>JAZARR010000213.1:0-600000 GCA_037389465.1 Baylisascaris procyonis | reverse complement strand
CAATTGGGCCAGCAGACAGAGCAACAGGCACCGTATACTTTTACATTCATACGCATTCGTTCACTCATATAACCAATGCAGACGTATACACATATATACACGTACACATACACACATACACAATCATACGCACATATACACACACCCACGTAAATATGTATACATTACTTACTCACATACATACATACACAATGATGTCACTAAAACACATATTTTGCAGAGATTTGTAACAATACATCTAAAGGATTTGACATATACACTGCTTTCAATGGCAATACATCTAAAGAAGCCGGAGGGGAGGGGGGGGGGGGAGAAATCGACTTAGACAATTGCTCTATGACCTTCATAAAATATAGTCTCAATTATGCAATGTTGCTTTGTAGTTATTCCAACATTTTCGAAGTAACATAGGTGAATATTTAAACATCAGCAAATATCACTGTTCAAAATTTTCAATAATTGAATAATTTACTTTAAATAGGAAATGTTTGCAATTGTGCCGCAAAGATTGATCGATTCTTTTGTTAGCTAAATGGAACGTCTATCGGTTGAATTCCACAAAAAAAAGCGGATGAAAGTGAATTATGCAAACGATGATGTCAAGCTTTCATCGTCGAATACAAACACGAACAGACATATGCATGATAACAGTCCCTAATCATAAATGCAATATAGAAAAGCATTACAGAGAAGCTTTAAACTGCCTATCGCACTAAAAAATGGCACTATGTGAAATATGCGTTCATTTTACGCCCGATCAGTCTCAAATAATAAATGATCGGCGGATGATCTATGGTAGCTCAATGGCAGAACACCCATGCATTAAATAGAACGCCTCGGGTTCGATACTGATGCAAGCAAACGCTTTGCTCGCAGTTAGAAAAAACAATAATCCGTTATATTTCAGCTATCCCTAAACTGCATTCATCTATCAGCAATTAGATCTGATGAAGCGAAAATCCGATAAGAATAAAATGTCGCGTATAATCTTAACACCTTTAAATCTCGATAATACTTGAAAAAGTTGAGGCTCAACATGTAATATGATATAGTAGATTATTCAGATATCCACAACTATCCGCAAGCAACTCATTCTAGACACTCATTGCAAAAAAAACATGTTCCCATGCAGTAAGCACAGCCAATGCAATACGAGTAGTACAACAATTTGCATCGAATTCAAACCTATAATGTAATTCAATTTCTTCACCTATACTCTCTTCTGACTAAAAAAAAAGTAGTGAACAGATAAATGCGCATACAAACATAAATCTACGCATAGATATAATACTGCGATAATAGACATTTACAAAGCAAATTTCGAAAACATTAATAAACGGAAATTTAGCAACAATATTAGCATGCATCACTGTTGAATTTCAAATAAACATTTAAAATGAAAGATGCAAAAAATAGACCCTCCTAATTTTGACATATTGATTTCTATTAATTTCAGGCTAATTTGCATAATTTTTTAGCATAATTTGCATATTTTGAATAATTCTCAGACAATACTATATGAATGAGCAATGCGATAACTAATCAATGGAGCCGCAAAATGTCGCATTGCTTCCCGCATATAACAAAACGATGCTAACCCACTAGAATTAGATTGATTGAAATTGTGCTGTGGAATGTCGCGACATGGAAAAATCTCTGAATACAACAATTGAAAAAAGTCTATGCAAAAAAATAAAAAAATAAAATAAAACAAAGCGAGAAAAAATATATGTTGCTCGAATTCTTTGGGGAATTGAAACAAATAACAAATGCCGATTGTCTTGTTGAGAAGATATTTCGTTGTATCGGATTTAATATTGCTAAAAATTCGAATGGAATTCTCAATTTGGAATTTCATTGATTCAAATAATAGCCTATATATTCGTTTCTTACAACAACGACTTTGCATATACTCTCTAGTTAGTAGTTAATCGATATATTTTCTTTCGAATTAAATCCATCATTCACTTTTAATATGTGACCATACTAAGGTTGAAATATACTAACCAAGTAATAATTGGCTGGTCGCAAAACAAAACGGGTGGTAAAGAAGATGAACCGCAATTAAGTATGCAAATTAATAAATTTGCATGAAAGTTCTTGCTAATCCGTTAGCTTTCACGAGGGAAAGCAATGAAATTCTCACATTTTATTGGTCGAGACAATCGAATGAATTATATAAATATAGAGCAGAGAGATTTTCATTTATGAAATAAACGGAAGCTATCAAAAAAAGACAATATGCAAACTAAGTAGTGATATAAAAATTGATAAAAAAGGGCCACAAATGGATGCAAATTACGAATAAATGTGAATAAAAAAATTCCTATAGAAGTCGCTAACGGTGCGACATATATATATATATATATATATATATATATATATATATATATATATATATATATATATATATATATATATATATATATATATATATTAAGATTAATTGGAAAATTACACAAGAAAATATGAATAAATTAATGGAAATGAAGAAATTTGATGAAGGAATTGCGGAGATCTATAAATCGGGTTACGATGAACTATGAGATGCCAAGTAACCGGTTAGATGGCGAATTAAACTAGAGAATGGTTGACATGCGAAAAACAAGCAGCCATTCACACAGACAATTTATAAACGCATAACGAAGACAAGTTTTATGTGGTGAAGACGGCTGGCATGAACATATTTTATGCCGATTTTATTTGATGAATATCCAGTGATTGTTGGCATCAAACAGCAGAATCTGTCAAGTTATGAATAATGTTTAGGGTTAAAAATGGCAATAAGTTGAAGTAATTACAAAGTATTATATATCATCCTCGATTTTTTGCATATTCTTTCCTGAATTAAAATCAGTTAGAAAATCCCGGAAATGAAAGCTACTAAAGGCTCAAGATAAGGCTCAAAGTCGGGAAGTTAAAGCTTCTAGATGCTTAAGCATATCGCGTATACCTGCTATAAGCGTTGCAATTTACAATAAAATGATGAGATCAACTGTATGCATTTGAGTTAAAATATACAAATGAATATGCAAATGCAAAAATATGCAAATGCAAACGAATGCAAATAAAATATGTAAATTTATACATGCTAATCGATCTCCACCAGAAGATGTGCAATAATTGAAATGAATTCAATAGCTCAAATAATAGAGTTGAATTCAATAAACAAATAGAATTTTCATTATATATGCAAATCACTTTTCACAGTAATATCAATTCTCCATGTAATAATAGTAAATGTTTGCATTAATCGTTTGGCGTTTAAAAACATGCAATAGATAAGCAAAAATATACGAAAGAATAGTGGATGCATAACAAAAGACAACAACTGCAAAGCAACATATCGACTGTACATCTAATGTGCTCAATGAAGTGGTAGAAAATTAACGTCTCTTACAATTGAGGACTCATTGAACGTTTGATCCCCTTCAGGAATTTTGATCATTGAACAACTGCTTTGAATATTTGAAATTTCGCTTGCGGCTAATATGCCCACTATGTTTGCAAAAACTCCAATCAAACCATTTTATGCTCTTCTTCTTGCGAGCGCTATCTCTATTCCTTTCATCAATACGCAATTCTACTTTCCGTTTGCAAGATAAGGTTTTTTCCCAAAATTTCATATCCTTTCCCACCCATTTTCTCTATCTTTTCCTCCCAATTCGCTTTTTTTCTCGATATCCCCGTCTTTCTTCGCAATGACTATCGAACAAGCATCTTTCATGGCTCCCACTCTTTTATTTACTCTCCTGACTTCTTTTTTCGTACTTCCATCATCTTATCTGGAGAAACCGTTTTCCAAGATTGTGATTCATCGTTTTGTGTTGATGATTCTGCTATCATTTCCAACGAATCTGCTTTCTTTCTCGCTGATTCCATCTCTTCTAATTTCGGCTTTACTTTCTTGAGCGGTGATTTCGCCTTCTTTTCGCTTGATTTTTCGTTCCTTCGGAGTGATTCTGGCTTTTTTCGTTGCGATTCCTGCTTCTTTACCAGCAAATTGGCGACCTTTTCCTGCACTTCCATTTTCTTTTCTACCAATTCTATCTTCTTTTTTGGCGCCTCCATTTTCTTCTCGGTTGATTGCAGTTTCTTTTTCGGTGTCTCTACTTTCTTCAAGGATTCTGTCTTCTTCCCCTTTGCTTCTGTTATTTTTTGTGGCACTTCGGCGTTGTTGCCTTTCTGAGGTGATTCAGCCTTATTTTTCCGTATATCTTGCAAATGGTTTAATTCATTTTTCAACTCTGTTGTCTTCGATTCAACTGATACCACACTCCATGCGTCGGGTACATCTAAAAGTGCTCACTTCATTCGTAGAAGAAATATATAAATTTGCATACCTCATATTTTTCATGAATTGGCTCACTTGCATACTGAAATCTGTGAGCATAACAACTTAATGCTGTTAGTGTTGATCTCAAAACAAAATGCATGAAGTACTAACGAAAATTCTGTGAGAACTTCCAAATCGTATTCAGCATTTTTCAAAATAAGTGTACTTTTTTCATATTTCAATATCCCCCCCCCTGATCCTTCCGTTTTTTTAATAGTTGAAAGTTCAAATTCGCCCACTGAAATACATAAAAGTCTTTCATTCAACAAAATACAAATAATCAACATTTTCTTATAAAGATTTCTGCAAGCTTAGGAAGTTAATAAGTTTCGCCTGCAACGGTGAACTTCATAATTACTTAGTGTACCCTTACTTATTGTTACGCATTATCTGCAATAGGAAAAAACAACAGCAAAAGGTGATTCGTAAGGTCATGATCATAATAATATTGCTGCAAAATCGCATCTCTGTGACGAAAATCATAACGCATATGTGAAGCATTTCATATGCGAATTTTCATGCGAATTCAATTTCGCATGCGAAAATATTTCGGTTCCTCGATGAGAAAAATATATCTTGGCTTGATGTAGAAATACTATTTGTTTCTTACCGTTATTTTGTCTAAAGGAACGATTTTTTCCTGCCGACCTCTCAAAATCTGCTCATAATAAACGCTACAGAAAACTAAAAACATAAAGTTTTTTCACCACTTTTTCCACAAACTGATTCTAACGGCAACTAACCCCCTTCGATTATTAACTCCTTCTCGACCCCTTTTAACTAAATTCTTCTAATTATTCTAATCAAAACAATGCACTTCTATTCAACGGTAATCAGTATAATGCTAAATGTATATTAACAAATAGGGCAATTACCTTTGGGATTCGTTGCTGGCGCATTCGACAATACTCTATTTTTTAATTCTTCCTGCAAAAATTACCGTATTTTTTAATTCTTCCTGTAAAAATTACTGTAAGTTACGAGCTCAAATTACTGTAGAACTTGAACTTAACGCAATCTAGCCTTCAAAATTACACAGCTTTTCAATATGGATGGAAGCTATTAATAAATTTAATATTCTAATAAATCGTTTTCATTATAGTACCTTCCAAGATCACTGATAGTTTAGATTCCTTTTAATTGTGCTCTTATGCTTAAAAGTGAGCAGTTTCAGATGATCTTATACTATCGTACATAGCAACCTGTATGGCGTTAAGTACTGATAGCGGAAGCTGTGTTGAAAATATTTTTTAAAATGCTTTTTTCAAAACGAATCTCGGAATAATCGGTAAAAAAGGAACAAATCAGTTGCCAAACCTACCTAATTTCTTCGCTCACTTTGTTTCAAAAAACATCGTTTGATTTCGCAGAAAAAGAAGTTTAGAAAAATGCTTTCGACATATTAGGCAATCATCGCTGAAATATTTTATTGCTCAATTTCTTCATTTAAAAAAATATGATTTCGTTGAATAAAATAAGGCCAAACCTTCAAATAGTATAAATAATTCTACAAATGCAATTAATAAAGATACCTTATGAAAGAAATTAAATACAAACCGCAAGCATATATTCGTCTAGATGCCATCTAATACGAGGATATTCGGGAACAAAGTTTTCTTTCCAATCATCATTTTTCTCTTCTTGTTTTTCACAATACAGCACAAATGCTGGATAGACGACCATAGTGCAAAAAGCGAACGCAACAAATACTGAAATCCTAATTTATGTAATTAGCGCAATGTTATACAAATAATATAAATAACATAAATAATGTCCAGTAATTACATTAACAATATTATATAGTAATAAATATAATATAATTATAAATATAAGCTAGAACTTTATCGGTAGAAGTGTTTCTCTTGCTTAGTAAAGATTAACATATCGAGATCAGGGAACATGGAATCCAGATCAAGGAGCGCAGAATTCAGATCAAAGAGCGCAGGATCCAGATCAAAGAGTGCAGGATTCAGGCCAGGGAGCGTATAACCGAGATCAGGGAACACACAATCCAGGTCAGGGAGAGGAATCCAGATCAAGAGGCTTAGAATACAGATCAAAGAGCGCGGGATCTAGGTCAGGGAGCGTATAATCCAGATCAGGGAACATAGAATCCAGATCAGGGAGCGCGGAATCCAGATCAAGGGGCTTAGGATACAGATCAAAAAGCGGAGGACCCAGGTCAGGGAGCGTATAATCCAGATCAGTAAACATAAAATCCAGATCAAAGAGCGCAGAATCCAGATCAGGGAACACAGAATCCAGATCAAAGAGCGCAGAATCCAGATCAAGGAGCGCAGAATTCACATCAAACAGCGCAGGATCCAGATCAAAGAGCGCAGGATTCAGGCCAGGGAGCGTATAATCGAGATCAGGGAACACAGAATCCAGATCAGGGAGTGCGGAATCCAGATCAAGGGGCTTAGGATACAGATCAAAAAGCGGAGGACCCAGGTCAGGGAGCGTATAATCCAGATCAGTAAACATAAAATCCAGATCAAGGAGCGCAGAATCCAAATCAGGGAACACAGAATCCAGATCAAAGAGCGCAGAATCCAGATCAAGGAGCGCAGAATTCACATCAAAGAGCGCAGGATCCAGATCAAAGAGCGCAGGATTCAGGCCAGGGAGCGTATAATCGAGATCAGGGAACACAGAATCCAGATCAGGGAGCGCGGAATCCAGATCAAGCGGCTTAGGATACAGATCAAAAAGCGGAGGACCCAGGTCAGGGAGCGTACGATCCAGATCAAGAATCCAGATCAGTGAGCGCAGAATCCAGATCAAGGGGCTTAGAATACAGATCAAGGGGCTTAGAATACAGATCAAAGAGCGCAGGATCCAGATCAGAAAGCGTATAATCCAGATCAGAGAGCGCAGAACCCAATCAAAGAACGTAGAATGTGATTCTAAAATACTTCTTGAATCACTTCCACGTCTCACCTTCACTGCATAAAAGCGGAAATAAAAATTCAAAAACAACCAAATGAAATAAGCCTCTCACCTGAGAGTACTAATTGCCATGTCATCAGTGCAACATGAGGGTAAAAGCGATAAAAGACGTCCAAGAATAACAGGCAAAAATGGAATCATACGATCAATATCCACTTCCAACAATGCCTGAAATTCATGTTTCGCATTAACAACGGCATATTCTATGCCATCATTTGAGCCGTTCTCAGGGTTATCAAAGCAAAATGAAATCAAAAAAGTTCCTCAACGCACCGGATGGCAATCCGATGAGGTCCAACCATTTTACTGATAATTTTCGTGGGATGAAATTCCTCAACTATTACTTTCTCGTTATACCCAAATTATTGACTTCAAAAAATTCATACTTAAGACCACTATCAGCGAATTTGTTTATTTTATTTATTACTGCAAGATCAAAATAACGAATAAATAAAATAGGAAATATTGAAAACAAATCTCAATTATGTAAAAAAATTTGCATAATTGAATAACGCCTTCAATCGATGAAAAAAACAACAACAAGAACAATGAAATTAAAAAAACGAATGCAAAAAGTGAGTGAAAATGCTTGAAAATATCATTCAAATACATCTTAGAATAAACGTACTAGTTATAGTTTGTATATTCAAAAACTGCAGAAAAAACTAGGTCAATATCCAAAAGAATTTACCGAATACTTCAAATTTTCATTTGATCTACACTGATAGCCTCGTGTAAGCTATGTAAATACACCGTAATAGATCATTACCAAGCTTGACCCTCCCCCCTCCCCCGTCCCATTCCTGTTATTTGCACATATATGAGTAGAATAATACACAAAAATCTTCGAAATTTAAATATCGTAGCGTTATCGATTAGTTCAAAAGCGGAATGAAATAAGGTGTAAGAAAATGGCATCGGATATATGCAGCGATATTGAGCGCAACAAAGAAGAAATGGAGTTGTGGTTATTATAGACAAATTAGTAAAACATGCAAATGCATGCAAAGCATATTCATTTATCACCCATAAAATTATTCAATTCAAATCCATAAAGATCCAGTATCAAGAAGAACAACTTATCCATTTGGTGCTGTCAGTGTTTGCAGGAAAGAAAGCCTTTTCAAAGAGTTATCTCATATGCCAAATAAAAACCTCGGACCAGTGCTCCTCCTTCTAATCTCCTCCCTCCACCCAAGGAAAAATCTTCGACCTTCGCCACTAAATCATTGCTTTTGAAATACCAAAAGATCTCAAATTTTATGCACATCACTGATCCATAGGTAACAAAGTGCTCAATAAAATTGAAAAATGCAGCAACATCGGTATGATCATCAAGTGAAATCAGTCATATGGACCAATAAAAAAACGACACGGTTTTCTTCATTCCCAGTCATCCTTCTAAGCAGCACAAACTAAAATCACTTCTATAAATCCATCAAACAACTGCTTATCTTTCCATCCCACTTAACCTAATCCTATCCACTGTTCTAGCAACAATAATTTAGAAATCAAATAATCTCTTCAAAGTAAAGATGCACATACAAATGTGGTAAGCTTGTTCAAAGGGGAATATTTAAAGCAGAAGAAAACGAAAACGAAAGAAGCATATAGCTCACCTCAGCCTTTCTAGCCATACCATGGCAAAGCGTGTCCCTCTCACATTCCTCACTATCCTTAGTGATTGGTGAACAAGATCGTGCTTGTGGTAGAGATGATGTGGATGGATTCCCCTCACTTGGAAGGGAACGTCGATCAGCTCGTTGCTAAAAGTTCGCTAGCAACTAGCTATCGGGAAAGAAGCACACAAAAATAAACAAGCAATAAGCATTGCAATAGCTATTTATTCGTACAGGAGAAATAGTGCAAATCATTCAGTGTCTTATATAGTATCATTGATGTAATAGTAAAATATAAAAATATTTTATATATTTTCCCTCAATTTTCTATCTAATTTAGTCGATTGGTGATTGCTGAGGAATTTTACTACCAAAAATTCCAAAACTATTCAGGAAGTTTTCCACTTCCTACGCGAACAACCAACAATATGAGTTCTAAACACTAAAATTCGAAACTGATACCTTTGTCCAGGACAACGTTCAAAAAGCCTTAAAATCAGGGTTCGAAAGTGTTGCAGTTGAATATTCTGGTTATTTTCTAAGCCACCTCCATTTTACCGCAACCAAACACAAAGGTAGATGTCTCAGACGTCAATATTCACTGGAAGTAATCTCGAACAATTCATATACTGCTAGAAATCTTTTATAACCAAAAGATACCACAAAAAGAGATTGGGCAATAAAACAGAATAAAAATAGCTTATAATAAAATCTTTCACAAAAAAGATCGAGGTAACATAGAGAAAAAAGAATTTTATTAGAGATAAGCATCATCGAGGAAAGCAGATAAGCAGATGGAAATTTGTTATTAAAGCTTAATAGGCGAATTTTTTAAAGAAAAAGAATTAGTGAGAAAAATTGCATAATGCAAACATAACAAAAATGAAGAGATATTATTTGTTAGACGAATAATTTTCTTTCTATCTCAAGATTCTCTTCAATCAGCAAATCATTTGTTTTAGACGCTGCTCTTAACCTATTACACTCTATTACTTGCCCTCACACCCACCTCTCTGACCTCCCTCTACCTTAATGCTTAGTAATTTTTCTCTTTTGTCTTCTATTTATGATATCACTTACTCCACCCTATCACTTCAACTCATCTTATCATTTCCAAGTTAATAAAATTCAATTCTCAGGAAAACTGTACACATATCCTTCGCACACAACTACATTTGTATTCCTTTCCGATCTTAAACAGCAATTAGCCTTAAGGCGGTATAAGGAATGTGGGATTGGACTAAACAACGAATATCATCCAGAAATCAATATTATGGATTCAAAAGGATTAATATAATAGCGTATAAACGCAATGCACTTACATTAGTCTTTTCAGCCGCATCACCTAGCAGACCAATTCGTTGTAATTTTTGACAACTCTGGAAGAATGCTTGAATTTTAGGCTCCGATGGGAATACTGACGAAATCACTCGTACACGAACACGAAATAGCGGTTTGCCTCCATCAACCCAACGAATTTCAGGACCAGCGTGCTGAAACAATAACATTGATAATGTGGAATCTCATAATGGATGACCTTTATTCGGGAGACCAAAGCAAAAATATGAAAGTGGAGGGAAGGTGAAGGCGATGGGGAAGGGGGTAGGCAGATGGAGTACGAGAAAATAAACAAGAGGCAGTCAATTTCCCACTGAAAACAACTATAGAAGGAATTAATATCTGAAAAATTGGTTGATAGGATGCAACTCAAATAAAAATGTAACCATAATATAACAAGAAAATAAAATTTAGAAATCGAATTTTCAATAACTATTACGCATCCTCCAATATTTCTTCCTCTTATTTCAACAAAAGAGAAGCATATAGGTAGATGGTTATATGTTGTAGAGAACAATTTGCATGTATGACCAATAAAAACCGGAAGCAATCAAACCCGCTTTATCCTTTGAAGAAGTTTCTTTCTTTGTGCTAAAAATTTTTTAAATTTTCTCCCATATACTCTCTAACTCTCAATCACAGTGGATCATTTCCCACCGCCGTGAAATTTGGCCGGTGATCCCTTCCCCCTCTAATCCTGATCCTGTTTGAGAACGACTCTACTGGTAATAATAACGCAATCGTTACACCATATCTTTTACACCATATACGTAAGCTCAATCAACTGTGCACCAATTTTTTATTCCGACATCTTTTAAAATGGGAATTTATCGATGTATATATCACAATGATCAAATATTACGTGGAATGGAGAAAACCCCAATATTAACTCTTAAAAAATCAGCGGCGATCACCAATCTAAAGCAAACCTTGCTTGAATAAAGTCCTATAGCAAAATAAACCTCTGTATGATGCGAAATATATTAATTCAAATTCAATGAAAATGGAATATTCATTCCGCAGAATTATTCTTAAACAAGAGAAAATCTTTAACATACATCTTTACCAAGACCGAACGATTGATAGTTAATATATCCGGCTGGAAGATCGGCCGATATTGGCAATACTATCTCTTCTTCATCATCTTCGATTAGCAGACGATCGTTTTTAAAGAGACGCATCCATGCATATCCGATTGGTGTTTCTACTGACTGTAAATATATGCCTTCACTTATGATTCATCATTATTCAATCACTCATTAAACCTTATTCAATCACTCATTTCCAAATAATATCGCAACATCTCAAATCATAGTGCGTATAAATTCGCCTTAAACAATGCCTGCTGAAAGTACCGTAAAACTTTCGGTATCCTTTTCGAGGTGGAGTCCCTGAAAAACTCAAAGACATAATCCCTGAGAGCTTCAGAATTTTAGTTTAAATTTATAACATATTTGTTAAAGTACGAGGAAAAAGACAGAAAGAAAAAGAACCTCGTTCGGTGATTTAACGGCCATTGCACCAGCAACTGAAATATGCGCAAAACTGAATAGAAGATGGTCTGTATAATCGAGTGAGACTGGCAATTGGATCTTAATCTGCAATTTTCCATATGTAACGGTTATATAAAGCTGCTTATCATTTAAAAAACGCTAATAACGCTCATCGAAAGGTAAAGTTTTCAATTATCTTTAGGGAAGAGGTGCACAATTTCAACTACGTCTATCAGACAGACGGCTGCACGCAATAAAACAACTACCACTTTTTTCCCAAATTATTTTTTTCCAACATTCAGTTTAAAATTCACGTAGATTGATAAATAATTCACTCAATAATTTACAGGTAAATAAATGAAGGTGCAATTATTGCCCGTTAATATATGAAAATATTATAAACTCTTATTCAGCATATTTTGGAATACCTAATGAAGCGACGACAAGCTATCTCTATTCCTCCCCCAATTACTTCTTTTCTTCCTGATCGCAGCCGCATATTATACCTGTTAAAAAAGTTTTTTTTTTAAGCGGACACTGGGAGATATACATAAAACTGCTTTAAATGCATAATATCTCAAAAAAATAGCATACTATGAGTTGTAAGATCGACTTAAGTGGGATCGACTTAAATATGAGTTATAAAACCGACATTTCCCAACTATCCAAGACAATATAAAATATCATAAATGCAAAGATTACAAAGACTTGGAATCATAACGCTCTACTAGAAGATAACACTTCCTTAATAATGCGATGTACATCTCTTACACATGACAGGAAGGGTGGGGCAATTAAAAAGCCTCTTCTTTTATAAGCATCGTATTATAAACGCCTCTTTTAATATCTCATCTCGCCATTTTTTTTCGAAAAACCTCTCTTGATCCTCACACCTCCTTACCCCTTAACCAGAAAACTCATACTGGCCATCATGCATAGATCAGTAAGGAATGTAACGAAAGCAACACTGCACCCTCTACTGAAACAAAATACCGCTCTTCTGAATGACAAACTACCTAGAATTCCGCCTTTTTGCATGCGTAAATATATAATCTCTTTCAAGATCCACATACTTTTATTCCTTTTTCAATAAGCTGCTACTATAAAGCAACGCACCTTCTTCCATCGACCACTCCTCATTTAATAAAAGCTATGGATGTGAATCCAAACAATCCTAATCTTTCGCTATTGGAATGACTGTACTATCTATTATACTATACTTTGTCTCTCTTTATTTGGGCACATTAAAAAACGATACCTCATCACTGAAGGTTGGGTTCTGCTCATGATGTTGGATCGCACATCGTGCTGAATGCACAAACGGCACTGGAGAAGCGAAACGATCATATATTGCCTTCAAAGAAAACTATTATTTATTGCAATACATGAATATGTCGAACCATAATCATCGCTTTCTAATATCCCCTTCTTTTACCCCTTCACTACGTAAAGTTTTATACAATCTTGACCAATCATGTTGCCCACCTCCACTCTCCCTCCCCCCCTCCCAAAAAAATATAGAAACTTTTTTATGTAAACATTTAAAAATGTATAAAAATTTATAAGCATTTGCTTACCTTTATGCCTTCGCCTCCTCTACTGGACGCGGTGATGAATTTGACCGTACACGCAATATTCCTTGCCTTACCGAATGTTTTCTGCGAATCATACTTGAGAGAGAGTGGATAAACATACAACAAATTGACAAGACTTGTATATGGCTCTACCACCGCGTCTCCGAACGATTGCACCTCGAAGCAAGGCGATACCAAACTATCCGATGGTACATCCCATGGACGTAACGGCATTAGTGATGGGTTGATTCGCACTTAAATTACAATAATAGATAATCCACCTTTTATTCGAAAATAAGCATTCAATGCGAAAACGCCATCGAACATATATATTAACTATGAACATATGCTTTAACATCTAAGCGGCAAATATATGAAAATATTCAACATAATTAAAATCAATTGACCTATGCAATTGATGAAAATATCATTAGTACACCTTAAGATGGGCCCAAACAAAGGTAGTCATTATACTCGCTCCAAAAATCGAAACGATTATATGGAATATTAGCGAGTTGTATTCATTGCAGATAGGTAGATAAAAGAAACATAATGATAGAACTATGATAACCTTATACATTCAAAGGGAAAGCTCATGATAAGTTATGGATTTAAAGAAAAACTTGTGATAAGCTTACATATTCAAAGAAAAAAATGTGATAAGCTTTTATATCCAAATACAAAAGCTATGAGAATGACAATGAGAATAATGAGAATGAGAATGAGAATAATGAGAATGAGAATGAATGAGAATGAGAAAAATGAGAATGAGAATAATGAGAATGAGAATGAGAGTGATAATAGAACAATGGGAATGAGAATGAGAGTGAGAATGAGAATAATGAGAATGAGAATGAGAGTGATAATAGAATAATGAGAATGAGAATGAGAGCGAGAATGAGAATAATGAGAATGAGAATGAGAATAATGAGAATGAGAATGAGAATGAACGAGAATGAGAATGAGAGTGATAATAGAATAATGAGAATGAGAATGAGAGTGAGAATGAGAATAATGAGAATGAGAATGAGAATGAATGAGAATGAGAAAAATGAGAATGAGAATAATGAGAATGAGAATGAGAGTGATAACAGAATAATGAGAATGAGAATGAGAGTGAGAATGAGAATAATGAGAATGAGAAGGAGAATAATGAGAATGAGAATGAGAATGAGAATGAATCAGAATGAGAATGAGAATGAATGAGAATGAGAAAAATGAGAATGAGAATAATGAGAATGAGAATGAGAGTGATAATAGAATAATGAGAATGAGAATGAGAGTGAGAATGAGAATAATGAGAATGAGAATGAGAATAATGAGAATGAGAATGAGAATAATGAGAATGAGAATGAATGAGAATGAGAAAAATGAGAATGAGAATAATGAGAATGAGAATGAGAGTGATAATAGAATAATGAGAATGGGAATGAGAGTGAGAATGAGAATAATGAGAATGAGAATGAGAATAATGAGAATGAGAATGAGAATGAGAATGAATGAGAATGAGAATGAGAATGAATGAGAATGAGAAAAATGAGAATGAGAATAATGAGAATGAGAATGAGAGTGATAATAGAATAATGAGAATGAGAATGAGAGTGAGAATGAGAATAATGAGAATGAGAATGAGAATAATGAGAATGAGAATGAGAATGAATGAGAATGAGAAAAATGAGAATGAGAATAATGAGAATGAGAATGAGAGTGATAATAGAATAATGAGAATGAGAATGAGAGTGAGAATGAGAATAATGAGAATGAGAATGAGAATAATGAGAATGAGAATGAGAATGAAAATAATGAGAATGAGAATGAGAATGAATGAGAATGAGAAAAATGAGAATGAGAATAATGAGAATGAGAATGAGAGTGAGAATAATGAAAATGAGAATGATGAGAATGAAAACAACCGATCAAATATGGCAATGAATTTGATGACAAAGTGAGGCATTTCCCAATAGCACAACGCCCATATAAACAATTACAAATCCACTGTGCTTTGTCAGCTGTTTGCACTTCGCAAATGAGATTGTTTTGTTGAATGGAAATTCAAATAACTAAATTCAATAGCTATCGACGTGGACCAGATTAATGCAAAAAATGATCCTCACTTAATTGGTGTGGAGTTGCAAAATAGACTTGTATAGCATTGATATGAAAATCAGACTTAAATCAAATTGATATGCAAATTAGAGTTAAGAAAAGTGAAAAAAATAGAGATAGAGTTGAAATCGTTGAAGCAAATTCTTTATCTACACTAGGAAGAAAGTACGGAGACATTATATGACGCCTCAATTATGCGAGAAATTAATGCTGAATTATTTTATGCAAATTAATGCTAAATTGATTTTCAATATGAAACAATAAAATATTTGAAAAATCAGCATAAATGAGAAGAATGAAATATTTAAATTCCTACTGATCAAATTTAGATTTTATCAGCCGTTTATGAGTCCATAAAAGCTGTCCTATACGAAACATCACCAATAAAGAAACGCCTTTCGCCAATACCTCTGTCTCAACTCTTAAGTAACGAAAGAAAACCAATGCGACGAAAGTGCAACAATCTATATCACAAAATCTATTTGAAAACATAAAAAGAATATTCAAATCACCACTAAATTGTTCCAAAATGTTTTAACTATCGTAATTTAGAGTTAAATATTCGTGAGAATATTTTTGAATGTTTCACCGGAGATGTGCTTTTTAAAATGCAAAAGAACTAAAGGCACACTTCTATTTCAAATGCTTAACACTAAATGGCTAAGAATGACTGCAAGTAAAGCCACTTAAATTGGGTTTGTATCTATCTAGCTGCATCGTCGAATACAAACACGAACAGACATATGCATGATAACAGTCCCTAATCATAAATGCAATATAGAAAAGCATTACAGAGAAGCTTTAAACTGCCTATCGCACTAAAAAATGGCACTATGTGAAATATGCGTTCATTTTACGCCCGATCAGTCTCAAATAATAAATGATCGGCGGATGATCTATGGTAGCTCAATGGCAGAACACCCATGCATTAAATAGAACGCCTCGGGTTCGATACTGATGCAAGCAAACGCTTTGCTCGCAGTTAGAAAAAACAATAATCCGTTATATTTCAGCTATCCCTAAACTGCATTCATCTATCAGCAATTAGATCTGATGAAGCGAAAATCCGATAAGAATAAAATGTCGCGTATAATCTTAACACCTTTAAATCTCGATAATACTTGAAAAAGTTGAGGCTCAACATGTAATATGATATAGTAGATTATTCAGATATCCACAACTATCCGCAAGCAACTCATTCTAGACACTCATTGCAAAAAAAACATGTTCCCATGCAGTAAGCACAGCCAATGCAATACGAGTAGTACAACAATTTGCATCGAATTCAAACCTATAATGTAATTCAATTTCTTCACCTATACTCTCTTCTGACTAAAAAAAAAGTAGTGAACAGATAAATGCGCATACAAACATAAATCTACGCATAGATATAATACTGCGATAATAGACATTTACAAAGCAAATTTCGAAAACATTAATAAACGGAAATTTAGCAACAATATTAGCATGCATCACTGTTGAATTTCAAATAAACATTTAAAATGAAAGATGCAAAAAATAGACCCTCCTAACTGTGACATATTGATTTCTATTAATTTCAGGCTAATTTGCATAATTTTTTAGCATAATTTGCATATTTTGAATAATTCTCAGACAATACTATATGAATGAGCAATGCGATAACTATTCAATGGAGCCGCAAAATGTCGCATTGCTTCTCGCATATAACAAAACGATGCTAACCCACTAGAATTAGATTGATTGAAATTGTGCTGTGGAATGTCGCGACATGGAAAAATCTCTGAATACAACAATTGAAAAAAGTCTATGCAAAAAAATAAAAAAATAAAATAAAACAAAGCGAGAAAAAATATATGTTGCTCGAATTCTTTGGGGAATTGAAACAAATAACAAATGCCGATTGTCTTGTTGAGAAGATATTTCGTTGTATCGGATTTAATATTACTAAAAATTCGAATGGAATTCTCAATTTGGAATTTCATTGATTCAAATAATAGCCTATATATTCGTTTCTTACAACAACGACTTTGCATATACTCTCTAGTTAGTAGTTAATCGATATATTTTCTTTCGAATTAAATCCATCATTCACTTTTAATATGTGACCATATTAAGGTTGGAATATACTAACTAAGTAATAGTTGGCTGGTCGCAAAACAAAACGGGTGGTAAAGAAGATGAACCGCAATTAAGTATGCAAATTAATAAATTTGCATGAAAGTTCTTGCTAATCCGTTAGCTTTCACGAGGGTAAGCAATGAAATTCTCACATTTTATTGGTCGAGACAATCGAATGAATTATATAAATATAGAGCAGAGAGATTTTCATTTATGAAATAAACGGAAGCTATCAAAAAAAGACAATATGCAAACTAAGTAGTGATATAAAAATTGATAAAAAAGGGCCACAAATGGATGCAAATTACGAATAAATGTGAATAAAAAAATTCCTATAGAAGTCGCTAACGGTGCGATATATATATATATATATATATATATATATATATATATATATATATATATATATATATATATATATATATATATATATATATATATATATATATATATATAAAGATTAAATTGGAACATTACACAAGAAAATATGAATAAATTAATGGAAATGAAGAAATTTGATGGAGGAAATTGCGGAGATCTATAAATCGGGTTACGATGAACTATGAGATGCCAAGTAACCGGTTAGATGGCGAATTAAACTAGAGAATGGTTGACATGCAAAAAACAAGCAGCCATTCACACAGACAATTTATAAACGCATAATGAAGACAAGTTTTATGTGGTGAAGACGGCCGGCATGAACATATTTTATGCCGATTTTTTTGATGAATATCCAGTGATTGTTGGCATCAAACAGCAGAATCTGTCAAGTTATGAATAATGTTTAGGGATAAAAATGGCAATAAGTTGAAGTAATTACAAAGTATTACATATCATCCTCGATTTTTTGCATATTCTTTCCTGAATTGAAATCAGTTAGAAGATCCCGGAAATGAAAGCTACTAAAGGCTCAAGATTAGGCTCAAAGTCGAGAAGTTAAAGCTTCTAGATGCTTAAGCATATCGCCGTACACCTGCTATAAGCGTTGCAATTTACAATAAAATGATGAGATCAACTGTATGCATTTGAGTTAAAATATACAAATGAATATGCAAATGCAAAAATATGCAAATGCAAACGAATGCAAATAAAATATGTAAATTTATACATGCTAATCGGTCTCTACCAGAAGATGTGCAATAATTGAAATGAATTCAATAGCTCAAATAATTGAGTTGAATTCAATAAACAAATAGAATTTTCATTATATATGCAAATCACTTTTCACAGTAATATCAATTCTCCATGTAATAATAGTAAATGTTTGCATTAATCGTTTGGTGTTTAAAAACATGCAATAAATAAGCAAAAATATACGAAAGAATAGTGGATGCATAACAAAAGACAACAACTGGAAAGCAACATATCGACTGTACATCTAATGTGCTCAATGAAGTGGTAGAAAATTAACGTCTCTTACAATTGAGGACTCATTGAACGTTTGATCCCCTTCGGGAATTTTGATCATTGAGCAACTACTTTGAATATTTGAAATTTCGCTTGCGGCTAATATGCCCACTATGTTTGCAAAAACTCCAATCAAACCATTTTATGCTCTTCTTCTTGCGAGCGCTATCTCTATTCCTTTCATCAATACGCAATTCTACTTTCCGTTTGCAAGATAATGTTTTTTCCCAAAATTTCATATCCTTTCCCACCCATTTTCTCTATCTTTTCCTCATAATTCGCTTTTTTTCTCGATACCCCCGTCTTTCTTCGCAATGACTATCGAACAAGCATCTTTCATGGTTCCCACTCTTTTATTTACTCTCCTGACTTCTTTTTTCGTACTTCCATCATCTTATCTGGAGAAACCGTTTTCCAAGATTGTGATTCATTGTTTTGCGTTGATGATTCTGCTATCATTTCCAACGAATCTGCTTTCTTTCTCGCTGATTCCATCTCTTCTAATTTCGGCTCCACTTTCTTGAGCGGTGATTTCGCCTTCTTTTCGCTTGATTTTTCGTTCCTTCGGAGTGATTCTGGCTTTTTTCGTTGCGATTCCTGCTTCTTTACCAGCAAATTGGCGACCTTTTCCTGCACTTCCATTTTCTTTTCTACCAATTCTATCTTCTTTTTTGGCGCCTCCATTTTCTTCTCGGTTGATTGCAGTTTCTTTTTCGGTGTCTCCACTTTCTTCAAGGATTCTGTCTTCTTCCCCTTTGCTTCTGTTATTTTTTGTGGCAATGCGGCGTTGTTGCCTTTCTGAGGTGATTCAGCCTTATTTTTCCGTATATCTTGCAAATGGTTTAATTCATTTTTCAATTCCGTTGTCTTCGATTCAACTGATACTACACTCCGTGCGTCGGGTACATCTAAAAGTGCTCACTTCTTTCGTAGAAGAAATATATAAATTTGCATACCTCATATTTTTCATGAATTGGCTCATTTGCATGCTGAAATCTGTGAGCATAACAACTTAATGCTGTTAGTGTTGATCTCAAAACAAAATGCATGAAGTACTAACGAAAATTCTGTGAGAACTTCCAAATCGTATTCAGCATTTTTCAAAATAAGTGTACTTTTTTCATATTTCAATATCCCTCCCCTGATCCTTCCGTTTTTTTAATAGTTGAAAGTTCAAATTCGCCCACTGAAATACATAAAAGTCTTTCATTCAACAAAATACAAATAATCAACATTTTCTTATAAAGATTTCTGCAAGCTTAGGAAGTTAATAAGTTTGGCCTGCAACGGTGAACTTCATAATTACTTAGTGTACCCTTACTTATTGTTACGCATTATCTGCAATAGGAAAAAACAACAGCAAAAGGTGATTCGTAAGGTCATGATCATAATAATATTGCTGCAAAATCGCATCTCTGTGACGAAAATCATAACGCATATGTGAAGCATTTCATATGCAAATTTTCATGCGAATTCAATTTCGCATGCGAAAATTTTTCGGTTCCTCGATGAGAAAATTATGTCTTGGCTTGATGTAGAAGTACTATTTGATTCTTACCGTTATTTTGTCTAAAGGAACGATTTTTTCCTGCCGACCTCTCAAAATCTGCTCATAATAAACGCTACAGAAAACTAAAAACATAAAGTTTTTTCACCACTTTTTCCACAAACTGATTCTAACGGCAACTAACCCCCTTCGATTATTAACTCCTTCTCAACTCCTTTTAACTAAATTCTTCTAATTATTCTAATCAAAACAATGCACTTCTATTCAACGGTAATCAGTATAATGCTAAATGTATATTAACAAATAGGGCAATTACCTTTGGGATTCGTTGCTGGCGCATTCGACAATACTCTATTTTTTAATTCTTCCTGCAAAAATTACCGTATTTTTTAATTCTTCCTGTAAAAATTACTGTAAGTTACGAGCTCAAATTACTGTAGAACTTGAACTTAACGCAATCTAGCCTTCAAAATTACACAGCTTTTCAATATGGATGGAAGCTATTAATAAATTTAATATTCTAATAAATCGTTTTCATTATAGTACCTTCCAAGATCACTGATAGTTTAGATTCCTTTTAATTGTGCTCTTATGCTTAAAAGTGAGCAGTTTCAGATGATCTTATACTATCGTACATAGCAACCTGTATGGCGTTAAGTACTGATAGCGGAAGCTGTGTTGAAAATATTTTTTAAAATGCTTTTTTCAAAACGAATCTCGGAATAATCGGTAAAAAAGGAACAAATCAGTTGCCAAACCTACCTAATTTCTTCGCTCACTTTGTTTCAAAAAACATCGTTTGATTTCGCAGAAAAAGAAGTTTAGAAAAATGCTTTCGACATATTAGGCAATCATCGCTGAAATATTTTATTGCTCAATTTCTTCATTTAAAAAAATATGATTTCGTTGAATAAAATAAGGCCAAACCTTCAAATAGTATAAATAATTCTACAAATGCAATTAATAAAGATACCTTATGAAAGAAATTAAATACAAACCGCAAGCATATATTCGTCTAGATGCCATCTAATACGAGGATATTCGGGAACAAAGTTTTCTTTCCAATCATCATTTTTCTCTTCTTGTTTTTCACAATACAGCACAAATGCTGGATAGACGACCATAGTGCAAAAAGCGAACGCAACAAATACTGAAATCATAATTTATGTAATTAGCGCAATGTTAATCAAATAATATAAATAACATAAATAATGTCCAGTAATTACATAAACAATATTATATAATAATAAATATAATATAATTATAAATATAATATAAATAATAATATGAACCCTTTTTGATTCTCAACAAATAATAGCTTATAACTTTCAATATACATTGAAAAAAATATGGAAATTCATTAAATTCCAAAAAATTTAGTAGTCTTCCATTGAAGAAGAAGGCAGAAAGATGAGTGATGGAAATTATTCCTTAGTTTACAGGAATAATAGTAACTTTTCTTCTCCATAAAACATAACTACGAATGAAGAACGTTTCGACTGCAAACGAATCTTCTGATCCATGAGGCATTCTACATTTCACAACCAGTATTAATCCCTATAGTTACCTATATTTAAGCTATATTAAACAACAGATTACCTTGTCGCATTAAGCTAAAAAAAGTAGGAAAACGCATCAGAGATGTTTGCACAATAAGCGCTTTTTCTTTAAAAAAAATTCCAATCGCTAAATGAACCATACCTAGGTGAACTTCCAAAAAAAGACCACCCCTTATGGTTGAAGCTCGAGAAGGACTTTACGCATATTCGAAATTAAATATATAGGTGTAAGTGACGTTAAGATAAATGAAGCAACATCCTCAGCACTACAATGAAGCATGTGTTCATGTTCGAGTGCCCAATCATCCCCGAAGTGAAATATTTTCATAATATGCCCTATGCAAGTAGCTGATCGCACGAATGCTAGCAGAAATTTTTCTACTAACGCCGGATTAGTCGGTAAAATAAAATGAATTAAAAAACTATGAGATTAATTCCATCTTATTTTCAAGTGACAATCATATCGTTATGAAATATCCTTTCTATCTATAAATATAGAGCTAGACTATAATAAATGGAATAACTTATAAACAAATTTAAGCATAAATATAGTATTATAATATTACCGAAACATGCAATCACCCAGCACTCGAGTGAATCATTCCTCACCCACCCATTTACAACACTTACAAACTGCACAAGCAGCCAGAATATTGACACCAGCCAACGAACCGCCCCTGTGCATCGCATTAGCGTAAAATGAAAAACAGCAAAGCTTACAATATTTCAATAATGCATTTTAATGCATTTTGCATAAATGAATATGCAAATTTCGTGTTCACATTATGTAATATCCCTCTTCATATATTTCAATGTTTTGCATATTTCTGTATGGTCTTTTTTTAAAAGATAGAGGATTTTTTGCATCAGCTGTGCGCGAAGTTTGCTGCTTGATATAATTGAACTTTAAACAAAAATTTTATTTATTTATTTTTTTTGATATGCTCGAAATGAAACGACAATCATTGGAAGCATTTAGAAATACAATAGAAATATAAGCAAAAGAATATCTTGAATTAGCAAAAAAATCGATTTCATAATTTATATTAATTGGTGATTTAATTATTTGTAACTTGAGGTCGATTGGCGCCATCGGCGACCGTTTCCCAATCATATGGGTATTCTTTGACATGATTCCTACGCATTGCCATTCGTAAATAATTGCTGATTTGTGCATAATTTGGGGTGGTATAATACCTGAATAGATTTGATAAATTCATCAATTTCAACTTTAAAAAGCGCTAAATATTTCCCAACGGCAACAATTTTCACCATAAATCGATATGAATGGAGATGGGGAATTTATTTCTGTGGCGCAATGGCCAATAAGATTGTACAGCCAATAAGATACAAGGATTTCAGCCTAATATTTCAGTTCACTTTAATTTTTCACTTCTTATCGATAAATTTTTGCGCGCAAAAATTTATAATTGATCAAAACCAAAATAATAATATTGCAGAGAAATAATCTGAACGTTGAAATATGTAAATTGCGAAAATTATCTCGCCTTGATGAAGCGATTATATCAATTAAACTATATTATAATTATATTATATCGATTAAACTATATTCAGCACAGAAAAATAAGCCCCAATCGACGTATCACAGCTCGTAGCTTATAAATGCTGAGAGGAATTAAACGTTAGAATGGGTGATCACGGGGAAGGGGGTTTGTTTGTCTTTATGTTGCCCTTGGGGAGAAGTAATCTACTATTTCACAGAGCAAACTACCCTTCGATTTCAAGACCGTAAGCAATTGCCTCTTAGGTTACTAAGCGTCACATCAGGCCCCATTCACCGATTTTATACATCTATATATTTACAGACCTTTTATTTGTATTTACCTGGGAGGAAAAACTAGTGGCCATGAGTGCTAGGTATATTGATTCAGTGTGCACTTTTGGATCCACAGTCGTTGGTAACTCACCTATTATCAACGCTAAGCAAATGAAAAAAAGAGTCAAAAATGGTTATACATTTATCAGCCGATAAAATTGATATGTAAGGATAAAGCTGAACCTTTAGACATGCAAAACTATTTGGACTACAAATATAAAGGATATCAAATTCACATCCTGCGCCGATATTTTTGCAAATCGAGTGATAAACTGATAAAAGCTGATAAGGCTGGTTGATTCTAGATTGTGAACTTTGACTTTTTTCAAGTGATAAAATGATGATATTGATAATCAAAATAAGATCCTTTTCCAAGTCCGGAAACATACCTATAAAATTCCACTTTTCCGGTTTCGATAAACTTCTAAGAAAAGAAAATTCTCATGACAAGCAGATAAACACAAGAAGGCATTAAAACAAGACGCAAAAAGAGCATTTCCATTATTACTATTTAAAAAATGGAACAAACCCAAGGGAGTCAATATTCTTCATTACTGAAAGATATTCGATGGGACATCCACCCAATAGTTCTTTTATATATTCGCGACAAGACGATTTGCATTTAACCACTTCGTCCACATCCGTCATATTCTTCCATGGTAATCGTCCATTTGTTAATTCCACCTAAATTATTTTTGATTACAAATTTCACTCATATCAATCCCTGGCAATCAAAAGTTTCAAAAAATCAAAAAACCACAGAGGAACTGGCGAGATATGTGCTCTTCTAATTCCACTCATTCCACCAGTCTTTTCACCTATGCACGTATGCACGAAACATACGCAATCAAGTGTTTATATTTCAGTTGATCCAAATCACTCTAGAAGTCTTTCATAAAAGAACTGTTCCCTTTTGATTCAACAAGTTTTACACTTCAGGTAAATTTGTAACCGGTATTTCAACTCAAAACTTGCGTAAATTACGTCTTTTGAAGATAATAATGCGTTAAATAAGAAAGTTCTCACTTGTACTACTGGCCGCATGGATTATACCCATTAAATTTTGCGATTCCACCTTCAGCGATCGACAGGCGAAACCATCAGACGGAAAGACAGACAGACAGACGAACACACACATGCACACAGACACCACATCAACATAAGGCATATGCAAGCACAAAGTTACGAACGCGCATTAAAAATCTGAAGATTGAAGAAAACTTTTCAAAGGTAAAGGTACTTCTAAGGTGATTCTACGAAACTTTTAACACTGTCGAAAATATCCTCACGTAAGACATTATTCATCATATGTAGGACCCAAGTAAATGAATACAGACCTGCTGATAGAGCCAACTCTCTAAATCGTCCTTCCGACAAAGCTCTCTTTGCAGATGACAGCTCATCGCTGCATACCTGCAATATTATCCTATCATATACCTTTGTAACTTATCTTACTGATCAGACACTAACAATCTCAACGATCATCGAGACACAGAACTAGATTCGGTTGCTCTTTAAAAATTTCTGTAATGAAAATTGGCTATAAAATTCTACGATCAAATATCCTCAGAATACAGGACAATCGTCGCAATTTTCTTAGAATGCAATTCTTAACTTGAACTGCTTCATGCATATTCTATCAGAAAACACATCTTTAGTAAAAGAATCTATTGAAAATACAAAGCAATATAAAGTATACGACGATTCCTTTTAAACAAAATAACAACTGAGAACATTTGGGAGTAAAATTATTTTACTGTTTATGAATACGTAAATATAAATAATATGCAAATGCCGATTGAGCGAACGTTAACGAATGGAAAATTCCCACTTGACTTACCGAACAGTACCTCGAAATCGTACACTAAGACGTGGATCTCTGATTCGTAACGATTTATCCCGATATCTTCGACACATACCAAAATCGAGTAAATAAACTTGACGAACATTTATACGTCCAATAGCAAAATTTCCTGGTTTTATATCTCGATGCAAATATCTGCAAATGAATGCAAACTTAAGCAATCAACTTCAATTGCAATAATTCTACGCAACACTAATATTAAATTATTCTTAGGTAAAATTAATATTTTCAACGTTTAGTCATAGCAGTATGACTAATACCTAAACTACAGAACTAACGAGAGAACAGTAATCAATAAGCGACAGTCAATCAACAATCAGTCGATTGGCGTATTTGTATGGTTGCACCGCAGTAAATAACTCGTTTTAAGTTCGAATCTAGTTCGAAGAAATGAGTGCTAATAAACGTAATCCAGTACCATAACAATAAGAACGAGTAGGGGTTAAAAGTTTCTCGCTACGATAAGCAAAAAGGCTGGGAGGGGGAGTGGGGGGAGGGGTTATTGTAGAGGATTAATAAAGAAAAAAGGCTTGCAGTCTCCTAGTTGAGGAAATGAATCCTAATACCCGTACAACAGTACCATAAGAATAAGATCAAAGAGGGGTTAAAAGTTTTTCCCTACGATAGGCAAAAAGGCTGGGAGGGGGAGTGGGGGGAGGGGTTATTGTAGAGGATTAATAAAGAAAAAAGGCTTGCAGTCTCCTAGTTGAGGAAATGAATCCTAATACCCGTACAACAGTACCATAAGAATAAGATCAAAGAGGGGTTAAAAGTTTTTCCCTACGATAGGCAAAAAGGCTGGGAGGGGGAGTGGGGGGAGGGGTTATTGTAGAGGATTAATAAAGAAAAAAGGCTTGCAGTCTCCTAGTTGAGGAAATGAATCCTAATACCCGTACAACAGTACCATAAGAATAAGATCAAAGAGGGGTTAAAAGTTTTTCCCTACGATAGGCAAAAAGGCTGGGAGGGGGAGTGGGGGGGAGGGGTTATTGTAGAGGATTAATAAAGAAAAAAGGCTTGCAGTCTCCTAGTTGAGGAAATGAATCCTAATACCCGTACAACAGTACCATAAGAATAAGATCAAAGAGGGGTTAAAAGTTTTTCCCTACGATAGGCAAAAAGGCTGGGAGGGGGAGTGGGGGGAGGGGTTATTGTAGAGGATTAATAAAGAAAAAAGGCTTGCAGTCTCCTAGTTGAGGAAATGAATCCTAATACCCGTACAACAGTACCATAAGAATAAGATCAAAGAGGGGTTAAAAGTTTTTCCCTACGATAGGCAAAAAGGCTGGGAGGGGGAGTGGGGGGAGGGGTTATTGTAGAGGATTAATAAAGAAAAAAGGCTTGCAGTCTCCTAGTTGAGGAAATGAATCCTAATACCCGTACAACAGTACCATAAGAATAAGATCAAAGAGGGGTTAAAAGTTTTTCCCTACGATAGGCAAAAAGGCTGGGAGGGGGAGTGGGGGGAGGGGTTATTGTAGAGGATTAATAAAGAAAAAAGGCTTGCAGTCTCCTAGTTGAGGAAATGAATCCTAATACCCGTACAACAGTACCATAAGAATAAGATCAAAGAGGGGTTAAAAGTTTTTCCCTACGATAGGCAAAAAGGCTGGGAGGGGAGTGGGGGGAGGGGTTATTGTAGAAGACTGATAAAGAAGAAAGGCTTGCAGTCTCCTAGTTGAGGAAATGAATCCTAATACCCGTACAACAGTACCATAAGAATAAGATCAAAGAGGGGTTAAAAGTTTTTCCCTACGATAGGCAAAAAGGCTGGGAGGGGGAGTGGGGGGGAGGGGTTATTGTAGAAGACTGATAAAGAAGAAAGGCTTGCAGTCTCCTAGTTGAGGAAATGAATCCTAATACCCGTACAACAGTACCATAAGAATAAGATCAAAGAGGGGTTAAAAGTTTTTCCCTACGATAGGCAAAAAGGCTGGGAGGGGGAGTGGGGGGGAGGGGTTATTGTAGAGGATTAATAAAGAAAAAAGGCTTGCAGTCTCCTAGTTGAGGAAATGAATCCTAATACCCGTACAACAGTACCATAAGAATAAGATCAAAGAGGGGTTAAAAGTTTTTCCCTACGATAGGCAAAAAGGCTGGGAGGGGGAGTGGGGGGGAGGGGTTATTGTAGAGGATTAATAAAGAAAAAAGGCTTGCAGTCTCCTAGTTGAGGAAATGAATCCTAATACCCGTACAACAGTACCATAAGAATAAGATCAAAGAGGGGTTAAAAGTTTTTCCCTACGATAGGCAAAAAGGCTGGGAGGGGGAGTGGGGGGGAGGGGTTATTGTAGAGGATTAATAAAGAAAAAGGCTTGCAGTCTCCTAGTTGAGGAAATGAATCCTAATACCCGTACAACAGTACCATAAGAATAAGATCAAAGAGGGGTTAAAAGTTTTTCCCTACGATAGGCAAAAAGGCTGGGAGGGGGAGTGGGGGGGAGGGGTTATTGTAGAGGACTAATAAAGAAGAAAGGCTTGCAGTCTCCTAGTTGAGGAAATGAATCCTAATACCCGTACAACAGTACCATAAGAATAAGATCAAAGAGGGGTTAAAAGTTTTTCCCTACGATAGGCAAAAAGGCTGGGAGGGGGAGTGGGGGGGAGGGGTTATTGTAGAGGATTAATAAAGAAAAAAGGCTTGCAGTCTCCTAGTTGAGGAAATGAATCCTAATACCCGTACAACAGTACCATAAGAATAAGATCAAAGAGGGGTTAAAAGTTTTTCCCTACGATAGGCAAAAAGGCTGGGAGGGGGAGTGGGGGGGAGGGGTTATTGTAGAGGATTAATAAAGAAAAAAGGCTTGCAGTCTCCTAGTTGAGGAAATGAATCCTAATACCCGTACAACAGTACCATAAGAATAAGATCAAAGAGGGGTTAAAAGTTTTTCCCTACGATAGGCAAAAAGGCTGGGAGGGGGAGTGGGGGGAGGGGTTATTGTAGAGGATTAATAAAGAAAAAAGGCTTGCAGTCTCCTAGTTGAGGAAATGAATCCTAATACCCGTACAACAGTACCATAAGAATAAGATCAAAGAGGGGTTAAAAGTTTTTCCCTACGATAGGCAAAAAGGCTGGGAAGGGGAGTGGGGGGAGGGGTTATTGTAGAGGATTAATAAAGAAAAAAGGCTTGCAGTCTCCTAGTTGAGGAAATGAATCCTAATACCCGTACAACAGTACCATAAGAATAAGATCAAAGAGGGGTTAAAAGTTTTTCCCTACGATAGGCAAAAAGGCTGGGAGGGGGAGTGGGGGGAGGGGTTATTGTAGAGGATTAATAAAGAAAAAAGGCTTGCAGTCTCCTAGTTGAGGAAATGAATCCTAATACCCGTACAACAGTACCATAAGAATAAGATCAAAGAGGGGTTAAAAGTTTTTCCCTACGATAGGCAAAAAGGCTGGGAGGGGAGTGGGGGGAGGGGTTATTGTAGAGGATTAATAAAGAAAAAAGGCTTGCAGTCTCCTAGTTGAGGAAATGAATCCTAATACCCGTACAACAGTACCATAAGAATAAGATCAAAGAGGGGTTAAAAGTTTTTCCCTACGATAGGCAAAAAGGCTGGGAGGGGGAGTGGGGGGGAGGGGTTATTGTAGAGGATTAATAAAGAAAAAAGGCTTGCAGTCTCCTAGTTGAGGAAATGAATCCTAATACCCGTACAACAGTACCATAAGAATAAGATCAAAGAGGGGTTAAAAGTTTTTCCCTACGATAGGCAAAAAGGCTGGGAGGGGGAGTGGGGGGAGGGGTTATTGTAGAGGATTAATAAAGAAAAAAGGCTTGCAGTCTCCTAGTTGAGGAAATGAATCCTAATACCCGTACAACAGTACCATAAGAATAAGATCAAAGAGGGGTTAAAAGTTTTTCCCTACGATAGGCAAAAAGGCTGGGAGGGGGAGTGGGGGGAGGGGTTATTGTAGAGGATTAATAAAGAAAAAAGGCTTGCAGTCTCCTAGTTGAGGAAATGAATCCTAATACCCGTACAACAGTACCATAAGAATAAGATCAAAGAGGGGTTAAAAGTTTTTCCCTACGATAGGCAAAAAGGCTGGGAGGGGGAGTGGGGGGGAGGGGTTATTGTAGAGGATTAATAAAGAAAAAGGCTTGCAGTCTCCTAGTTGAGGAAATGAATCCTAATACCCGTACAACAGTACCATAAGAATAAGATCAAAGAGGGGTTAAAAGTTTTTCCCTACGATAGGCAAAAAGGCTGGGAGGGGGAGTGGGGGGAGGGGTTATTGTAGAGGATTAATAAAGAAAAAAGGCTTGCAGTCTCCTAGTTGAGGAAATGAATCCTAATACCCGTACAACAGTACCATAAGAATAAGATCAAAGAGGGGTTAAAAGTTTTTCCCTACGATAGGCAAAAAGGCTGGGAGGGGGAGTGGGGGGAGGGGTTATTGTAGAGGATTAATAAAGAAAAAAGGCTTGCAGTCTCCTAGTTGAGGAAATGAATCCTAATACCCGTACAACAGTACCATAAGAATAAGATCAAAGAGGGGTTAAAAGTTTTTCCCTACGATAGGCAAAAAGGCTGGGAGGGGGAGTGGGGGGAGGGGTTATTGTAGAGGATTAATAAAGAAAAAAGGCTTGCAGTCTCCTAGTTGAGGAAATGAATCCTAATACCCGTACAACAGTACCATAAGAATAAGATCAAAGAGGGGTTAAAAGTTTTTCCCTACGATAGGCAAAAAGGCTGGGAGGGGGAGTGGGGGGGAGGGGTTATTGTAGAGGATTAATAAAGAAAAAAGGCTTGCAGTCTCCTAGTTGAGGAAATGAATCCTAATACCCGTACAACAGTACCATAAGAATAAGATCAAAGAGGGGTTAAAAGTTTTTCCCTACGATAGGCAAAAAGGCTGGGAGGGGGAGTGGGGGGGGGGTTATTGTGGAGGATTAATAAAGAAAAAAGGCTTGCAGTCTCCTAGTTGAGGAAATGAATCCTAATACCCGTACAACAGTACCATAAGAATAAGATCAAAGAGGGGTTAAAAGTTTTTCCCTACGATAGGCAAAAAGGCTGGGAGGGGGAGTGGGGGGAGGGGTTATTGTAGAGGATTAATAAAGAAAAAAGGCTTGCAGTCTCCTAGTTGAGGAAATGAATCCTGATACCCGTACAACAGTACCATAAGAATAAGATCAAAGAGGGGTTAAAAGTTTTTCCCTACGATAGGCAAAAAGGCTGGGAGGGGGAGTGGGGGGAGGGGTTATTGTAGAGGATTAATAAAGAAAAAAGGCTTGCAGTCTCCTAGTTGAGGAAATGAATCCTAATACCCGTACAACAGTACCATAAGAATAAGATCAAAGAGGGGTTAAAAGTTTTTCCCTACGATAGGCAAAAAGGCTGGGAGGGGGAGTGGGGGGAGGGGTTATTGTAGAGGATTAATAAAGAAAAAGGCTTGCAGTCTCCTAGTTGAGGAAATGAATCCTAATACCCGTACAACAGTACCATAAGAATAAGATCAAAGAGGGGTTAAAAGTTTTTCCCTACGATAGGCAAAAAGGCTGGGAGGGGGAGTGGGGGGAGGGGTTATTGTAGAGGATTAATAAAGAAAAAAGGCTTGCAGTCTCCTAGTTGAGGAAATGAATCCTAATACCCGTACAACAGTACCATAAGAATAAGATCAAAGAGGGGTTAAAAGTTTTTCCCTACGATAGGCAAAAAGGCTGGGAGGGGGAGTGGGGGAGGGGTTATTGTAGAGGATTAATAAAGAAAAAGGCTTGCAGTCTCCTAGTTGAGGAAATGAATCCTAATACCCGTACAACAGTACCATAAGAATAAGATCAAAGAGGGGTTAAAAGTTTTTCCCTACGATAGGCAAAAAGGCTGGGAGGGGGAGTGGGGGGAGGGGTTATTGTAGAGGATTAATAAAGAAAAAAGGCTTGCAGTCTCCTAGTTGAGGAAATGAATCCTAATACCCGTACAACAGTACCATAAGAATAAGATCAAAGAGGGGTTAAAAGTTTTTCCCTACGATAGGCAAAAAGGCTGGGAGGGGGAGTGGGGGGGAGGGGTTATTGTAGAAGACTGATAAAGAAGAAAGGCTTGCAGTCTCCTAGTTGAGGAAATGAATCCTAATACCCGTACAACAGTACCATAAGAATAAGATCAAAGAGGGGTTAAAAGTTTTTCCCTACGATAGGCAAAAAGGCTGGGAGGGGGAGTGGGGGGAGGGGTTATTGTAGAGGATTAATAAAGAAAAAAGGCTTGCAGTCTCCTAGTTGAGGAAATGAATCCTAATACCCGTACAACAGTACCATAAGAATAAGATCAAAGAGGGGTTAAAAGTTTTTCCCTACGATAGGCAAAAAGGCTGGGAGGGGGAGTGGGGGGGAGGGGTTATTGTAGAAGACTGATAAAGAAGAAAGGCTTGCAGTCTCCTAGTTGAGGAAATGAATCCTAATACCCGTACAACAGTACCATAAGAATAAGATCAAAGAGGGGTTAAAAGTTTTTCCCTACGATAGGCAAAAAGGCTGGGAGGGGGAGTGGGGGGGAGGGGTTATTGTAGAGGATTAATAAAGAAAAAAGGCTTGCAGTCTCCTAGTTGAGGAAATGAATCCTAATACCCGTACAACAGTACCATAAGAATAAGATCAAAGAGGGGTTAAAAGTTTTTCCCTACGATAGGCAAAAAGGCTGGGAGGGGGAGTAGGGAGGTTATTCTAGAGGACTAATAAAGAAGAAAGGCTTGCAATTTCTCAGCACGAGGAAATAAAATTAGCATTATGAAAAAACTCAGTAACTGCAATATCATAACAATATCATGTCTCATGGGAAGGACGGAATGGAGAGAAGAAGGGAGGGAACAAAGGCTGAAGTAGTAGAAAACTGCCTCTTTTTAAAGAGATAATTCGTATAAAAGCAATATAAATAAAACTTTAAAAAACATCAAAATTAACAGGTGAAATATATCAATAATATCATATGCATCACTAGACTCTTCAGAAATGAGCAAACCCCCGTATGAAGGCATTAGCTCCAAAAGCAATCACCACGGCGGGGATATAACTATTTAATCGAGTTACTATTATAGAGACCACTTCAGATAAGTGGATTTTTTTGATAAGTTTATAGTATTACCGATGATAAAAGTTCGTTCACTTTTCTCATCATTCACCCCCTCCCCCCCCCTTCTGAAAACAATTCTGAGTTATGTTACTTATTCGCAACTTAATTGTAATATTACTTATTTTTAATTATCCTTATAAAATATATTTTAAAAAGCGTTTTTGTCTTTATTTAAAATAACGCCTAATGCTGAGAATATAAATAATTCGAAAATATATTTTATTTGAAGTATTGCGAATTTCAAAAAATTACATACCCAACATTGTGTATTTCTTGAATTGCTTCGACACATTTTATTCCAACGGAGAGTGCACAACCAAGTGATAATTTATGAAATTCAGCCGTTGGATCATGTTTCCTTAAGTCCTGCAAATGAATCGCATCTTCATTAACAATTCCAGCATTATAAATCGATGAGTAAAAAATATGAATACTTTATTTATAGTTTCTCAAAAAAAAAGCGAACGAAGAATGCATTTAACTTCTTTTATTCTTTCAGCAATATTCTCTCAAATTGTAGAAAATATTTGATCCTATAAACAGACAGTGATCGTTGTCAAATTTTAAATTATTTTCAATGCCATCTTTGATCTGCTTTTATATCCTATAATCTCAATCGCAATTGAAAGAGGATAGCACCAATAAGAATACTATTAAAATAAATCCTTAACCACCGATAGAGGCAATAAATCCTATAAAAAATGATATATAAAGAATAGAAAACTTCATCAATTAGTGCACATCAAATAAATCCCATTCACTGAATTAATATTCTCTCAAAATCAACGGCTATGATTTTACATGATAAAATAAATCGTAATATTACCCCAAGTGAAGCGCCCACAAGTGTCATAACGATATATTTTGTTCGTTCAATAAGACCACGATCAATAATATCGCAAAAATGTTGCGCTTTTGCACGTTTTAATTCATTTAGCACATAATATTCTGCTTTAAGAACCTATAATTTATGCAAAAATTCATTGAGTTATGCAAAAAATCTAGCAGCATTAAGAAGGGGAAAAGGAGAAGTCAATTCTGGCTTTTGGGAACCCAAGATACACCGGGAAGAAATGAAACTATTTAAAGAAAAAGTACTTTTTGATCTTGCTTCATCCGTTTTAGTTTGCATATTTCCCCCTCGAGTGCTTTGCTTTACCCAGCGGATTGAACACGCAAGTCATAGATAGGAAAATTTATGAAGGTTATTCACACATTTAAAATAATCTCGCCATATTTCGTTGTTTCCTAAAGGAAACTTGTGTTTGAAATCGCCTTGGGGACCCTATCCTCCTACAGCATCCTTTTAACATCTGAGAGATCCTTAGTTGTTCGATTGCACAGAAATACAGGTTAATAACTGTCGATAAGCGAAATGGGATTACTGGCTCACCAAGAAGATGGGATCTCGAAAGAAACCACATCAGCAAATGGTTTAAATGATTTGATTTTGACTGTTGTTAGTGGTCACTTCCACTGACCATCACGATGACCATGGCACCAGCTGGCTACTTCTTTTGATCACCAAAAAGCAGTTTGGCCCCAACATTGGAGGAAGGGCTAGTAATGGGATGATTTGGACAAGTCAGTGACTCCTGTACACAATCATCCTTACGGTGGCTTTCCTTTTACCAACTTTATCGCCTCAAACATTTGGTGACTTGTCAGTTTTCAGATACGTCGTTCGCAGATATTCCTAACTTCAGCTCTCTGATCGAACTACAGCCCTCTTACCTCCACATCCCCCTCGCCATTAACAAGAAATTTCTACCCACGGCTATAGTTACAACTAGACTTTCCCATTAAACGATGTAACTTTCCAGAAATCCAGGAATTTCTCCTTACCATCGAAAAGTTTCCCCGTCGGTGCCTTCCCTTCCTCCCTCATATGTACATAAGAACATAACCTTCTCCGACAATCATCTTATAAGATAACCTATATCTATAGTTTGCTGTCAACACTGTTATCTTAGAAATATTCAACGTACCCGGAATCTTGTTTTTATAGTTATTATTAATTTTATCTGCTTAAAAGTAGTTACAAAGATTATGGATTTGTGGATCCGAAATTAATAAATGAAAAAACTGCCTCACATATGCTTCAAAGACTCAACCAAAAACTTTTTTGAAGGAATATGAACAAATTTACACAACAATGAACGAAGTTCATTCGAATGCGAAAAGGCTACTTCACAAAAAGATGCACTATGAACGATCTTCAGTTTATTTCTATAATGAATAGGCCATCTAGGCTATCTGGCAAGATTAAAGCCCGATATGCATATTAAAATCAACATGCCTATTTAAATTCTGCACTTTTTTGTGCTTTTATAACTTTTCTCAATTTTTACTTTACTTACTTTAAAAGGAGATTTAATACTTTCTGTTTTCATTGCATATTCTTCGCCATTTCCGCCTTTTTTCACAACCTAAAAAAGAAAAGAAATAACTTATTAGTGTTTGTGAGTTATTTGGATGCATTTTGATACTATAAAATTTATGCGGTTTAAATAATTTATGCAGTTCGAGTGATAGATGATCATTTAAAAAAGCTTCTTTGTGTTTTCTCACTTGAAGTAACCCTCAGCATAAGGACTGCGAAAATACGGTTTCAAAGTTCAAGTTATCTATTCCACTTGAGGGGTTAAACGTGTTTATTCCCTGTGTGTCTGTGTCTGTGTGTGTCTGTCTGTATATCCCCTCGTATATGCATATGTGCATATTTTTAATGCTTATTTAGTCCTTCCACATATAACTATCGTCGATTTTTTCTTCCTATTCTGCAATATATATATATATATATATATAGTCTATATATATATATATATATATATATATATATATATATATAGTCCGGCAAATGGACTGTATATATATATATATATATATATATATATATATATATATATATATATATATATATATATATATATATATATATATATATATATATATACATATATATATATATATACAGTCCATTTGCCTACACGATGAGTTTTTAGAGAAGCGACAAGAAATGGGAAAGAAAAAAATGAAAAATCACATCGCAATCGTATCGCTGGAAATAATTCCATTTAAACTAATCTAACTACTGCAAAAAATATCACTCTAAATATAGACATGAAACATTCTGCAGAAACGAACCATATAAACAGCGCCATAAGTACCTTCGCCTAGTTTGTTTTTGATAAGCCATACACCTAAAGCGTCGCCGACTGTAAGTGTCACTCCCACTGGTGATTCGCCAGTTCCTAAAAATCTGTGACGTAGCATTTCTAACTGGACAAAAGCGCCATCGCTTCCTTTCTTTGAATGTCATCATTACAAAAAAAAAAAAAAAAAAACAATTACAAACAATAATTCAATGATCATTTGATGATACGAGCAAAATTGTAATACTGTGATCTTTCGTATCGGCACAAATTTAGCGATGGATCGCATCATTCAATCAACACAAAAAATCACCATCTATAAAAATAGGCGTCAACAGTTCTATTCAACAACAGATAAAGATGTTGCAAATTGTCTTGCAATGTTTCCGCTGTATCACCTGGGGAAAACAATTTATACCCTGAAGTCGAGGAAGACTTTGCAGTCTGCATAAAAATTACTGAACCTAGTACTAATCATACGATGGCAGATATCAAAGGGGTCAGCGATAGCCAACCGAGCAAATCATTTCGCACGAAAGCTTACTTCCTATTCCGTGATAATCTAATCCAACGTCACAGGAGAATCCTAGTCTCTCGTAATATTCGATTTTACTTTATTTTATGCCGACCTAAAATAATACTAGGTTCCCCCCCCCCCGGCACAATGTGCTCATGGCGTACTACAATAAGCGATGTCGTCGTGTCAATGTAAAAACAATTTGTTGAAAGCTTGAGATGAACGTTATGATGACACTATTCACATTTCTAACCTTGAAATAAATCTTTACATTTATGCCGAGTGAAGTTGAGCGGCTTCATGAAACCCTCAAATCTCCCTAGAACTAAATACTACAAGGTTATATCTACTACATAAAATAGAAAATTTTGTCTAATCTTATTGCTTAAGCTTTTTCGATTGCTTCCCAATCGGGCGTAATATAACAAGAGCAAACCAGCAGCTGGATCGACTCCATCCATGAATAGAGCAATCCGTACCAACCGAACTCTCACCTCTCAACGCTAACAAATGAAATTAATCACAAAGTTTTTTTATAAGTTATTAAAGATTATTCAATGATGAATATTCAACAAAAAAAATATTGCAAATTCATAGAGTTCCCTACGAATTTGCATAATTAAAAAGAGTTCATTCAGGAGCACAAAATTCTGCAATTGTTTGATCGAAAACAAGCTTCTATCATCGTTGATCGAGCTTTGAATATAAGCTTCACTTCTTCTGAACTCATAGAGCGAAGGATAAATTTTTCAACAATCAAAAACCTTCCTGTAGAACATGGGAAGTTTCAGGAATTTCCCGATGATCTGAATATACATAAGATATTTGCAAACGACCTACGTTCACAAGTCGGGAAAATGACCTGAGGGTGAGCTGGTGCAAGTAGTTAAAAGATTTAAATATTTTATGTAGCTGAAGGCGAGCATTACTATCGCCGAGCTATTTTCTTAAGCAGCCGCATCTATTGAAAGGCGGTAAATGTGAACAGGTTTGATATGTGATTATTTTGCCATATTCAGATGCCTTTGGACCATCGTCCTGTAAGGATCTAGGATTGCTTACGTCAGACCTCACCCGTCCGCATTTCGTGGAAAATAAAACTAAGAGACAATGTTGATGAAGGGCTAATACCCATCAAGTTACATATCAGCACCTGGGCATCTTTGCAACACACAACAGCACAATCCTAGTTCACGATGAAGTGCATTTGCAAAGCGTTAAATTTTGACGCATCCTAGCAGCACTTTTCCAGAGATGTAAGTGAAGACCATTGAGGTGGTGCAACAAATTTAGGAGATATCAATCCTAATCCGTTGTTTGCTTCTATTAATGCACGAATTTCTAGTTAAAGATTAAATTGTCGCGAAGCTGCTCTCTCTTCTCATCGCTAAGAAGGTCTATTGCGGAATACGTCCAAGCCCGCCACCGAACCGCCCTCACTCATCCTCAGGGACTTTGTGACCAGAATTACTCAGAGATCCCGGAAATCAGCCGAAGATACTGATTGCAGCAATGGTTGCTGTGGAACGAACTGCGAATCCTCAAGAGTCAGCAAATCGATTCATAACCGTACCATTAATATCGACATCATGAAACCAGGATATAAATATCCGTTGCAGAGAGAGTGAAGTCCACCAAACCTTCCTGAATTAAAGTAACACTCAGCCCTTTCAATCAACCCATTTCTGCAATCAGCACCAAGTTGTCGAGGGCGGATTGCACTGAGTCGACAACGCTGACATCGACGAACTACAGATTCCCGAAAGGTACACGCATACACCTCAAAGTGTACTAATTATCTGTCAGAGGTAACTTTGCCATTGACGCATCACATAGTGCAACAGTGGCAACTCCACATGATGAACTCGTTGCCGTTGTGTCATACGCGATAAAGCAATTGGTTCTTTAAATCAACTTTTATTGATATGATTGCATATAATCACCACAAAATCGTCTTCATCGAAGAATGTGCGATCGGAATGGTCCTTGCCACTTAGAAATTCTGAAAGTGGAAACCCATTACTGCATCGGTTATACCGCAACAGTTCAGCGTAATTCACTTGTATGCAGCCAGCGATCGCAACACTGTTTATTCTAAAGTTTAGAAATGGCTGCGTCGCTTGCCTTTTGCCCTCTTCTCGACCCTCTCTCTCATCATATAGTATGGGTTTCTGATGTCTTCGATAATTTCGGAGTTGAGATTCCCTAGTTTACGATAAGACCATGAGGATTCGGTCCGTTTGATAGTCGAACACGGGTCCCATTCATTTTGCACGCACTTGGATAGCCCATCACGAGGCTAGCACTAGGCTGTGCAGTTTTCACTACCAAGAACGTCGTAACATATGAGCGCCTGCTGAGGTATCCAAGAAACCCACTGACAGGTCTGAGTGCTGCTTCAACTGTTGTCGTCTAGAGATCTCTGTAAGGCAGTGCTGATCTCTTCAATGCTCTTACTAGAAAACAACTAGGGATTGTTTCACAGACACTTGCAAGCCATATCAAATCGAAAAAGAATCGAGGCACTTTTCTGATGAAGTCTGCAGGATGGGGATAACTCAGCACACCAAATCAACCATCCTCCATACGGCCTCGCTTTTTCAAAAGTCCGATCACGGTGCAATACGTCAGAAGGAATGGTATTACAATACTTCAAACACGTTAAAGCTTCTCGGGATATAGGCGCAGTAATCCAGAAGAACTGTGGAGAACGAAATACAGCAGAACATAGACAACCAGCAGAGATGCTCCGACTGATACGAATCCGTCTAGAAACTGTTTGGCATTGGAAGCGGCAGTGTTACTTTGCATAAGTGTCAAGTTAAGTAGGGCAAATGAAATGCGTTGTGGTGTCGCAATGGTTCAAACTCCCAACCAAGAAAGCATAGCACTTACGCGATTAAAGTTGTTGCTGTTGTTAAAGTTATTGAAGTTATTGAAATTGCTGTTGAAGTTGCTGTTGTTGTTGAAGTTGCTGTTGTTATTGAAGTTGCTGTTGTTGAGGTTATTGAGGTTATTGTTGATATTGCTGAGATTGTTGTTGAGGTAGTTGAGGTTGTTATTGAGGTTGTTGAGGTTGTTCAAGTTGTTGTTGAGGTTGTTGAGAGAGTTGCTGAGATAATTGTTGAAGTTGTTCAGAGAATTGCTGAGGTTGTTATTGAAGTTGTTGAGGTTGCTGTTGAAGTTGTTGTTGAAGTTGCTATTGAAGTTGCTGTTGTTGAAGTTGCTACTGAAATTGCTGTTGTTGAAGTTGTTGTTGAAGTTGCTGTTGAAGTTCGAGCTGTTGGACCACTGGTTGTTCGATGCCATTTCGATAGACGAAGAGGAAGATGTATCTATCTCGCTGCTCGCAGAGCACATGTCAACTACTAATTCTACAGCCTTTTATAGCGAAAATTTAAGCAAATTCTGTTTGTTCCAACGAGCTGATTGCATATCATCAAATATCGTCTTTAAATGCAAAGTTTTATATCTGTATGGTTATTAGTAAATTAATCAAAATCTATGTGAAATGACGAACAACTAAGTGAACAGCCGATTGTTAGCAATCTCAATAAATATGCATATTTGTTTGCTGATCACGGCAGTAGTTCAATGATGGCCGCAAAAAAAAAAAAAAACTGTTATTAAATATGCAAATTCGATTGGCAGAAGAATTAACTGCAGTTCGATGGCTTAGACGTTGCAATTGATATGCGAAAAACTGCCAAGACAGCAATACATAGATAAAGTGCCACAACACAATTATAGCAATCGGTTATATCAACTCACCTAATTCACTACTTTAGCTGGAATGCTCAATTTCGTTCAAATTTTCAGCAATATTTTAGTATCAGTGATTTGTTATATTTGAAGTGCCAATATTTGTTTAGTTAAATCAGTCGAATTTAGCACAATACTTCACAATGAATTTTTTTCTATTTCTTAATGCTTAAAGAAGTTGAAAAATAGTAAAAAATTTTTGGTTAGATGGAGACGAAACATATTATCAGTACGTAATAATAATGATTCCACAGAAGGAAATCAATGAATGTTATAAATGATCTCTATCACAACAGATTTCAACAGATTTCGCCCACCATTCCCTCGTATCAAATATTCTGCAGAATCTAGGATATCGTTCATCCAGATGTGATGGCTACTCAGCGACCTACACATTAAGAGTTGTATAAACACATATCTCTCAATGTATAACTTAAATTCCACTCGCTTTGCAAAATAAAACACAACTTTATCAGCAGCTATCTCGGTATTTACTAATACGACAAAAAAAAATATATCTGAAAATATACGAATAAAAAAATATTTTCTTCGAAAGGGCGAACGAAATAACCATGTAGTACGGTTGAAGAAAGATGCACTGAATGCATTCTCTCCTATGGATAAGGGAACGTTCATTTCCCCAAGGGTATCTTCGTGGGCGATTTTTATTGATTTTATCGTTTACTGTGTAACTGCGCTCTGTGCAACTGATATATTTGATCGATTTCTGATCGCCAATGTAGTAAAGAATGCATTTTGAGCTTAGCGAAAGACAATATTACATAAAATGTTGAATGCATAAACTATAAAAGGTGAAGGATGCTGATGTACATCTTCCAGAAATTGTTTTTTTTTTTTAAATAACCGAAGTTCATATAGGTGCCAGATGTTTTCTTATTTGACTTCTTCTATATATATGGAAAAGCGGCTGTCTTTAACACATGTTTACCAGTTTACTGTAATTGCTCACTTCGCCTCAGCTTTGTAAATTTATTTTAATCGGTAAATATTTTAATATTTTCATTTTTTAATCCGTCGATTTGCATTATTTAATTTCACAACAACAAATCAACTGTCATAGCACAAGACAACAAGTAATCTTTCTATATGAGGATCATTGAGGTTGGATTATCACAAATGCTCACATCTGAGCATACTCAGCGTCACGCAATTGAATGAAGAGCATTTGCGTTATCGTTGAACCTGAGTGAGTTCATAAGTGATTGCTCGTCGAGACTCATTCGGAATTCGTGTAAATTCCGCGATCGGCCACCTTTTACCGATAGCACACTGCATAATAGCAGTAATGCCGAACCACTCAACATTAGCATATATGACCAACCAAATTCACACTCACCTATAAACAATGAAATATCAAACGCACACTTTTCCCTCAGATGATACTCGAACTATGACCCTTATATTATCATTCTAATGCTTTACCGATTGAGCTATATCTTGCATCACCTACACTGCGCGCTAAAATCAAGTAGAATCAATGTTTTTATATGTTGGTAGTTTTATTTTGTGATAGAAAGTTTTAGACAAGGCATGAGATGAAAGGAATCGAATATTTTTTTTTTGCGAAAAACGATTAATTATTTTCTAATTCCATGACATTTCATCAAAACGAAGGGTACTAGAAAAACAATAAAAGAGAATAGTTAACAAAGATAAGAATTTTCTAAGAATTCGATAAAAGTAGAAATCAATGAAACAAACCAAGGAGAAATTGATCGGCACCTTGTCCACATGCCTCTTTTACCTCTCGTATATTCCATCCGAGTGGATAAATCACACAACCAACACTTATACCAACAGCTGCAAGCAATAATCTTCACTTTTTTTACTTCAATTATCTTCACTGATACCCATATACAGAATGCAGGAACAAGTAATAGCACTCAAGTATTTTACATGAATGTTCTGCTGTTTATATGATTGTCTAAAATGTTGAAATTTATATGTTAAATGATAAATGATAAAATGATAAAATTATATAATACAATAAAATGATAAGGTTGACATTTAGCCTCGCATAGATTGAGATAATGGGCACATATTCTTTTTTCTTTTCTTAATGTGCCACAGGGAGTTTAGATGAATTGTGAAATTAGAAATAGTGAAACCCTCATAATAATGAATACTCTTTGCATTTTGCATAGTTCACCCCCTCCTCCTTCCCCAATTTCTCCCCTTCCTCATCTCCCACCCCTCTCCCTCTCCTCTCCCACCTTTGCCTACTTTCGACTCCTCGTTTCCCATGAGAAAATTCATGATCTTTGATAAAAATCAATAATTTGCTAGCAGTTATTTGCATCAATAATTTAATTGTTTTCCATCGAGAAAGATAAGCGTTCGAAGTGTACTTCAAAAATGATTCGTTTAATGAATTGGACTGAAATTAATGAAGACATGCTTCCTCATTTATTTTTGTTCTTTACCATAATGAATGCGACACTCACAAATATAATCTAATATTTACTATTTCCTATTTAGGAGTAATTTCTATTAACACCTATGTTTCAACAATAAAAATTTGAATGAAGCATTTCATAAAAATATACTAACCAGCAATCACTTGCATTAGACCAATAACAAGTGCACTTGTACGTGTTACAATATCCTTCACACAACACGATGGTATTAAAATAAAACTAAGGAGAAGTGCAAGTGCACAACCCATCGCTATAGATATCGTACAAATTTGCCAATGAATTGATGGAATATCACCGAATGTCATATATCGACCACATTTCTCTTCGATACGATATGCATTTAAATCCTATAAAATTATCACCTTTTATCATAGTTGAATGTTCGAAATCTATGCATTCTAATAAATGACTAATAGCTTAATCAATCTTATTGAAGAACCACAATATAAATATCTTCCTCTAACAATCTGCAAGTAATGAGACGTATACTAATACAGTATATGAGTACAGTAAATGGCTGCTGCTTTGGAAGAGGTTATACTGTAAACTATACCGTACAGCAAACACTGACGTGGCCACACACTCTAGTGTTGATGTCTAATATTTGTCAACATTTGAATACGATCCAGAATCACTTGCCTATCGCTCGACTATCTAGTATATGAATTCAAATAGGCTCTATCATTTAGCATAACTTTCAGAGACAGTTTTTCTCGATTTTGCATAAAATTTGTTTAAGTGATATTATAAATCGACTTGTTCCAGTCCCCGCACGGCTTGCGCATCTCGTACCAAACCCTCTGGCGTGCTTTTCCATTTTTTTACCCTTTTCTCTTTAGTGTTCTTTGCTCATTTTATGAATTTTGAACCTTAGCTACATATGATTGCATAAAAATTAAGACTATTCAAGCAGTCTAAGTTGTTAGGCAACTTCCCTATAGTTTAATACTGGTACGGATAGTTCAACGCATCCGAAATGATTTCTTTACATTTCATAAAAACGCACCGTTGTCTTTTTGACAGTCCGATTACTGTAAGTCTTTATTAGCAATAACGTTGTACGATCAAATGAATAAACTAGCTCCATTTTTTAGTTTTGTACTATCGTAACGATAAAAAAATATGAAAGAAGGAGCAATAAAAAGAAGAGACTAAGAGAAAGAGAAAAGTTTTCGTGAAAATAGAGAAAAAAAATGCTTTTGACTTAAAAAGTAGCCTAGTAGATACAAAATTAAATGAAATACAATGGAAGCTTTTTTTGGCTTTCAAATCTCAATCCCTGTGATACCATTCTAATGCAATATTTTCACTTAAGCGTATTCGCTTATCAATAGCAAACAATATCGCTTATTTATTTAGGATCTCGATGAAAATTTTCAACTCATAAAATCATTCGTATAATTTAATATATGGAAAATTTTGCACTTAACCAAATAAAATGAAAAAAAAAACTAATTAAAGAATAAAGCACTTACACGATCAAAAACGGGATAATTGCATCGTCGAAATGAGCCAAAATACGTATAGACGCGTCTTCCTTCGATGCTAATCGTACCAACAAGCCATGCGGGAATATAAAAACCCGTAACAACACAAACGGTTGAGACAGTCGTAAGAATCACCCAACCATAACCAATCGGTGTTAATCCTGTATTCATCGCATAAATCTCTTAGACGAGTTCAATTCCCTGAATTATCAAACGTTTTCCTCTTCGAATAAATTATTCTTTATCACTGATATTATACGCTTATTTGTTGTCTGCCAAATTTTAATTTTTGGACAAATAAAGTCGATATAAATTTCAAAGTTTATCATTACTAATCTCTATGCTAATTTAATCAATATCTATGAAATAAAAGTAAATGAATAATTTCTTGCAAAGTAATAATGATATTTCAGCAGCATTATTTTGTATAGTCAACCGCTCTCATAATTTTATATAACAAGAGAGATTTAATGAGTAGAATGCTGACTTGCACAGATATAATGGCGCTGACTGCAACGAATGCAAAAAACGTGAAGCAATGCACTCGAAGGGTAAAGCAACGCGCAAAATCTTCTTTGTGTCGTCTTGTAAAACCGAATGCACACAATGGCACCATCTAAAGCAAGCAGCAAGTTTGAGCGATGTTCGTTTGCGCAGCTGACACCCGGCTTGCACTAGAAATCGGCCTAATCGTTGTTGAGACGATTAAACACAAATCTTCACTTGTGTAATTTTTTTTTCGAGTTAGATTGAAGTTCGAGTTCACGCTCAAACTCTTTCAAAGATCCATTGATATAAGAATGAGGGAACGAAATTTACTTTAATTTACCAATCGAATAGGCTTTTTCAAGCGCAAACTTCAAAAAATTAGGAGTAGAATCGAAATGCGTTAACAACAGAGATATTCAAATAAATGACAAAGAATTATGGATGTATTTTGGGTCTAAGTCGCATTGTTATATTTTGAAAGCATAGCGATGCCGATGATTTTGTTGCTAGTTTCTTAAATGGTCATGATTTTATTAGGATTGATCGCATAAACATCACTTAAGATAGAGCTAGAAACTTGAACTCGAACTCGAACTCGAACTCAAACATTTAATTAACCATAAACAAACGTTTCATTTCAGTTCAATGAAGGTAATGGTATAAAAGAGCGAAGAAAATGCTACAAATCAAAATAAAAGAGAGGACAGATGCGCTTTTCTGTTTCTTCTTTCAGTGGCATTAACGATTTGCAATATTTGTAGTTAATATCTACTTCACATCAAAAAAAAGATGGGAATTTAAAAATATAGATGGAAAAAAAAGAGTAAAATAGAGTCATAGAGTAGTATTCACAAATGAAGAGTGAAGAAATGAAATGAGAAATGAGATCAAAGAAGTCGATGCTATACGTTGAAAGAGGATATTTCAATTGCCATTCACCAAAACTCATATCCTATTTCATGAATATACGCTTTAATGCTAGAAAAACATTGTGAACAGCTGTTGCATCACTTCAATATTGCAATCGCTTATATTTGAATAAGTCAACCAAAAGTGAGAAATGTTTTTGAGGCATCGAATGTTATTTCTTGTTGTCTATCTGTGCGTATGTTGGTCGGTCTATGTCGTTAAATAACGTTAAATCCAACAAAAATAACCTCAATTTAAGTGTAACTTATAAATTGAAAATTCTCTGAAAGTGAGCATGAAATATTCAATGTTTAATGCCATCTTTGCTCTATAAGAAGCACTTAGATTATCTTTTCTTCAAGCAAAAATTTACATTACTTCTTATTAAACTAAATAAATGAATAACTATATCTATCATATTTTTGTATAAAGTGAATTTTTTTTGATAGAAATAGTGATTATAATAAATTGTGATAATATGCAAAGCAATTATGATATACTATGATAAGAGCGTAAAGAAATTGTGATATATGAAGATAAGAGAAATGGCCATCATAGATATTTCATAATGAAAGAAATCATAGTCTTAATATGCAATTATAAAATGATTAGCAATAGCCGATAATGATAAGAGGTCGAGAGATCCTTGGTAGAAAGGTTACAAGAAATATTAAGCGATCATTGAAGAATAATTTATATAAAGCTATAAATAATGATTTGATAGGGATCGTATCAATTATGATTCGTTGAAATAGAGATGCTCAATTGCACTTTACACTCATATTAATAGGCATGAATTGGTATGCAGTCGATCGTCGATGATATGTGTGGAATGTATACATCGAATGCATCAAATTATGCATTCGTTATGACAATATCTATACAACTCTATCAATTCTATTCTATATGTATATACAAAATAAGTGCATAGAATTAAGTATATATATATATATATATATATATATATATATATATATATATATATATATATATACAATTAATCTGAACGGGCACTAACGGTATAGGAATTTATTAGAAATTTGCGCAGAATTTTCTTCTAAAAGAAATAACTAGAATATTAAAAATCATTTACTAGTAATTCTATTATGCAATTTTAAGTAATAAAATGTCAAAAAATATTAAACTAATGAAATCATATACGCTGAATAAAAAACAAATAACATTCAAGTATATCCAAGAGAAAAATACTGAAATCCTTAATTATTCTATCATAAGTTCTATGTAATTATTGAAATGAGATAGTAAAGAGTAGCAGAAAGCATTTTGCGTTGATCGGCAACGAAATATATTACGCATGAGTGCAATCGGTGACGGGCACGATTCTAATTAACGTGATGAAATGTGCTCTCCGTATATATGCGATAAAGCCAAATGATGGTCAATGCTCGCAAAACAGCGGTCATCGCATCATGGGTACACATATAGCCGCATGTGCATAGTCAACAATGTTCATATATACAGACACTAACAAATTCATTATTGATGAATAAAGGGCTCATTGGCTTAATGGATCGATGATGACATATTAGGAAAAAAGGCAGCAGAAAAATAAATTATTTAAATTACTGGAAAAAATAGGAGATTTATTAATAAAAATAAGCCTTACTTATTTTAGATGTAAATAGTTTTCCATTTTTCTCAATTGAGTCGAGTTTGGGAAACAACCACAAGAACCACCATCCTATATGAGTTGTAACAATTATTATAGTATGGAATTTTAAAAATAATGAAATATTTATTCATCTATCAATAAAATAATATAAAATATAAAAAATCAAAATAAAACATGTTAGTCGTGAATGAATAATACGCCATATTCAGTAGATTTCGGGAAGTAAGTGAAAAAATTCGTTCTAAAATTTTAGCACATAAGGATTCGTAGAGACTCTTATAAGCAGTAGACAAAAAACTTCCATTATCAAATATTTCGACTTGAAAATGCATCTCAAAGTAGCTAAAAGATAGAAATAGCAGTTTGCAAGAGGAAATGACCATTTCAAGGCGCTGTAAATTCCATATAATGCGAAGGGCAGAGTGAAGTTGAATCGCATAGCAAGCACGCTGCTTTGATGGCCATCACGACAACGACAACAACTGCTCTAAAGTAGTCGTCGTTGGGCTAGCTTCAGTCAATTTCACGCACGCATGAATGCTAATGCATATGCTTAGCGCTATGCTTATTTATATTATTTATAGCACAAGTTTGTGTTATAAACCACATCATCAAGTATTAACAGTAACACCAATAGAAAAAAACTAACACTATCTAAATAAGAACACGAAACGATTAATTTCAGTTTTATTAGCAATTCAATTTTTGCTAAACTATGTGAAATTCGATCATGTGGAGTCTTCGATAGGCCACCAAATTTTGCATTCATTTAATCGCCGTTATCCTCATATAATACTACTTCATAGTTGAACGTGATAAAATAGAGAAATAATTTAAATTCAATAAGTTTGAATCACAAATATATTTTATCGCATAGATTTTTCCACCTTTATTATCGATAATATCGTAGACCGCAATTATCTATGGAACGCATATCTGAAAACTAAAAAAGGAAACAAGGATCGAGAAATGATTCACGTCGAATAAGGGAAAACACTATAAATTATACTTCTGAAGATGAGCGTTATGTGTATAAAGAACATATCAATGAGAAAACTGATGCGTATAATCAAAGAAATGCAAATAGAGATGTATGAAGAAGGATCGATATGGGTTTTTTTTTTTTTTGCTTTGATCACTGAGGGTGTCAATTTATTTACGCTATTACTTTGATCTCCTCTCCATTGTTTTAGATCTCTCTCTTTTTTTTTGCTTTGGTTTCCTTGGCTGTCCCCTTTTCTTTTTTTTTCTTTTTTTTCTGAAATTTAAAAGACTATAAATAATGAAAAGAAATATTTCTTCATTTTTATTACTACGATGCGTTGCCCTTTATATACCTTGACTTTATGAGACTCACTGCGACTATCTTTTCCAATTTGTGCCAATATTTTCTCAATTAATCAATTCCCATGGGTGGGGAAATAATTTTTTTCCCGTGGGAATTGAGTTTTTCTAACAAATGCAAAGATGATCGAAAACATTCGATGAAAATTACATTAAAATGCTTCAAATCAATTTTCTGCTTCCCTTTTTAGAGCATTTGTTTTGTGGGATTTGACCGCTTAAGATGAGATTATCAGAGATATTAAATTGTTGCAGAACTTCTGGGAAAGACTTACCCATAATGAGTTTCGCAAAGTTCAACGTTGGCTATATGAATCATATCAAACAAACTACACTTTGTTTTTTTAATCAACAAAGCATTCACTGTGAATAAAAATGTCTCTTCATATCGTTTCCAAACCCACTCAGTTGTAAGGTCGCGGGGATAACAGAGCCTACGCTCGTCTCCTACCCATCGGATCCTGAGAGTCAACTCTATGCCGATCAGGGTGGTGCAGGGAGTCGCTTGCTAGAACACAACCAAGGAGTTTAGTCGAAACCCACTTACAACCGACCGTGCAGTAATTATCCAGTACGAACGGATAAAAGCTGCAGTACACTGCTAGACTCCTGCAGTGGATAATGTTGCAATGCAGACCTGCCAAATTACACTATCGGGCTAAAAATCTTTAATCTGATATCATCGTAATATTGCAAGTTCAATTTTGACTTGCTTCTTCGTTGAAGAATCGGATGTGGCTTTTCCGGCATTCAACAATCAGAAATATTTCAGCCTTCCCCTCCCCTTAATCGACGTGGACACAAATTTCAGCTCGCCAGAGGATGTTGCAATACAAACAATTTTCAGTCCAATGTTCCATGAGCATGGAATCTGCTTCCTGCCGATATCCTTAATGCACCCACTCTTTCAACCTTTAATTTGCATCTGTGTCATTTCCACCCATATACTATTCCTGCTCTCATAAATTGAACGTCTATTAGCCCAAATTGAAGCTTTGCAAACGTCTTGTTCTTTCTTCTTATTCGTACTGACCTAATTTTTATATATTTTCCTATATGAAATAAAAAAATAAACAGATAAAGGTAGCTTTCCCACCCCTTTCCCATTTCTTTCCCTTGGGTAACCTGCGTAACGAACCACGTTGAACCCATCCACTATCGAACAGTGATACCAAAGACTCTTCTCAAAAGGTGTCTTCTTCAAAAATATGCGACCGTTCGTTGGTGTGGCGAAATTACTTTCGTTAAGTATAGTAAGGCCATCTATTTCATACTACGATCCTTTTGACAACTGTTTTATTTCACCTCAATATGCCATCTCCCATATCTATAGTTGCTACGATTTCCATCAATTACACAAAATTTCCCAGTCATCTTTTTAAATAAAAATAGTCGATAATGACATCTGCTAATAACAACTAAAAACCAATATCGATTTTTTTTTTTGGGGGGGGGGGTGGGAGGGAGAGGGAAACTTAGATAATGGCAGAAATGAAATTTCAGTAATACTTATAAACTGCAATTTCAAATGCCTTATATTTAATTTGCATAAAATAAACAATGAATGCATCGATCATGATCACATCACTTCGTCCTTTTCTTCTTGCGACCCGCCGTACCCTCCGCCTAGAATTTTTATTATTTACATTTGAACCGAATATACCAATTCATACAAATGAATTAATTAATCAAATAAAATTCAACGAAAACATTACAAAATTAGCAAGGAATTAAAGCCGATATGATGGAAGGTTGTCGGATACAACCATACCCCATCGCCGATACAGAACGGAGCCATCCGAAGTACTTCTCACCGCCAAACAATAACAACTTTGAAGATAGCCGTACAACTTTTTGCCTAATACTAGAAATAGATCCAAAGTAATGAAAGGAGCGAGGATAGAGAACGACCTTCTTTTCAAGTCAAATCCCTATCCTGAACACTGTTAATGATATATAAATAAGCATCAATCCTTCTACCAATCTGAAATTGATTCAACAAACATCGAACTAGAACATGCAGCACATAGTGACAACCATAAAAATAATATGATTCCCCACCTTTCTTTTCCTTGTACCTTCAGTGGTGTCCTTCTCGGTATCCATCACCGCAAAATCATAACTGTCTCCTTCGACGACCGCCTCACCATTATCCCTCGATAGCTCTAAAAATACAACGTTATTACAACACATAGCCATAATTTATCATTCATAATACAATTTTTTCTTATGTTCACATAAAGCTATTCCCAAATGCACAACCTTATATCGATTCTATTCTTCCTCTCCCTTCTTTCCTTGCGAATTGGGAGGAAAATATATAGGTTCGATTATGGAGGAAAATTCGATTAGTTAGAAAATATCAATCACATCCGATAAGAGCTTAATATTTGCCAAAGGTCCGACATTTAGAGGTGGAGAAGTGATCTTAAAGAATATGAACAAACCAGGATATTCATCTTCAACATTATGACGTTCATCGTCCTCTGAAAGCTCATCCTCTTTCAAATCGAAATCTGCATCCTCCTCATCCTCGTCTCCCATCTCTTCATCACTTTCCTCATCATCCGGTTCATCTGTTGCATTCAACGCTGCAAATAAATATTTTATTTATTCAAATAAAAGAAAAGAAGCAAAGAATTTCTTCTTTCTCATTCCTCTTAATTATAGAGATCATGTTGCAAGTCCAGCAACTCTAAGAACAATTCGACGTTTCTCTTCTACGCGCTCCCCCTTCCCACAGAAAACAACAGATAAATATACTAAAAATGCTGTTAACTCAGCAAATATTTCAATTTCATGCATTTTTGCACAACAGCATCATGGCCATTTCAAGTATGTGTGAGTCCATCTTATCTACCTGGTTGCTTCAACTCAACAAACATATTAAAGTTCCAACTTGAAATTAGAATATATACCGATGGGTATACTCGACACCATATGATGAGCACCTATACCGCTATATCGCGTTGACCCATCAAATTTCGAAGTGTTATCGATAATTAAGACGGAAAAAATCTGCATGCATCTCACACCTCTTGGATTAAAAAAGAGAAGAATCTCTCATAGAAAATTTTGTGGCAATAATTGGATTGGTTTACTTTATCTACCTATTACCTATTAGTAATTTATGAAACTATTCGATGAAGAAGAAAAAGAATTCAATGCTAACCAATTCTATCAGATTCCTTGGCACATTTCTTGATTTCTTGTAATACTAAATGCAACTTTCCTATTCACTAAACAAAATTTACTCAGCGAAGAACGAAGAAAAATATAGAGGCACAAATGAGAAAAGAAAAGAAAAATATCTGAAACTATGAATAGAAAAGAAATTTGTCGTGAAAGGAAAAAGAAGAAAAAAAGATGAGCGAAGGAAAAATTTCAACAAAAAAAAAATTTCTTCGTTCATTAGATGTTCGTTTGCTCAAATATTTTCTCTCCAACATAGTCACAAGAGACGAGGATTTGCAAAAAAAAGAACCACAAATGGACACCCTCTCAATATCCAATAATGCTTTCTGCTAACTTACATTAAACTGAAACAATTTTAATGTCTCTATTTATACTAACATAAAGGATCATTTTCTCAGTCATTCTGTCCTTCAGGGTTCATTAGCTATAATGAACGAAATAAGTCGATCTATATTAGCTACAATTATATCGTCGTATCAGAAGTGTGCTTGTAGGTATAGGCACTAAAGTGAAGACCAAGTAAACTCAAACAGTAGCATTATAATGGTGCGATTATCAACAAATATAAATTGAACATTTTATATGAAACGATCATTATTACTAATCTTTTTATATGATTCCAGTTGTGCCTTATTCCAAAATAGAATATATTTTTTATAAGAGAAGGGAAGGGGGGGGGGGGGGAGGGGATGGTGAATTCGACATGGAATGCTTACCTGTTTTACACGTAGAGATTCCATTAGAGCAGGGTATATCAAATGATAGTTCATCCAACTCCACCGCATCGGCAAGTGGTGCATGTGGAGCATCGATACAGGGAATACTCACAGACATACTGCTAATCTCACTATGGAATGCGCATATCATCACCCAAACAATTCACACCCCTCTCCTTTATGGACTCTTCTCGACTGTAGTATCCTCTACGATACGACGAGTAAAACAATTTGATTACCAACACAAATTACTGCAACTGCTAAAAAAAGTTATCGAACAAATGCCTCGCTATTTTACTTAAAGCTCTATAGCAAAGTAATCGTTATGAACTCTCTGAAGATATAATATTTTATAATATTAAAAAAATTGCACATTCCCACAATGATTTTTTCCAGAATTTTTCTTTCCAGCAACACAACCATAAAAATACAAAAATATTTATGCAAAATTCAATTTAAACATAAAGATTCCAACAAAAAAAAGAAGTCTTCTAAACAAAAAATGCGATTTTCTCGACGATTGCATTTAAAACGAGATAAATACTATCGTTAACGCTAATAAGACCATTCGAAGTGAAAGAATACAGCAAAAAAAAAAAAGCGAATATTAGAAAATAAATCAAAAATTTTCTCACAATTATTTCAATAGAAACGTTCAATCGTAGCTTCCGATTGAATCCTAACACAATGTGATATTTAAATCTGACAATAAAATATATTAGAGAATAATAAAGATTAATGATAATGGGGGTACTTATGTAGTAGAATTGATGAACGATGATGGGTAATATAAAGAATGCCACTCATTATGTATGCTTATTCACATACTGATCGTGTATTATGCGATTCATTGCAAAAATCCATTCAAAAAAAAAAACCTTTCGTGATTCCATTTAAATGGCTGAGAAAAATTATCACAAAAATCCTTTTAACACTCTGAAAAATATCTGAAAACTCCGCTGGGAATATCTGAGAAGAAAAAGATATTGATTTCTAGAAATGACACTCTTTATATTTATCCAAACTATTTGAATTCCTAATCGAAAGAAAGGATTAAAATCGATACTATAGGCAATATTCCATATGATTTCACATGGCTATCGTCTTTCCCATTGAAATAATGTACCTCTTCGTGCATAGAATGCCAACTATTTGATATCGAATATAATGAGAAAGAGAGGAGCTCACAGATCATAGTGAAAGAGAGATGTCGTCAGGGCAAAAAAAGACCTTTCTCCTCAAAGACCCACGGAATCCTCCTCCAGGTGTCTATAAGACCCTAGTTCTGGGACCAATGAGATCTTTCTCCTCTAGGTCACGACAGAATCCTTCTCCAGGCACCTGCAGGATCTTTCCTCCCTAGGCATCTATGGGTCCTTCTCCCACCCTCAACGATCATTATCTTCTCGTCACTAGCTTATAAATCATCACTAAGCATTTTCGTCCCATCCCTCTATTGTTCAAGTTCTTCTTTCTCTTCCTTAGTAATTTCAAATGAACAAAATACCAAATAAAGGGGCATAGAGACAATCGTTGCAATGAGTTGTTAGTGACTAATTGAAAAAATGCAACGTGATCGATACGAATAGCGCTCTTGGCTTAACAACACCACATCTTACATAGAAGCTTGTAGCACTCTCTAATAGATACACCGTAGTCTGAGAGACATATCGTATACCAAAGATATATTACTCAACACCTGAAAATGGTATTTTTCTCAATAATTCCTCATATAGATTATATTACCATAACCATTGACCTAAATCACACTAAATAACGTTTAAAAAAAAGCAATTATCAAAAACCGAGCAGATCCGCAAACAGCTTCTCTTCAGGAAGAAAGGCTTAAAATTTTCTGACTTTATGACCAATTTGCAAAATGTAATTATTCAAAACAGCTGATGCTATTTCGAAGAGTTAACAAAAGAAGTCAAGCATTTGAACGTTTCCCAATCGCGTAAGCAGATATATTTTTGGGTAAAAGATGGGATTTAGTTGAGTTGAATATTGCATTCCACAATACTCCAATAATGCATTCAATGAAAATGACAACAACCAGTTGGAGAGGCATTATGTGCCGCAAACGGATATTCAATGCAACGCTAATGGAGAATCTGAATATTTTATGACATTGAATGCTTCATATATTCTAATCTCAATATATACCCCTTATACGGATCTGTTTTATAGAAGAAGAGGTGGGAATGGCAGAGAGACGAGAGAGAGGGAGGGAGAAAGAGAGAGAGAAAGACAGAGCAAGAGGGAGAGAGAGAAAGAGAATGAGAGAGGAAGAAGGAGAAAGAGGGAGAGAGAGAAAGAGAGAAAACAAAAAAAGGAATTTTTCACGTAAAGTCAAGAAATTAGGAATGGAAAGCAGTAATAACTTTATTACAACAAAATGAGCATCTTAGAAGATCGGAAAAAAGTTTGTTTCATAAAAAATTTTATAAATTAAAATATTTCACCAAAATATTTTCTTACTCCACTGAAAATATTTTCATATGCAAATTTCATTCCTCAATCCACTTTCCTAGATGAAATTGATTTCTTCCGCATCTTTCAATGCTGAACCGAATCACTGCAAAAAAGGAAGAATCAAGAACTCAGCAACATTCTAATCACAACAATCGATGGGATTTCGCAATCAAAAAAATAAAAATACACATAATAAATCAATGAATAAACAAAAAATTAATTCATTTATTTATTAAATAAAATAAAATAAAAATTCTAAATAAAAATTAGCAAACGAATATCCTTCATGGATCGCAAATTGAACTACAAGAGAAAATGATCGAATATTAATTGAAAGAACGACGTTCCCATTTCACTTTATCCCTCACGCTTCTTTCCGTTTCAAAAAAAAAAAAAAATCCTTTCGTTGAATAAAAAAATATTTTATTTTCTCATTTCCTCGTCGATTCTCAATCTTTTAATTTGAAATTCATAGAGAGAATCCCTTTCAAAAGGATATTTCTCTCAAGAAAATTCATCGAGAAACATAAAAATTCCAGCAAAAAGAAGAAGAGAATCAAAATTGAGGAAACGCCTAAAGTGTGCATTCGATGTGCTGAGACAAACAACATGCTTCCAGAAGTTTGCCACCAAATCGATAAAGGCAATGAGTGACGAGTGATGTGCGCCGTTCGATGCAATCACCTTCGCTCAGCCCAAACAATATCACTCTCTTATTGCTTTTAGCATTTGATATCCACTTTAAGAATATTCGCACAACAGATTTCCTATCTATTTTTTTAATGAGTGCAAAAACAATCTACATAAATATAATATTCAATACGAAAAAAATCAACTTGATGATTTATTTATTTATTTATTTACTAATTTAGAAATATTTATTAATGTTAAATTTAATTTATAAATAGTTATGTAAATAAATAAAAAATAATATTTATAAACATTTATTAACACAAAATATGCAAATAATTTTCTCCTCAGATTTTTCCGCAAATATGAAACTTCTATTCTGCCATCAATAAAAAAAAAATCATCTCAACAAAAAAAAAGAATGGCTAACACAACAGCAAGGGAATTACCCAATTTACATGAAACGTCTATGCTCGCTTAACTGCTCAACATAAAACAAAGAACTCCCGCCTAAGAGCATAACAAAATCGGCACATAATATATCAAAAAAAGCCTCAATTATGGTCGCAAAGGTAACGACTGTTCCAATTCCTCCACGGCCACAACTCCCTTCCCTTTATTCATCCCAAAAAATTCCTTAGAAAAACATACTGAAAACAAATATCCTAAATTAGATGCTTTAATTATAATCAACAAAGATAATACAACTGAATTTTTTATTCAAATATTTTTTTTTAAATTTAAAAATATATAAAAATAAAACGTATAATATTTGAAAATATTTAATATTTTAAAAAAAGCAAAAAAAACCACTGCTATACTAAATGAAATATCTCATCACATATCGATGAAACATTGGAATATATATTTTTGAGGAAATTACTATAGAAATTATAAATAGAATAGTGCTGCAATAGGAGTGAAGTGTCTCATATAATTACTCATGTACCTCTAATCAACCCAGTGAAATGGAAGTGCAAAGTAAATCGGTGATTGCCCGTTTCTTTCTTCATCTCTTTCGGCTTATGAAATGCAATTTAATGCCCCATTAGATACACTAATCAACCACCTGTTTTCAATCACATCCCTTTGTAAGTGCATAATCCCGGGATTAAAGTCCCTATTAAAGCCATCTATATATTCAATTCAGATGCACTCCACAATTCCCCATAATTGCCTTAATGTTAGAAAAAATTATACACCGTATTGCTCAAATATAAGCACCATGGGCTATTAATTTGATAAAATCATATAGAAACCTGGATTCAACAAATGAATCCCTATTAGAGGGCTTATAAATGTTTGCAATTATATAGATGAGAAGAAGTTTGCCAGTTTCAACGAGAACCCTTCTTTGAATTCTTTATGTCTCAATTTAATCCATCGAAAAAAAACTATTTAAATCTTTTAAATTTTTATATTTTACTAAAAAAAACTTGATAGGTTATATCAGAAAATTTCAGAATATGATAAAGAGGGAAATAAAAATCGTTTAGCAGATGAAATTCAAATTGAAACGTCGAAAATCTCTATGAAATTGAACGTGAAAAACTTCTAATAATAAAAGAATGAGTTCATTTAAAAAAAAGCTTCTAATAATCGAACGACTTATAAATTTGCATATTAATTTGAATATGTTATTTGACTGAGTAATAGCGAATAATATTCAATTAAAATTATTCGATCAAATTAATATGCAAATTTATAAGCCGTCATTATATCATCTATTAAACATAATTAATGAAATAAAATAGATAAATAAACATAAAAAAGCAAAAAAGAAAAAAAAGGAACCTTTCTCGAGAGCGCGTTTGAATTTCTTCCCGGCGATATGTCTCTCTAAATCATCCGGATCTTTGGCCACTAATTTCATCGTCAATTTGCATCCATATTTATTCTCACTAAATCATTAATATCAGCAAAACAATGCAGCAACTTAACTTCAGTAAACTACAGTAAACTTGACTAGTAATCTACCGTATACGAAAATATAAAACGACATTATTGAAATGTTAATTTAAATATCATTTAGTTTAATGGGACAAGCTATTAAATGGGAACGTTTGTTTAGAATAAATATATTTCGAAGAGATCTTCGCATAGATTTAGCTCATCAAATATTCAAGAAGGCGACTACTGACTAAAAAGTTTGAATAAAAATGATTGCTTCATTAATGGGTTGCTTAGAGGGAAACCATTTAAGTGCTCGAATGAATCCCTTTACTTTATCACTTACCTCTTATCAATCCCTCATAATATCAGTGATCTTCAGAGCGATAAGAATAAATAAATTCTTTCATCCATCCTATTATAAATAATCTCTTTAACATATGTAAATGAACAATGAAATCCCGCTTCTTCCCTTAATCCCCTTCCTCCCCCCCTCCCCACTTATCTCCCATTCGATGAATTCAGATACTCATTCTAGCAACGTTTCCTTTCGAATAGAAAAGATGAAACGAAAACACCACGTTCAACACAATAAAGTTTTTCCCTAACACTGATAACACTAATTTTTTCACTAACAAATAAAAATTAAAGCAAGACATTATCACCTATTTTATCTATATTATCCATCATATAAGTCCAAACTTCTAATGTTCATCAATAATAAGCATCTATCAATGAGGACGATGGATGATACACCTTATCACATCATATAAAGAAATATCAGTACTACTGATTGAATCGAAATTTAAAATATTACTCAAAATAAATAAATTATTAGACCATCGCATAGAACTTCTTTTGTGTTATTTAAATAATTTTAACGAACATGAAAGGTTACTTATTTTTCAAACAATGTTGGCGACAGAAGAGGACACAATGAGTATGTACCCCTCTTCCCCTCACTTTCTCCGTCGACCAACAATATGTCAAACGTCTACGACCGATGGATAGCGATCACTAAAAGCTATCGATTATTCAAATCATCGTCTATAATCATCGAACAACGTCTTGGTTGATGATCACCGAATAAATTATCTCCAGTTATCAATATTCTCAGTTAAAAATAGCCTCCGGCGATTTGTACGAGAATGTTGGGGTTGAATAATTGCTCATAAAAGTTCAACAAAAAGATATCCATACTCAACATCGTCAAAGAAATCGTTATATTCCTCCATTATTTTATGAATTCGCCAAGCACGAATAAACTTCTTCGACTTGGTGTATTCGTCGAGTTGATTGCCTCTTGCCGGTAGTTCATGTCCCGTTAACGTACATCGTAGCTTAATTTTAATATCATTACAGTTAGAGTTGTGAAGCAAATCCATTGAGATTATGTTACAGTTCTCGGTGAAATTTTCAACCCCTGGGGTTAGAATCAAGATAGTATCATCTCAAAGTGTAAATAAGCTTAGTTAGATTACTCCCCTCTCATTTCCTCCGTTTAAATCCGTATTCAGCTTTCCTCCGCTCAAATCGAAGTTCGTTCTTCCGAATGGATAACGATAAAATACTATCTCTAAAAGATTGTCCCTAAGATTTCATGCAAATTCGTTTAGAAGACGAGGAGATAGAGAAAGAGATGGGATTCTGAAAGGTATCCCCTTAGCCTCATGCGGAGATGTAGTCCTCAATGCTCAAACTTCTAGACTCAACTTCACGAATCTTACCATACTTTACAAATCTCCTAGCCCTCTACATTCAATAAAAAACTTTAATTCTAACCAAAGTTTGCAATCAAACTTCACATATTTTATAGTTAATCAAAACATGATTAATAAAAACTGAAAAGTAATTCCCAAATCATCTATCGACCTATGTTCGCAGTTTTGGTTTTAGAGTAGAAGAAGCAACGATTGTGACTCACAAATTGAGATTTGTTGATAAATCAGCTAGAGATGACCATTAAACTACTGCTTCTAGCCTTTATCTCTTCAATAAATGAATATACACCAGAATAAATAATTAAGTAATGCGTATTTGTGCCCACATAGTGGTCAATTATTTTCAACCTTGAATTAACAATCACGCGGCCATTTCGATGGTCACTTGTGTTGACAGACCTCAAAATTTACATAACCAAGTTCTTGGAAGCCAAGTGGTGACTCACCTAGTTGCTTGACCAACTATACCAGCCAGGTCTCCATATTCCAATATTCAGCTCGTGTCTTTGTTAATTCCTGTTATTTTGATGAATCTCTCCTCTCCCCCTCCCTCCCATCTACACCCTCCTCCTTAAATCCTTTCATCTCCCCAATAAATTGAAACTGATTCCGAGTCATTGTTGGACACTGTTGGAGAACTCACAGTAAAAGGCGGCCATCAGATATGACTAAGCTTGACTGCAGATTGGTCGGATGTGAAACGATACCACCCGCAGTCGCAGTTTACCCCATATTCTATGATGATTTATGAAAAAGAGAACCGTTTATGGCAATCGGCGAATTGGACTATTCGATATGCGCCGATTCACAATCTGATTAAGTTTTAAGAGAGATGATATCATTCACCTGATGGAATCGACTTCACTTTTTGCTCTTTCAAACAGAAATTACCTTCTTTGGTATGCAAAACTTCTTTCTGAAGTCAAAATTCAAAAAAAAGGATTAAATAATCTAACCTTATTTCTTTCAATAGGTTCAAATACCGGATATGTGCTCATAAGCTCCGTTACTTTAGTGTCCTGCATTGGAGATCAATATTCCTGCAAGATGCAATCACTTGTGTTGCTCAGAAGAACGATCCCAATAAGCAGCTCAAACTCAATCGTCCAAGTTAGTCGCTCAACGTTCTATTTCCTAACCAACATCCACGAAATGAATGAGTTCAAAATATGCTTTAAGCGACTCAACTAAGCAACAACAATAAATAAATTGAATTAAAATCGGACGACTAAATAATCCCTCTTTCCACAACGGATGGGGGATGGGAAATGAAGGGAAAAGAGATCCCCATAACGATGCAAAGAACCGTAAGTAAGGTGAAGCAAAGATAGGGAAAAGATGAAAGAGGTTCGATCTATTTTAACGAATATGAAACTAGATGAACGATCACAAAAGCGCTATACTTTTTAGTACCTATAAGACTGGAAAAAATATTGCGCTTTCAACAAAAAACAAAAAAAAGAAACTTATCAAACGACTAAGAATATAACCATGAGCTTTTATATTGTATCAATATCAGAAAATTTTTCTACAACATCCTACACCCCGGGGCTATATTTTTAATGATTCTGTAAGTGATCGTATCAGAAAATGAGCAATTCTTTCTTCAGAAACAAAGTTCTGAACAAAATTACGAATGTAATCAATCATAAAATTTAAAAACACAAGCATGATTAGATAAATAATAGGTTTAAAATATAGTAAACTCATATAGCATTGCCGAAAATAATCCAATGTCAACGCAACGGTTTCATTAAAACATTCGAATGTAAAAAAAGAAACCCGCTATCGACATATTTATGTGTCATTTTACAATTTAGTACCATTATCGTTATTTTTTAAATAATTTCCATGAAAATTAAAAAATAATTTTCTATAAAAAAATAAAAAATTTATGAAAAGCTTAGTTTTTATTTGAAAGGAAAACATAAGTTATAAAAATATGAACACTGGTAGAATTTTTTTAAGAAAGCCAGATATAAATTTTCTCAACTATATAGATAGTCAGTATTATCTGATCACTAGGAACGGTTTGAATAGAATCTTCAAAAATCTATAGATGATGCATAGACCGATATTTCCTTGATTCTCTAATAAGAAATTGACATTTGAAAAGGTTCTCTCACTTTTTTGCCACTGTCATTTCCGCCTCTCATCTACACATTCACTAGTCATTCGCGTTGGTAATAATAATACCACTTCACATCGTTCAACACAACTTCTTGCTGTGACTACGAGATGCATCTTTCATTATAATCTACAAATAATATAAGGGAAAGGTGCCATACGAGGTAATTTTGAGCAACATTCAAAAATTGAGATGATGGAATACGTGGCTCAGCTATCGCATTGCTTTGTGCTAGGATGGAATAACCGCTGTCCAAGGATATACAAAAAATCAACCATTGAACCAATCGCAAAAGGTGATAGACGCTGCTTTTTGGCCAAAAAATGAAGGATGTTTGAACTTGACGCATAAGAGGGGTAATTCGTGATCATTTATCCAGAATGGAATCTGTGGATTTATGCTTGTTGATGCCGTTTTTGCACACTTCGAATTTCTAGTATATGGCATCATCACAGTGATGTTATACTTCAATTTATAGAAAAGAGAAGTGCCTCACGTTTCTTAAGTGCTAACCTTTTATATTATTAGCAAGGCCACTGAACCCCTCACTCTCGCGGCCACATGGCCACGGATTTTCACGTGTCGTAGACAGGAGGCCGCAGCGTGGCCCAATTATGGGTTCTCAAATACTGTCGGTTGGCCACGAGGCCGCTGCATCACAAAAGCCACGGATTCCACCCATCCCTCAGGAGGTGGCCTGTCTGGAATCTGATAGGTAGTAATACTTAGTGACGTAAATTTACCTGTAAGAATGCCATCGAAATGACACCGGGATGCATTCTAAGTCGATTTCCATGCTCAATGGAGTCATATAACTCGAAGATTTGCAATGCCTTCCACATAAAATTTGCAAAAAAACCCCAACAAATAATTGAGAACTGAAAGATCAAGTGATGAACAATTTTGACCGAATGGAATGACGACCGAGTGGAATGAAAAGGAAATATTTTGCAAGAAGTCGTTTTTCCCATACATTATTTTCAGGTTGGAAACAATCTATTTCGCAGTAAAATTGTCTTTACGGTGAAATAATACCTTCTCAAAGAAAAAGGGAGGGGGGGGGGGGGCAGTAAAGGGGAAGGGAGGGGATGGGAGGGGGAAGAGGTTTACCGAGTTTCACTATTTTTATATTCAAAAGTAGCCATATAATTGCATATACAACGTCATTTTAGTGCGAAATAAATTTTTAAACGCTAAATTTCATCGAATTTAACGTCTTTAATTTCATAAACTTATCAACAATATGCACTACACCTTCGTCTCAATGTTCTATTACCTCGACAACGTGTTAAACACTTCTAAATTGCTAGCCGTGATCGTATCTTAGCAAAATTCAATGAAATCTCCAACTACTATTTTATCACTTCCTCTATATTTCTATAGCATTACGCTATATTCACTAATTTACGTTTGTATAGTTTCTGTCTTATAAAATTTTCCTTAAAGACTCATATGATAAATGAAGCCATTGCAAAAAAAAATTAAACTTTATTATTTTTTATTGAGTTTTTATTTCTTCATTGAGGTTTTTATCGATCTTTAGAGTTGGATTCAAGTTAAGCGCATTGAGGTTTTGCTTTGAATTAAAAAAAAACATAACTTTGCAGTGGGTATTATAGTGGGTATGTTAGGTATTTTGACAAGATTACCACCCGTATTGATCCATCCTCCATTGTTGAAAGGGGGTTTTATTTTCAATAGAATTACTGTATTATCACTTATAAAATTTCCTTCTGCACCTATAAACTTGCATAGAGTTTTTTCTAGTATCCTTATCATTAAAAACAAAAAAATAAATCGCTATAAAAGTTGCAATATGAATGAATGATATAACTCGATACGAATATTTGCACGAATGATTACTGTAGAGTCTGATCGCGAACACTTCACAGGTTCTTCACCGATTGGCGAAGAGTATGCAATCGGAGGGGTTATAATAGGAGTTATACGGTATTTGCAGTTGTTATTCAAGAGTTGGATGTATCCTCATTGTTGATGATAAGACGTAAGTGAATGGACGGATCGGAATTATTGAAGCTTGATAAGCACTTTGCCGAATTCAGTTACATCGAAGGGTAAGCATTCCTTTCAGTAGTTTTATATTTATATCCATAACGCTCTAAATAACTCAATATTATTAAATCGTGTCGTGTTAAGACCATGAAAATTGCCTAATAGTTTAGTCTAATTCAGTATTTCATGGCAATTTATAAGGGAGAAGTTGACAATTCTTCAACAACACGATTATCGATCGGTCTTTCCGCTATTCTCTGGATGTATTTACAGATTGGTCAAACGAATGTAATATTTTTGTTACGTAAATGCTTTGATCGAAATAAGAGAAGAATGAGAGATATTAATAGGATTACGATTGCATTTCATCGTATCTAACCGGTACTAGCTCAATACTTGAATTTTATCTTTGTTGTTTGCTTACCTTTGCAGGTATTTATTTACTTGCCTTTGTAGGTGTTTATTTACTTACCTTTGCAGGTGTTTATTTACTTACCTTTGTAGGTGTTTATTTACTTGCCTTTACAGGTATTTATCTACTTACCTTTGCAAGTGTTTATTTACTTACCTCCGCAAGTATTTATTTGCTTACCTTTGCAGGTATTTATTATCTGAATCGGATTTTAAAACACATGAAAAACTTAGTGCAAGTGAATCTCAACTAGATCGTTACGTAAATCTAAAGCGTTGGTTCAATCATATAACATCGTTTTCGACTATACAACAAAATTGGTATGACGTCATTGAATATTCGATAATTTTTTTTTAAATTTCATTTGCTGCACTCTTTGGTTATCAATGAAGTCAATTGAAATTTAAGTTAAAGTCATAATAAATTACTACACTGTATTATAATGGTGAATGAGTATGATAGAGTACAGCTATGTGAAAGATTACAACCAAAATGGAAGGGGGGAGGGGTGACCTCAAGCATTGCAAAATCGAGGTGGAAGACTTCCTATATCCCTCCCGAAACCGATTATATCTAAAGTATTCGAAAAAATATCCGTGATAAGTGTTGTTTTCCAATGCCTAACATAGGTTTAATTAATGTAGTATGATGGGGGGGGGGGGGGGGGATTTAAGAAATATTGGTGATTAGGAATGGGAAATATAACTAAATGATTTTTTATATGAATTTCAACCGGTTACAATTAAATATTACCATTGATAGTATATATATATATATATATATATATATATATATTTGTATCCTTATTTGTTCAGTCACTCATCAATATATCATAATATGGCGATCACTAAAATTTAAGTGAAGTAAATAATAACTCAAATAAGTTTAACATCAAAACTTTGTAAGTATGATAGATGATAGCTTTAAATGTTTATGAAGGACAGTGTTTCCGATCATACCGATCAATACCGATCAATGAGAATCATATCGATCAATTATGCATAAAGATAGTGTTGACGATCAATGTGAAACTACCGATCATTGAGATTTATATAGACGCATAAGTTTGAAATAAATAGCAATATGGGTAGAATAGTTTATTATCATTGCATTCTAGTGCACTAATTTTTAATGGTTGAGGTTATCTTTGAGGTGATATGCAATTTATTTATGTAGTAATGTTACTACGGGATAGCATTAGTGATGTTTACTTATTTGTTTCGTATAGCGGTGATATGCAAATTTTGATCCTTAATATTAGTCGGCCACAGTAGAACTCCACAATAACGTCGAGATAGATCGATGGAATTACCCGTAACAGTTGTCAACATTGTGCAAAAATTTTTATTGTTTATTCAAAAAAATAAAATCATCGGTATTGTAGTGTATCATCAAGTGATAGGAATCTATCGATTTCCTCGCCGATGAAGAAAGAGCTGATTACATCGAATCTATATGAAACGGGTGATATTGATATGCCACAAATATTATTGAATCATCTCAACTCAAATGGTCCATTCGATACGCTCGAAATATCTGAACAATTCGGCGTTGATCATCAAAAAGTGATTGGTGCCGTTAAAAGTTTACTCAATCATGAAGGAGTATGTTTCATTTATTTTATAATATTTAATTTTTTTTCTTTTTATAAGTGGTTTTTATATTTTGAAATCTTTAAAAAATGAGTGCTAGAATATTTACTTTACTTTATTTTACTTTAATCGATAAAGCTTTTGTCCCTTCATATCGCTTTCGCTTCCGCTTAGGGAAGTTGTGTGGTCGCGTGAAGGTTAGGGCTTAGGCTCATCTCCTGCCCATCGGATACTGACTAGTCGATTCATCGTTGTTCCATTCAAGAGAAGAATTCCGATTTGCTCCACCCCTTCGTCCCCATGAGGCCCCTGGTTGGAGTGACTCGGTAGAACGAAGCCAAAGAATCTAGTCGGAGCCCTCTTAAAATCGATCGCGCAGTAAGCAATACTAAACGATGAATGCACTAGAATATATTTAAGCAATTCGATTTTATGAAAGGGATTTCACAAAATCAATTTCGTTTTTTAATTTAATTTATACTAAAAAGCTTCTTAAATGCTGCAAGTTCAAAAATATCGATCAAAAAATCAAATAATCAAATCGAAGATAAAATTTAAATTCTCATCCCATGAACTATGGTAATTTTATCGAATTATTTCAGTTGATATTGACCGAAGATCGATCATTGAAACGAATAGAGTTAACTAAAGAAGGCAACGAAATAGCGGAAAATGGATCTCATGAAGCGAATGTTTTTAGATTAATTGATAAGGATGGCATCGAACAAGCACAAATCATGGTAAGTCTTATTGCAAATTTAGTTTTTATTATTTTATATCTTTGTATTGAGAAGTTGCTATTATGCTCTCAGTCGTTCTTAATGATTGTCAATAAAAATAGAAGGAAGTAATCTTTAAAGAAAAAATATTAAACAGTGTAAAAAGGCGTCGAAATTGTAACATATGCAAATTGTGATAATATATGCAAATTTAAGCAAACAATGAGGGTGGAGGGAGGTGGAAGGGAGGCGAACAAAATGGCAAAAGCAGCGTGGAGAGAAATATTGCAACAAAAAACAATCATTTGTTTAAATAATATATATTTTTTCAGAAGCATCCATTTGGAAAGGTAGGCATAAGTAAAGCACTGGCAGCTGGTTGGATTTCGGTGGATAAATCGGGTGGATCTGTGAGATTGATACGCAGAGTCGACTCAATCGAAGATATCGTTCAAAGGCATTTAAAGTCGATCGCGAATGGCAAACAATCTGAAGTGCCATCGAAGTTGCTTCAAGATATCAAGAAGCGTAAATTGGTCACTGAAATGTACGTTGTTTATGCTTGAGAAATTTGCATATTAATAAATAGGAGTTAATTGTCGACATTTTATCGCATAATCGTTTCTACCGTTTTTCATTTATTTTAAAACTTTGTACGTAGTCAGTAATTTTTTGCATATAGAGGAAAGCATTGTAGAGATGACACTTATACAGCACTACATATTATTCAGATAGTTGTTTTTTGTTTATTATTTTTTTGCAAGTTGTTAGGGCAAAGGATGATAGATTTTGCTTTGGAACTCTTGAAATAATCTCTCTATGATATGCTAGGTGTTAAATAAGTAGCGTTCTAAGGAGCTGAAGCAGAAGGATGGATTCTTTGAAATGGTTAAAAGGACTGAATCGGAAATACTTGTTCTTTGAAACGGTTGAGGGAGCCGGATCGGAAAGACTTAGTATCTAAATCGATTGATATTCATCTATAAGAATTTATCGCTACGGGACTCAAAGTGATATTCTTTCATTGAAGCTTCAAGAATACTGCAATGAAATCAATTATTTAATTCCTTTTGAAGTAGAATGAAGCTTAGCAGTTATCGTTGTTATTCCATGCCACTCTTTATTTATACTCTGTAGAAATTAATACTGCGTATTTGATATAATTTCAGAAATGTGAAGTCTTATTTTGTCAAGAAAGGACCCTCATTCACAACGGTTATCGATAAACCCGAGCTCGACCTCACACCTGAAATGATTACCAGGTTGCTTATCGCATTACCAAGTTGTTTATCACATTAATGGGTTTTTTTCACATTAACAGATCTTTCTTTACACTGCCAGGTCTTTCATCACATTACCAGATCTTTTATCACGTATTGAATTTAAATTCATTTATGATCGTTTTATTGTTCCTTTAAAAGTAGCAATGAAATAGTATTGCATAAAAATTAAAATATTGTAATTTATTTAGTGGATCATGGAAATCGAAAACATTCAAGAAGTATAATTTTAATGCGTTGGGTGTAATGCCAATCGGTGGTCATCTACATCCGCTTATGAAAGTTCGTTCTGAATTTCGGCAAATTTTCTTTCAAATGGGCTTCACTGAAATGCCGACAAATCGGTATGTATTTATTTTCGATTCCATTATTCATTCATTTCTAAAATTTTAGTTATTTGTTGTGAAAATTGGGGAGGGATGAAAAAAGGTAACTGAAGGGAGAGTAAAGGGGAAGGGAAAGGGGATGGGTGGTCTTCAGTACTAGAATCTTTTGGTAAATTTTACCAGTTTTTTTAAGTTTTATTTTATTTCAGGTCATTGTAAAAATAGATTTGTAGGCAATGTTTTATGACCTGTCATAAATTACTTCAGCTATGTGGAGAGTTCATTCTGGAATTTCGATGCACTCTTCCAACCACAACAACATCCGGCACGTGACGCTCACGATACATTCTTTGTAAGCGATCCGGCACTTAGCTTTCAATTTCCCGAGGATTACCTGCAAAGAGTGAAGACTGTGCATTCGAAAGGTGGATATGGCTCTACTGGGTTAGTTTTTGCTTTTTATTTATTTATTTATTTATTTATTTATTTATTTACTTCAATATCTTTATGCGGGAAAAATGTGCAAGATTATGTGAGCATGAACAGCAAGAAGAAGCAAAACGTTTGCGAAATCACAATTTAGGCGAGAAAATGTTTAATATTTGAGAGCAGAAATAGTTTATAGATCGAAAACTCAGCACTAGCTTAAAAGCTGAACGAATGGACGCATCAACGGAATCGAGGGGGAGCAAATTCCAGATTCGTATAAGATAAAACTGGAAGCTATGCAGAACATTATGTGCAATAGGTGATCTTTTTGGCAAGTTGAAACTGATCTGCACATCGACTACAAGGGGGGGGGGATAAACTGAAATACTGCTCTAAGAAATATTAGCAATAGCAGCTTTATGTCAACGTGAAATATTTCAAGCAATCTTTAATTCAATCAAGTTCTTCAAGTATAGCGGAGAGCAAAAGAGAAAAAACTTTTTTATGTCACAATAGTTTTGCTAATTAATCGATTATGAATACAATAAAAAATTTATAAATTAAGGAAATTTTGAAAAATTTGAATATGGTTTTTAGTAAGGAAATTGAAATATTTCTTAAGTGTGGGGAGTACTTAACGATATTATGATTGATTTTAGGTATAATTACGATTGGAAATTAGAGGAAGCACAAAAAAATGTTTTACGAACACATACAACGGCTGTGAGTGCAAGGCAGTTGTTCAGATTAGCGCAAGAGGTTCGTTGCAGTATCTCTTTAGATCTTTATTCAAACGCTTTTAGAAGTGATTTGTAATTTTTTTAATTTTTATGAAATAGTATTATTTAATTATTTGTAAATATAAAGGATGACCATCTCATTGAGGTTATTAGAAAAAATTAGTCATTGAAATCCAATAAAAAAATAAATTACTATAAAAAAGTAAGGATGGTGTTAGACGCGTTGAAGGTGATGCATAATATCGTGACTGAGCTGAATGAAATAACAATCTAAATTCTTATCGCATGTTTTTCAAAAATTGTTCTATCAAATTTGCTTTTGCAAAGCGTATTAAGGTGGTTATGTCTGTGGATGTCTGCATGTGTCTGTCTGTTCGATGGTTGTGGTTGTCTGTGAATGTCTGTACGTGTCTGTCTTTTCGATGGTTAAAGTCGAGAACGGCTGAAGATGAAATGTGTCGCAATGATTTCGTGCACTCCAGGATAATTTTCAAGTTGATCTATCAGCTTTAACGTAGATATATAGATATAGAGCGTCGAAGACTTGCATGCATTTAACAATCGTTTGTGTTGTATTTTGTATAGATCGGCTTATAGTAGGACGAGTTGTTTGTAGAAGATTTGTAGAGTGGTCGGATCGGGGCTAAAACATATCTGTTGGTAGTTTATGAAAATGGATGCTATGATGGGCAAAATGCAAAAAGCACATATTGTGCCAATTCCTGTATTAAGCATCTCTCTTTGTTATCCTCGTCATCAAATGGTTATCGAGAATAGTATCATTAATTGTTAATGTTGAGTTATCAATGTTCGCATCGTAATGTTGAAATTAAAATTTAGGGTTTCAAACCAACAAAGATGTTCAGTATTGATCGAGTATTCCGCAATGAAACTTTGGATGCAACACATTTGGCAGAGTTCCATCAGGTTAGTCTTTATTATTGGCTAATAAGGAAATCTTTTATTTAAATTAGTTTATTATTTTATGGTCGAATTTTATTTTTTACTCTACAATTGAGAAAGTAAAAAAGAGATCAAAACGAATCCGATGATCAATATTTTATTGAAAAGTCGATATTTGATCTTAATTGATTGATCAAAGATCAAATTGTCATAGAAGTGATGAGAGTGAGTTTTAGGTGGAGGGTGTTGTAGCGGAACGAGGTCTCTCATTGGCACATGTTATGGGCTTATTCACTGAATTTTTTCGCAAATGTGGTAAGCTCTCTTTTTCTCCCTCTGTCTTGTTCTTTACCCCTCTCTTCCCCTCTCTCTCTGCCTCTCCCCATCCTCCATTCCCCGGTCTTTCCTCGCATTTTGCTTGAATTCATAAATGTATCCCTTTCTAATTTAAATGCCAGTTTTATAATATCACTAATTATATGCAGCTAATTTTATAGAATATTCACTTTCCATATCGAAGGAAGTCGTTTAAATGCTGAGATGTTTTAAACGTTCGTATCGCTTCCAAATAATTGAGGTGATGTCGATTTGGTTTACAACATAAGACTATCAACAATCTTTCACCTTTATTATTTAAACAACTGTCTAAGTATCGTTTGGCACTCTGATTCTTATGATATGTGTAGCGTATGATGATCAACGGCAAGACGTCAGCCAAAAGAGTCAGCTTTTCGTATTGATGCTGCAATTTTGTCCACTAATTGTCCGATTGTCCAAGCTGCAATTTTGTCCACTAATTGTCCGATTGTCCAAGCTGCAATTTTGTCCACTAATTGTCCGATTGTCCAAGCTGCAATTTTGTCCACTAATTGTCCGATTGTCCAAGCTGCAATTTTGTCCACTAATTGTCCGATTGTCCAAGCTGCAATTTTGTCCTCCTTTACGAACTTTTCTTGTTTCATGTGGAAGTTACCCATATCTCTAGACCCAGAGTGTCACTTTAGATGCAATAAAACAACACTTGAGGATGTAATGTTTTCAACTTTCAGGGATTACCAATTTGCGCTTCAAACCGACGTATAATCCGTACACAGAGCCATCGATGGAAATATTCGCCTACCATGAGGGTTTAAAGAAATGGGTCGAGATCGGGAATTCAGGAATGTTCAGACCGGAAATGCTTTTGCCAATGGGATTACCTCCGGATGTGAATGTCGCCGGTTACGGACTCTCTTTGGAAAGGTTAGTTTGGGGCGATTGTCAGATGCCTTCACATTTCTGAATTAGACATTGGAGGAATCAACAAATGAAATATTTGTTCAAAGATAACATCGAACCCACAACTATAATTTCTATACATAATTTTATTGATGCTGAAAGTAAAAAAAAAAATTGCGTTGTTCGCCATTTGATAGATGAGAGGTCGATGTTATGGTAGTCATAAATTCAGATTTCATCCATCGACGAATGTTTCCTCTACTTAGATTAGAAATGTTGAGCCTTTTGAGTTTGAATAAGTTTAGGCAAGTTGCATCAAAAATCGTCAATATTTCCCAATGTCGCATTATTGCTTTATGTTTTTTCCACATTTTCGAATCGTTTTACTGTTATGAAAGGATAGTTAAAGCTATTATGAAGAGTACATCACCGATCGTTTATAGACCGACGATGATTCGCTATGGTATCGACAACATTCGTGATCTATTTGGGCCGAAGGTGAATCTTGAAATGATTTACGAGAATCCATTATGTCGTCTTGATAAGAGTTGATTTGCATATTTATATGGTGATATAATTGCCACTGAAAGCATTGCTGTTTGGGATGAGGCATCATTGCTTTTTTTCTGCTCTGCACTAACCCAAATGACATTTTCTTTAGTATATTATGCACCCAGTTGTGAAGGGGGGGGGGTTGGTAGGGAGTGGTAGGAAGATATATTGAGGCAGGGAGTAGAGATGTATAAAGTGGGGGAAGTTTTTCCGGTCCTTTCTTTCGGAAAGGTGTTCTTTCTTAAATACGAGAGTTAATTATTTTTGAATTCATTTCGATAATAATTCAATAAGAAAACATATATATTTTCTCACAATTTAGCACTTGAATATCGATTAGACTTTTAGAAAATTTTTTGGGAGGTATTATTGTTGATGCGAATAGAAGCAAATTTTACTATGTGATTTGTTGTTTGTTAATCGTTGTATTGTTGGATTTCTCTCATTTCTTTTTTCAAATAAAAGAAATTTAAATATTACATTATTAATTGAGTTTACTAAATTTGAATATGTTTATTGCCATCTCATTGAAGATGATATCTTATTTAATATCCTTTAATGTTATGCAAAATATGGTCATTATAAGAGTTTAGTGGCACGTTTTATCACAGAGTCATGTCTTAGCTTAATGATGCCAACGAATTTGCAAAGGTTTGGGTCGGATTAAATCTACTATAGAAGATATATTTGTATTATTTAGCAAAGTTAACGCTTATTTATAACTTGCGAGATTGGTTGGCTAAGTAAGTGGGTGAATCAAGGGCGCGTATTGTGCTAGCGCACCTGGCGTTTTTTTTTTACTGCACGTTTTTTAAACGTTTACATGGAAATATGATTAATTAAAATTCAATCAATAGATTTATTTATTATGTGGTCGAATGTATTTATCACAAATCATCAAGTAAACGAATGCTTCAACCTGAAATTAAAAAGGTGTGCACTAAGAGGCATTCGTATCGACGCTAAACGTCGTGAAATTTCTGGTGGAACTTGTTTTGATGTGTAATAAAAAAGGGCAATCATTGTGCACAAAATGTTATGGAATGGGATCTTTTATAATGGATGAATGGTATTATTGACTGCAATATGTACGTTTTTTTTTTGATAGTCATTCCACCAATTCCTTATGGTAGAGGGTATTGTTCGCAGAATAAAATATCAATAGAGAGGACAAAAACTAAGAGGAAAAGCGAGTGTGATGACGTCATAATTCTAGAAAAAGCGTACGATGACGTCATAATTTTAGGAAAGAGGAGGAGGAAAGATGGATGATTATTGCGTGATATTAGATTATTTTCTTATATTTGCACATTAGAAGAGATAGATATTCTTTTGCGATTATAACAGCACTATAGATTAGTTGACGATAGAGTGCGTAAATATTTCTGCACCTGTTCATTGGCAGTGGCATTCCACTCTATGAATCGCGTTTCATTTCTTTTGAACACATCGATCACCTGATGTGGAATTTGTGAAAATTCAAATATCCCCTTTCTAGCGGTTAAGTTTTAAACCGTCGGTCGGTTAAATGACGTCATTACTGGACATCTTTAAATTCATTTATATGTGTAAATGATCGTAATATTTCACCTATCATTAGATTCTGAGTAAAGAACATGTGGGTAATTTGGATGACGTCATGCAATGATGACTATGCTGTGAATAATAATTCGAAATTTGCGGTTCGCATTGAAAAATCATTGATAATGCTTCGTAATTGCAATGCTCGTTTTGATTTTAAGGAGTTCAATGATCACTCATAAATACTTAAGGTGTTGGACCCTCAGATGATGTAGGTAGTATGGAAGGATACATAGTATATAGGTGAAAAAATTGCTGTAATATTCGAGCGCGTATGGCGTCATTTTTCCAATATTTAAGCGGATATGACGTCACTTTTGCCATTTTCCGTTGTTTATTTTGAAATGATTTCGAAGAGAAGTATTCTTGGCAAATACTGAGATTGAAGATTCTTTACTTCTTTTACTAATAATAACGTTGGTCGACGATTAGCTTCGAATTGAGTTTTAATCATTTAGAAGTCAAAAAATTTGCATTTATTTTTAAATCGGTCGGGTTTTTTTTTTAAATTTTATATCATGGAAGAAGTTTCAATTATAAAAGAACCAATTTTTTTCTAAACGATCCAAGCGAACGATTGGATTAATCGCTGCATGAGAATCGGCATGTTTTATTTTTGAAAGCCAGTTGAACTTTTTCTTGAGAATTGGTAAAAAGCGGATCGTGAATTGAGCACGATGTAAAAAGCACATATCGTGCCAACTTTCCTGATGTGTTTTGCCACCAATTTATTGTTCATATTTTTTGCGTCATTTGATTTGTACTATTTTCTAAAAGCAATAATTATTTGAAAGCAATAATTGAGTGAATATGCTCATAGTGTGATGCAATGATGTTTCCGTTGTGAATGTGATGTTTTTCACTATAAAGCAAGCGTCATCGTCTGCTGCCTATTTGTTTTAACATCACAATGTTTTTCACTCTTTATCAATGAACAAATTTCACCAGCCATCCATCTTCCTTTGTAAAACCTCATATCATCTACGATCGAATCGTTAATATATCGCTATAGAAAGATTACTTTCTACTTGCTGAGTATTATAATATTAAATAGTTAAAGAGTTCTCTTATGCATTTTATTATTTACTTTATTTATTTGTTTATTTATTTTTATTCATTTTAATCGACAAAGCATTCTTTATGAATAAATATCTCTTTATATCGCTGCCATTTCCGCTTAGGTGAGTTATAAAGTAAAGTGAAGGTCAGGGCTTAGGCTCATCCCCTGCCCATCGGATACTGACTAGTCGATTCATCGTTGTTCCATTCAAGAGAAGAGTTCCGATTTGCTCCACCCCTTCGTCCGTACGAGGCCCCTGGTTGGAGTGACTCGGTAGAACGAAGCCAAGGAATCTGGTCGGAGCCCTCTTAAAACCAACCGCGCAGTAAGCAATAATAAACGATGAATTATGCAAATTATTATTTAAGTATAAATCGGAAGGAAATTGTTCATCGCAATGAATTTGAAATCTGATTAATGCTGATTTGAATTGGAATATTGAAAATATTTAATTGAAATATTTGATAATTTTATATCGATTTATTTTTCGGTCAATATTCAACGTTCACAATTAGCACTATTAGATGGGGTATTGTTGGAATGATGATGTATAGATGCTACGTGGATTTTACAGTAAACTTTCGTTTTATTGAATACAACATTGCGGCTATTCATTTAACTGACATTCAGTAATAGAAGTGAATTTCAACGACTGACAGTGAGTGCATTGATTATTCTTTTTTTTGGGGAGGGGGGGGGGTGGAGGGGGAACTATAAGTAATCCATTCTTCTACTCGACCAGTTTTCATTTTTTGGGGAGGTGGGAGAGGGAAGGGTGGGGGCAGAGTAGAACGAGAAGAGACGACTATGCCCCCATTTTGACCCCCATTCAAAACTATCAGATCGTTGCAAATATTTGAAGTAAGCATATATACATACATACATACATATATATATATATATATATATATATACATATATATATATATGCTTCAAGGTGGTTCTATTCCCACTGACCGGATAGTTTTAAGCCATCCTCGTCATATTATTTGGGGGAGGGGGAGGGAGGAGTATCAATAGCTCACTAATGAGGATGAAAGAGCAAATTTAATGAGGCAAATATTACTTCTCTATTTTATTTGATTCAATTTGCTACTTATATGCTTATTTTGATGGCGTGTTTTTTATTGCAAATTGCACATATAGTGCTTTCAACATTCCTTGTTAATATTTACGATTGGATAGTAGATTTGAGAGCAAATAAAATGAGTTTATATGCTTAGCAATAAATATTGTCCATAAAAACCTCGATAATGTGATTGCCACTTCGATATGCTTCAAAGAAACGATCGTAGATTTAAGGCGATTAATTAGTTCTCGAGGAGAATTGAAGTACACATCTTTAATTAGATTCATGTTAATGGATTAGTCAAGTCTATTAATCTTTAATTTTATTGCACTCAGAAAAAAAGTATCCTCAAAAAAGTTTTCAGATTCTTTATATAGCTTTTATTGTCGATCCTCTGCATTAATTAAATTAATGTAAATTAAAGCAATACTTCACTATCTCTTTGTTTAATATGACTCTCCTCCTTCTTCCATCTCCCAGCCGTGTCAATCCCCTCCCCCCATTCCCACCTCTCGTTCAGTGATTTCATCTTGTTGTGTTTCGAGCATATTTTCTAGGCCACCAAATGATATTTTTGTGTGTTTTCTATATGAGAGGTTATGTCTTTATCTGTTTACATGGCTACTCAAACTAAGGAACACTTAAAGCTGTAGTTGCAAAATTTGATGCATGCAATCAATGTGCATTACAGGATGGCATTCTATGCTTTCTTTTATTTTTAAGTCAACTACGACAAACACTATTAGAAATTGCATAAAAATAAACATAAATTTCAGTGAATGTTACACTGCTCTTTTTTTATGTTTTATAACTGCTAATCGAAAATGGAAGATTTGTATAGGCGATCGGATCAGCTGATATATAAGTGATCTGATACGTTAATATTTATATAAGTGATCAGATCAGCTAAGATAAAAATCCCTTATCAAGCGTATTTTATTTTTTGCCTGTTATTGGTAACGACTGCGGTTTTATGAGAGACATATTGCCTATCACTTTGGGATCGTATTTCGAAGTCGTTTTAATATTTGGCTGAGTGCAGTGGTATCCTTTTCATATGATTTATAGAATACTCTTCGATAATTTGTTATTGTTTATTCGAGAATATATATATATATATATATATATATATATATATATATATATATATATATATATATATATATATATATATATATATATATATATATATATGTATGTATGTATGTATGTATGTATGTATGTATGTACACTGGCATTTATACTTGCATTTATGTTCTCACGTATATGGATTCTCGCCTTATAGAATTTATTGAAATCGGAATGAGTCACACTAAGCAAAAATTTCTTTCACTACCAACTGAAAAATTGCATCGTTATGGATTTTATTTTAATGTGTATTCGCACACTTCAATTTTATGATGAAATGGCAACAAATTCGAATTTTTGTTCGTATTTAAATCTAAAGCGAATAAAAATTATCATTAATGCCAAAAAATAAAAATATTTTTGAATATTTCAAGCGATAACAATAACATTTCAATCTTTTTACATTTGAATATTTGAATATGGCGCATTAGAAAAAAAAAACAATTTAAATTCAGCCATATTCTCATTTTATTCAATAAGTTTCATATGTGCGATTAGCTTTCAAAAGTTTCGAGCGGAACCAAAAAGTTTGCACCATTTCATCGAAGTTAGGTATATCCGATCGACCGGGGAATAGAGGTTATATTTCAGTCGTTCTTTTGCAATTCGAAGGGTCAATTTTGGGATAATCAGGTAGCAAAACTGAATAATTGTGGTGGATGAAATCATGTAAAGACGAGAGGAGATTGGTTTAAATGTTTTATATTAAGTCAAGTCTACCAAAATGCAAAAAATTGGAAAAACAAAACATGTTTAGGATGTAGGTACGTCGCCTTACACTAATAGAAGTTTTACCTCTATGCTTTATGTCAGTATTGATCCATAATTTAAAAAAATAAATAAGCTGAAATAAATTAAGGGGAACTTCAACGTTCTAGGGAGTTTGTTTTGTTTGAGAGATGAAGAACGCACGCATGTGCCACTCGCTGTCTCTCTCTCTCTATCGATTTCAGATGGGGTGCGCGGTTGCCCGCAGTAGGGCTTCTCTTTCTCTGTTTTGTTCGCGTCCACTTCGTTGAGTTGGCTAGTGGCAGCTGTGTGCTCGCCCCGTTCAATATCGCTCAGCATAAATTCCAGTTGTCGTGTGTTGTTACATATTTAGGTGGCAAGTGGCAGCCGGCTGGTTGGCTGACTAACTGATTCATATTCACGTCTATTCATCTTTCTTTGCTATTATTTCTTAATTTTATTCTTATTTCAAGGTGTCTCATTGAGATATTCGTGTGATCACATCCATCATTTGTGTGAAAACGAACGAATTCACTCATATATTATATTAAAGGAATCCCCCTTATTGACATACTGGATTCGTTATTAAAATGGCATGGGCTAATGCGGGCATGCAAGCCCTCATTCCTATTGTTAATAGGTTACAGGTGAGCATTTAAATTCATTTTTATGTGCATAAATTATTTAATGCAACAATCTTCTAGATGTTCTATATAATCAGTGAATGCAATGAAGCAATTCTTATCGTCTTTACTAATTTGAAATAAATAGTTATTATATACGTTTTTCAAAATAAATTTTTCAGCATTTTGGTAGGGAGGGGTAAAGTGGGAAGGGGGGTGCTGGGGGGGGGATTATAGATTTAAAGGATGGGATAATGGTTTTAGAGAAATGGCGTTTCGTTTTTCTTTGTGAAATAGGAATGGGAATGCGTTCTTACAATGAGCATTCTAGTGCTCTAATCAGCTCCTCCGAAGTTGTGCACTTTGAAGCACATCTAAGAGTTATTTGAATGTTGTTTGCTATGTTAGATATTGAACTTGAATATATATGATTGATCTACTCTAATTCTATTCATGCATATAATCATATAATAGTCGATGTCCTTATTTCAAATATACGGAAATCTTTAAAGCTTTATATGGAAATATTTCCCATCTTTTAAATTTTAGTTGCAAAAAAATATGAATTTTTTTTAAAGGATGTAATAAATTATAACGATTGAAATTTTATGAATACGATTAATTAATTCAAAAATTAAGGGAATAATGATTTAATGGAATTTTTTTCTTTTTTTTTTGAAAGCTTTTTTCAACTTAAAAATTTTTTCTTTTGCTTTTATTTGATAAACTATGAGCAGAAGAAACATTTTTCTTTCAATGAATGGCATAATTTAGAATTGGGAAAAGGGGAGGGGGGAGGGATAAAGGAGGAGGGGGAAGGGACTAAGGGATGAATCTGGCACTTAGTGCGTTCACAAAATTATTAACATAGTATTCTTTCCTTCATGCTGCGTTCATTACTCACATAGATTTCTACGTCGTTATTTGTGTTTGTTTATTTTCAACACTTTTCTCATATTACCAGCCGTCTCTCTGTCTGTCTGTCCATCTATCTGTCTGTTTGTCTACCTGTCTGTCTGTCTGTCTGTCTGCATGTCTTGCAATGCGCTCACATTCACTTATGAGAGTGAAATCGAATGACCTATTGAGAGGCGTCCATCTTACGATCGCAGTCATAATAAAAATTTTCAAAAATTTCTGAATTTAACGTGATTGAGAAATTGCCTTACCAACGAGATCTAGTTCGATATGATGCTTTTCGTAGAGAATCATGCAAGGCTGTAATTTCGAGAGAATGCTTGTTAAAATCATGCGAGGCTTGGATTTGAGAATAAGCAGGCTGCCTGAGTTATGATGTATCCTTGAGCCCTACATTCGTTCATTGGGGGGGGGGGGTGGGAGGGGGAGTTGATAGAGGAAGGGAAAGAGTTGAAAGAGATGATGTTCTTTGTATTTATCTGGCACCAGTAATTCTATTCATATTCGGAGCAGTGTTGGCCGCCTGAAAAATTTCCATTGGTTACTGTTGAACTTTCTTTAAAAGTATAGTTGAAAATATTTTACAACTTAACAATGGCGTTAGTTCTCTTGTTAATAGAGAGATCAAGAATCGAAAATTTCTGCCAAATTTATATAATTGAAATTTTTTAGCTTAAAAAATATTGCTTTCTATAAGTAACAAATTTCTACTGAAATAGTTTTAATCAAAAATTCTCAGTAAACTTCATGATATTTGATATTTGAAAAGTTGCAGTGGGGGGGGGGGGAGTGGGGATTCAATGATGAGGAAATAGCAAAGAAAGAAGGTAGATTTTCCTACGCTTTCTCGTTTATAACTAGAATAGTATCTTAATTATGCATTAATGTTGTTCTAAATAATCAAAGCTATCATATCTTTGAAGGATGCGTTTGCACAATTGGGAACGTCATTGAATTTCGATTTGCCGCAGATCGCTGTCGTCGGTGGACAAAGTGCCGGCAAATCGTCGGTTCTCGAGAACTTCGTCGGAAAGTCAGTTTAATTATTTTTTATTTTTTATTTATTTTCAGAAACTTTTCTGCTCAATTTTCAAGAAATCTTATTCTATTTCGAGTTTTGCAGCGATGCTGCGGTGGTTTTTTTTGAAATTTCTTCCCTTTTTTAGAAAAAAACTTTCATTATAGAACACTCATTTTAACTCCAATAATGAGTGAAAATCTTCATCTTCATGTAATTATACTCTTCTTTCTTTATAATGATAGCAGAAGTGTTATGCTATTTTTTTATGATGTTGCAATGTCCAGCCAATAACGTAAAAGAAGAGGGGGTATGATTGGAAGGTGGGGGGAGGGAGGTAGGGGGGGCGGATTGGAAAATAACAAACGGGAGAGGAGGATTAGGGGTATGATTGGAAGGTGGGAAGAGGGAGGTAAAGGAGGGAGGACTGAAAGATGAAAAAAGGAGAGGAGGATTGGGGGTATGATTGGAAAGTGGGAAGAGGGAGGTAAGGGAGGGAGGTCTGGAAGATGACAAAAAGGAGAGGAGGGTTGGGGGTATGGTTGGAAGGTGGGGGATGTAAGAGAAGGAGGACTGGAAAATAAGAAGGAGAGGAGGATTGGGGATAATTGGAAGGTGGGGGGAGGGAGGACTGGAAAATAACAAAGAGGAGAGGAAGGTTGGGGTATGGTTGGAAGGTGGGGGATGTAAGAGAAGGAGGACTGGAAAATAAGAAGGAGAGGAGGATTGGGGATAATTGGAAGGTGGGGGAGGGAGGACTGGAAAATAACAAAGAGGAGAGGAAGGTTGGGGTATGGTTGGAAGGTGGGGGATGTAAGAGAAGGAGGACTGGAAAATAAGAAGGAGAGGAGGATTGGGGATAATTGGAAGGTGGGGGGAGGGAGGACTGGAAAATAACAAAGAGGAGAGGAAGGTTGGGGTATGGTTGGAAGGTGGGGGATGTAAGAGAAGGAGGACTGGAAAATAAGAAGGAGAGGAGGATTGGGGATAATTGGAAGGTGGGGGGAGGGAGGACTGGAAAATAACAAAGAGGAGAGGAAGGTTGGGGTATGGTTGGAAGGTGGGGGATGTAAGAGAAGGAGGACTGGAAAATAAGAAGGAGAGGAGGATTGGGGATAATTGGAAGGTGGGGGAGGGAGGACTGGAAAATAACAAAGAGGAGAGGAAGGTTGGGGTATGGTTGGAAGGTGGGGGATGTAAGAGAAGGAGGACTGGAAAATAAGAAGGAGAGGAGGATTGGGGATAATTGGAAGGTGGGGGGGAGGGAGGACTGGAAAATAACAAAGAGGAGAGGAAGGTTGGGGTATGGTTGGAAGGTGAGGGGGGGATAACAGAAGGAGGAAGGACTGGAAAATAGCAAAGGGAGAGGAGGGTCGGGGGCATGATTGGAAGGTGGGGGAGGAAGAATTGGAAAATAACAAAAAGGAGAAGGGGATTGGGTGTATGTCTTAGAGGATTGGGTTAGGTAACATCGAATAGAGTGTTTTATCGTCTTTTCTCTCCGAAGCGATATATTATGCAGAATTTTTATGTTAAGATACTTGTGCTCATTGCTTAGGACGTGGATTAAGCAAATGCTGGAAATATGTTGTCTTAGATTAGAATAAATTTTGTGAGAGACGGTGATTAGATGGTCATAACGCTTTTGAGAGATGCTTAGAAGCGGCAATAATTCGGCGCATTTCCGATTGCTAGCCAATAATTGAACGATGAAAAAATTGCGTTTTTTTTCTCAGTGATAGGCGAATCATGCGCACACTAACTCCAATATCGAATTACGATGGACCAATTAGAGCGGAATTGCTGAATTTGCTGATGCTATCGCTGTGCAACGACCCCTTTTCTCCTTATCCTCTAGTATTTAAATTAAATTTTTTGCTGACATCTTTACATATTTGAAATATTGGTCTATTCTAAAATTGTTTGAATCACTATCGAAATATTAAAATAGAGTACTTAAAAATTAAAAAAAAAACGAAAAAAAAAATTTAAAAAAAGGAATCTATTGCTGACGTTTAAATGTTTTTAGCCATGCATGACAAAGTGACATTTCCATTGAGGAGGTCCGATAGCAATAAAAATTATAATTGATTGATGGAACGTATCGGTGCTATGGTGATGTGTGTATGTGTGTGTTTTTCTTTATCGGCGCAATGCAATGTTTCACATTGAGTCATTCATATATCGAAGAATGTTTCTTACCAATATCTGATATTCTTTTAGTGGAAGAAAAAAAATTTTTTCACGTCTGAATTGATGTGTTTCGCAACGTTAGTGCAATCTTGTTGAGATTTTCCCATTGATATGGGATAGTGATAATACGGTGAAGAGAATATCGCTTTTTTTTGAATTATTTGGGGGATTTGATGAGATGATTGCAAAAAGAAATCTTTGAATTCGAACATACTTTTGAATTATGGAATAGATTTTATGATGAGGTAGGACAGTGGAATTCATGAATTCATCTGCTCTCCCCTTCCCACCCCCCCTCCCCCTCCCCATCCCCTCCCCTTTCCTCCCTCTAACCTCTTCGCCGTTCTTTATTGCGTCACAATAAGCGGAAGATATATGCACAAATTTTTATGATTTTCTAAGCGATAAATGAATAAATAACTGGATTATTGGGATTGATCTACTTTTGGTCATTAAGTATGCAAATAGCCCTCCTATCTCAGAAGGGTTTCGATGTTCCGTTGAAAAAAAGCTGTGAATCTCAATGGAATTCTACTAATCGAAAAGTTAGAATGCGAGTTACTTATGCCTCGTGAGTTGAATAATTTCATTTGTGCGAATTAGGAGTGTTCGATAGCAAGAATGCTTTGTTTAGTTGTGGTCGTATAACCAAAAGGGCATATATTATGGGGTGCTTTGCTACGTAGTCAACATATCGGTTGCGCATTGAATTGGGCGCATTCATTGGGAATACACAATGATATCACTACATTGTTTGTATTGTTGACGGAGACAACCAGGAGGGTCATATGCCTGTTCTACTATAGAATATGTATCTAGACAGTGCTACTCATTTTAGCAGAAACGATAATAGTACTGTGCTCAAGGGTCGAATGGACGCTAATTTATACCGCATACCTATTGAGATGTGGGCTGTGGTATTTGCATCAGAATCACATTCTTGGCGTGAATCTTAGGATAATGGTAGTAGAGCTTTGTTTTGATTGACGTCGAATGCATTAATACACAAATTTAGATCTTTCGTCTTATTTAACCACCTTTTAGAAAGCTTAAATTATAATAAATCCTTGTCGAAATGGATCCGTTATTTTTGAATTCTGTTTGATGATATACCAATTTTATAAGTTTTTAGTTGAAACGGTCGAATTTTTATGTGATTTAAAAAATGTATTAATATCTCAAAGGGAAATTAATGTGTGATTGTTCGTTGCCTCAAAATTAAGATAGAAATATTGTTTATTAAAAAAGTTTTATATTTATTTATAGAGATTATCTTTACATTCGAATATTTCACTCTATTCATTGATCATATGAATTCCATTAGAGAACTTTTTTCAACATTTCGTTGAAAAAAAATTGATGAAAAATATAGGCGTTGCATTAACAATGAACAATTAACGTTGTGTAGCGGAATTGCTCGAATTCTTTATGTTAATTTTTAGGGATTTTTTGCCACGTGGATCGGGTATCGTTACGAGACGTCCACTTATTTTACAGCTTGTTCAGGATAGAAATGGTATTTTTTTATTTATTTACTAATTTCTTATAGCAATAATATTACAAATGAAATAAAGCGTGTTTGATTGCTATTCCACATCCGAAAATTCTCTTTTTTCAAAATTTATAGTTTTTCGCTTTAGTTTTTGGGTATATTTTTTGAGTGTGCCAAGTTTGAGATTTTTTTGTGGGAGAGAAAAAGGGCGAATATGTTTTAATTAAAGTTTGGTGTAGTTTATCTTTTCTTTAATTCTGATAGAAACAATGTTTCTTTTTATTATTTATTGTTTTTTATCTGCAATTTGCCCTTAATTGGTCATTATTGCTATTTAAGAGTATGCGGAGTTCCTACACAAGAAAGGGCAAAAGTTCACCGATTTCGACATGGTCAGGAAGGAGATCGAAGATGAGACCGATCGGGTAACCGGGCAGAATAAAGGCATCTCACCTATACCTATCAACCTACGTGTTTTCAGTCCTAACGGTATTCTTTCTGTCGTTTTTTTTTTACTTCAAGCTGGTGGAATATTGACGTTCACCATGGAGGGGGGGGGGAAGGATTAAGCACCTGTAGATAAGTTAGGCAATCGTAATGTATCAATCTTATATATCAGATGTGCAAAAATAAAAGTGTAGAAATGTAATGGATGCCTTAGTGGTGCTAAGAGCAGGAATGCTGCGAATAATCCTTAGTGGTGCTAAGAGGAGGAATGCTGCGAATAATGAGCTGGTTGCCTCTCGAGAACCGGAAAACCATATCACTTCCTGGTATATATTGCTTTATCTTGATTATTAATGTTTTTGCAGTTGTTGCTGTCATTGATAGAAGCTTTCATCGGAAGTCCAATTGAATGTCCCAGTGTTATGTGATCTGACTTTTCCCTTTTTTTGTTGTTGGGCAACTTCTAAAAAATGGTGTCCATTGACATCATAGGTAAAATTTTCTTAAGAGTTTTTCTCAACAAATTTTTTAATTCGCTTTACCGCATTTATATTCTTCAGGTAATTTTTATACCAAAGATGTCAGTTAAATTTTTTATTCATTTTGATTGAATTTTTAAATTATTTGAAATTGTTTATGCAGAATTCAATTGTGGAGTTATGAATTACTTAAGCGTATAATAGTTCAAAGTGGTTGCAATTAAATAATGATATTATAATATGCAAATTTCAGTGCTCAACTTAACGCTAATCGATTTGCCTGGTCTAACGAAGGTGCCAGTAGGTGATCAACCACCAGATATTGAGCATCAAATCCGTGAGATGCTATTGACGTATATTTCACGTGAGACATGTCTCATTCTTGCTGTCACTCCAGCCAACAGCGATCTTGCCACATCGGACGCTCTCAAACTTGCCAGAGAAGTTCGTCGTTTATTGTTATTTCTTGTTTAACCATGAGAATAGCATCTTGTTTTTTCTGTGGTGGGTTCATCAAAGGATCGATTTCTTTGAAGGTAAAAAGGGAGGGGGAGGGGAGCGATGGGGAAAGGGGAGAGGTCTTAGATACCCGGAAATGAAAGGGGGACGCTGGGAGGGGGAATCCTAGGTACCCCTTAATGCAAACGGTATGATGCTTCCATCTTTCAACGTTATTTCGAGTGTGTTGGACTTTGACGAATTTCCTTTTATGTATTGCATCTTCGGTGAGTAAAACCTCAAATTTTCGCGTCATATTATTAAATTTTGTGTTGCGATTACTATATTGGATGCTTGCCAAGTTTCGTTTTATATCATTACTCTCTTTTTTGAATATCTCTTTTCTTTTGATATTGAAAATGGTCTCATTTCATGCCGCCCTTAAGATGACACTTTTTCTTTATAGCACGGATGTTGTGATTTTGCCCAACATCTGTTTCGGCGTTTTTTTTTTTTTGCTCATTTTCATCGATAACGAATCGTATTTCTCGATTATAAAACCGAAATATCGTTCGAAATTGAGATAGGTGGAAATTGCTTGCCCTTCCTAAAGACCATCTTTCAGATGGACCTGCAGAGACTTCCAGAGGGACAGTCTTGTTGCGTTAAAAAAAGTATATTTCAGGTGGATCCTCAGGGATTGCGAACGATCGGTGTGCTCACAAAACTCGATCTTATGGATGAGGGCACTGATGCGAGAGAGATACTTGAAAATCGAGTCTTCACTTTACGTAGAGGTATGCGGCTTCTTGCTATTACTCTTTATAAAAGAGATCAACTTGAAAGCTAAATAAATAGGCAGTGTGGATGTTATTTGAAGCTGGCGAATGTATCTAATCCTGTTAGAAATACATTAGTATTGAGTGTATAAAGTTTGTATGCTGATGCTATCGGCGAAACATGGTGGGTCCTAGGCGTTATGGATCTGGTTAATAGCCAGATTATTGACGAGGTATATAGTTTCAGAACGGCCTAACAGTTGAGCATAACTATCGGTGGAATATTTTGATCTACGCATTAGTGAGATTTGTTCGTTGAATACATCAAAACATTAAAGTTTCTCCTCTATTCCCCTTCACTTTCTATGGTCGATCGTCCTCCCTTTCCCCCCTTCCCCAGCATTCTCATTCCCCTTCCTCTCCACTTCCTCCATCACCACCATTTTCTTCTCGATTACTTTTGAATTTGTCCCGTTCTGTCTTCATCTTTGCTGATGTTTATTTGTTGCATATTAAACGTTGATTGATTACATATTTATTTTCATTGAATCGGACAGGTTCCTTTATCGTTTTTCCCTCGTTTCAGTACTGAAATAATTCTATTAAGGGTACGTCGGTGTTGTTAATCGCGGTCAAAAGGATATCGTAGGCAAAAAGGATATTCGAGCTGCCCTCGATGCCGAGCGGAAATTCTTCATTTCTCATCCTTCCTACAGGTTTTTTTTATCCTTACCCATTGTAAAAGAAGTCACTAAAAATTTTCCTGAAAGTCGATCAACCGGGCGTTAGATTTAATTAACAATATTAATTGTACTTTGAAGACGAGTAAAGCACTTGAATTGCAGACATATGGCCGATCGCCTTGGTACGCCATACTTGCAGAAGACACTTAATCAGCAATTGACAAACCATATCAGAGACACACTTCCGGCTCTTCGAGATTCGTTGCAGAAGAAAATGTATGCTTTGGAGAAGGATGTTGCTGAGTATAGAAACTTCCAACCGAATGATCCATCAAGGAAGACTAAAGCGCTTATGCAGTAAGTTATAATGAAACAATCGTTTGCATGCAATGGTTTATTGATTTATTGAATCAGTGATTTGTCGATCCTGTTCCAACGATGGGATCAGAGTGTCGTAGAGAGAATTGAATTCGTTGCCAGTAATGATGGCTTTGGAGTGATGAAACCCATTGGTAAATCGCTGATTCCACAGATTCCGCGTCATTCGAAGTTTATTGACCAAATAGTCATTCAATATGACTGTGGAGTTGATTTAATAAACTGAATAGATTCGGTCGACATGATTTGATGTGCTTATAAATATTGACATTGTAGAATGGTGCAGCAGTTCTCGACGGATATCGAACGCTCTATTGAGGGATCATCTGCGAAGGCAGTGAGTACGAATGAACTATCTGGTGGTGCAAGAATCAATCGTCTATTTCATGAACGATTCCCTTTTGAAATCGTTAAAATGGAAATTGATGAAAAGGTTACTTATTTTTGTTTGTAATTTAACCTACTATTGCTCTATTTTTAGAGAAGGGAAGGGCATGGAGTTGAGGGGAGAAGAAGGGGTCCGCATGAGTAGTGGGATGGAGTTGGAGGAGGGAGCGGGAAGGGGGAGGGATTCGCATGAGCAGTCCAAATTGACCATTCCCTTCTAAATCAGACGTTTTTTCTTGCTTCTTTTACCCTATTTTTCGTTTTCCACACCCAACCTTACTCTCCCATTTCGTCATCCAGTGGTTTTTTGCAGAGTCTTTCTTGTAATAGTCATTTGCTGTCTTTAGCACTCTATTTCCCAGTCCGCATAACGCTCTTTCTTTTGTTCAATATTCCGTTTATAGCTAAAAAGTTGGGATTTCTTTTGCATTGATCGTTAATAATGAAAATGCAGAGAATAGGTAATATTGAGCTGTTGAATAAATTTCTCATCTCCGATTATTACTGAAAATCAGTAAGATCTTTTCGAAAAAGTTTTTATATTTATTCTTAATAAATTAAAAATATTTGCAGTAAGAAAAAAATGAAAAGGCGAAAGTGATTGCATCTAGCAGTGGTATTGTTGTAAATCACTGATGTTTGTGGGAAGTGGAATGGATTATTCAGATGGTAATGAAATTTAGGAGATGCGAAGAGAGATACAAATAGCCATTCGAAACATCCATGGTATTCGTGTGGGTCTGTTCACGCCCGATATGGCGTTCGAAGCAATTGTTAAGAAGCAAATTGAACGTCTCAAAGAACCGTCGCTGAAATGCGTCGACTTAGTGGTCAACGAACTCGCTAATGTTATTCGACAATGCGCCGAATGTGTACGTTAGTTAGTTTGTTTTTTTCTTTGTTCTAAGAGCAAAGGGGAACGACGGGAAATGAGTATGGATGAAAACGCTTATTTTAGGTTTTATTATTTTATTTATTGTTGAAAGAAGAGAGAAGGAAAATGAATTTGGGTAGAAATTTCTGGATTGTTCGGTTTTTCATGTTGTTTAAGCAGGATGGTTGATTCAGAAGTTCAAGTTCATAATTGCTAATTTTCTAAGGGTTTGAGACAGTTCATTATTATACAAGATAGGCACTTGCTGGGACACAACACCGATTAACTAATGTTTTAATATTACCTCTAGTGGAAACCAGTCAACTATGCTTCATCGAATAGGACGATGGATGATCCGTGTTGAAAGTTTATCGTTCAGAAGTAGATGTTTGAAGTGATAGACGATATCTGTGCAATGAGTTGATTTTGCAGGTGGCACGATACCCGAGGTTGCGAGATGAAATCGAGCGAATAGTGACTACGAATATGCGCGAGAAGGAACAAGCCGCCAAGTATCAGATAGCGATGCTGGTCGACTATGAGCTCGCCTATATGAATACGAACCACGAAGACTTCATCGGCTTCTCAAAGTATCATCGTCCTCTCATCAATACTTAGCTGTTCTCGTAACTGATCCACCACAGTTTTTATTTCTCATTAAAGGCAGTACTTTCTTCAGAACGTTCATTTGTGTTACGAAATATGCGGATTCGTTTATATTGCAAAGTATTGTTAACAAGGTCTGTTTATATTGTGTTGCATATTATAAGCATTATCAGGAATCTGTTTACAGTCCTCGTTTAGAAAATGTTTTATTAGGAAATTTTTGAAAATTTCTCTCGGGGAGTCGTTATTATTATTGGCGTTTTTTTTTTTCAAGGTTTGAATTTTTGATAGATTGTTGTTTTTTTTGTCGTACGATTGGATATTGAGCATTTTTTTGTTGACTATTGGCGAAAGCTTTGAGAAGTTTTTGAATGATCGTCTCTGTTATGTGTTCAACAATAGAGATGGGCGACATGCAGAATTTGCTATTGACACTGATGATTTTTGTAAAATTTTTTTTATAAACCTTTTTTATAAATTATATTGTTTTTTTAAATTATAAATTTCTAAAATTGAAAGCAATTAGTTATTGTAGTATATGGTTCAGTAATACCCTCATAATCGAGTGAAGATTTAATAATGAAGTGGAGGCAATATTGCGAATTGATTTCAGTGCGGAAGCGAAAGCTTCTTCAGCCCAAACGAAGAAGAATCTCGGTAATCAAGTGATACGTAAAGGTTGGCTCTCCGTACACAACATATCGTTTGTGCGTGGCTCCAAAGACTGCTGGTTCGTACTAACATCGGACAGCCTTTCATGGTACAAGGACGATGAGGTATCTTATCGATCCTATTTGCTGCTTTAAAAAGAAAGTGTTTTTATTAATAAAATTGCTTTTTAATGGTAGTTTCAGTAAAGGGGAGGGGGAAAGTAGAGAAATGGCCATCTTTTATAACTTACCTTGAATGATTGAATTATGTCGAAAGCGGGTTTTATATCGCTAGAATCTCGTCACTTCATACCTGCCGATGCATTTTTTATCATGAGAACGTGCCACTTTATCAGAAAAAAAAACGGTGAAAACCATTCCTTTGTACTTCCGTCGAATGGTCGTAAAAATTTCAATAAAAACCATTCTATAATCGTCGGCTTACAAAATGGCCATTTCGTTTTCATTTTGCTCTAAAACACTTAGAAATATATCAATCTGTTCCCTTTTTCGCAAGCGATTAGAAGTTGTTTCCATCTAAAGCCGATGAATCTGTCTATTCGTTCTTCCGCTGTGGTAAAAGCCATAGAAAAATCTTCTAAAAGCTATGGTGTTGGGTTTTTTTTACCTTAGTAGTGTTGACTTTGATTTATAGTAAAGACGTGACCTTGGTGGTCTCTCTTTCTTTCTGACCATTGCAATGAAAGACTCACATTTCTTCCATGTGTTCATTTCGGTCACGTTTAATGGAATCGTCCTTCAGCCGTCTCTGCTCGCGTGTTTGCTGTGTTTGTTGCTTTTCAATATAGTTTCCACTATTTCCATTATTCACTGATATAAATGCTTCATCGTTCGAAAGCGAAATTATAGATAATTGCAGGGGTGGTGTAGTATTCTTGGTTAAGAGGTGATTAGAAATATTAGTGGGCTTAATCCTCTAATTTCTATCACTTCTGCTCCAGCGAACTGTAAAATGCAGAAAGGTTTTGAGGCAGCACGCGAGTCGCGAAGAAATTAAGGTAGTGAGCTGAGAGTGGAGGATAAGGGGAAAGATAGAATGATGCACTTCTAAGCTCGAAGGGTTTTAATAGACGCGCAGAGCCTTTCCCGCTTCAAAAGTTCATCAAGCAGACGCATCTTCGTGTTGTTTTTCTCTTTGAAGGAGATTTTCGGCGATAGGAATTGACGTTAATTGTTGTTTTCTTCAGTGTTATTTTTTAAATGAATTTTTCATCTTTTTATGCCCGATTATAATGATTTTCGAGTAGGGCTGAGGTGAGGAATCAAAAGTAAACTGCATGATACTCCGTCGACGAAGCGTACTCGGTTGAAAGTCTAACTAGATGTCCTCAGAAATCAACATAAAACGATTAAAAAATGAGGGGAAAGAGAATTCATCTGTGATTGGATGAATGTGATTTTAGGAGAAAGAAAAGAAATATATGCTACCATTGGATGGAATCAAACTGCGTGATCTCGAAGCTGGCTTTATGTCTCGTCAACACAAGTTCGCTCTCTTCTACCCCGACGGAAAGTTGGTTGCTTCTTATTAAATGTTGCTTTGTTTTAATCGTTTTCTCTTCGCTTTGCGCCATTTGTTTATAAGTTAACCGTTGTTATAGCTGAAGTGACCTAGCCGAATTGTTGCCGATGTGATCGCATTATATCTTACCTAAAATTAGCTAACAAAGTACTTTGAAGAGAGGGAGGTGGTAGGGGAGAAAAGAGGGACAAAGGGATTGTGCCATTTTGGGAGGGGGAGGGGACTTTAGGGGATGAGGTAGAACCGGATTGTAAAGGGGTAATCGATGTGTAAAATTGCTTTTGTGAAGTCGGCGATCGACAAAAGGTGCATCAGCATAAATGAAGGTTTCGGTTTCAAGCCGTTGCGATCGGTTCGAACAGCTTTTAGCTTTGAATCTCGTTAGATGAATAGTATTCTCATCGTGTGGTGATGGTATTGCGAAGCTTTTGTGGAAATTCACTCATGCTTACCGTTATCGCTGAAAAGAGATGCTTCTTCCCCAACAAGATGTCGCTTGGCAGTGCTTGCTAGTTTTGAATGGATTTATTTGTTTTGTATGATATGGATAGTCTGCAGGTGGCCAAGGTAAAGGAACAAAAGGATGGTTTGAAAAACTTAACATTGAGCAGTGATCTTATCTATATTGTTATATGAAGAGCGTTCATAAACTTGTCATTATCATGTGCTATATGGATTAGATATGATAGAATTATTGGAACATCTCTAAAAATTGGGCTAAAAAATCATAGCACAGGTAATATGGGAATTGTAGATTCGCCCCCTTTCATTGGGAAGACTTCGGCCGTCTTCGTTGGGAAGATTTTCTTACATGCCGGACGATGCAATTGAATTAATAGATACCCGATTAATTTCTCTAATATAAGGGAGTTGTTTTCAGCACGTAAGCAAATTGCAATATATTTGTCGACAAGTGTTCACAAAGCAAGCAAATGGTACAAATGCAAAATGGTTACGTACGAATGCACGTTTCGATATTTTTGGGCATATGAAAGCGGCTGTGTTATATTTATGCAACCTGGCGGTGGGTACGTCTCCGCCATTTCGGTGATAGGGGGACGGCAAAACAGGAGGCTAGCGTGTTCCTTTCTTAAATACTAGCCCTGCTTATCTATCGATAGGCCTCTGCTGATACGAATTATATCGTTAAAATTTTGGATTATTTTTATTATGAAGTGAAAACGTTCGGTAATGATTTATAATTTTTTGATGGAATTATCAGAGATGCACCTAGCCGCTTGTACAACTAATGGGTATGCTTAGTCGATGCGAACAACTTTTGGTGGAATTTCGATGGGAATTGTATTTTTCATATCCGCGGAGAGATAATTTTTACGGTCTCAATTCACATATTCTTCATTTTTGTGGTTTTCAACTTTATTACTGGTTTTGGTGCCTTTTGTGTTTGCACCAACTTTAAGTATTTTATGGTTGGTTCACTTTGAAGTTTGATTGCAATCCGGGACAGTTGTAGCGCTTTTCATAGGGTGACTGCAGCTGTCACTATCCAGGGTGACTGCAGCTGTCACTCTCCAGGGTGACTGCAGCTGTCACTAGCATTTTGCCTGTATGAAACGTCTGATGTTACCTACCTCTTTTGGTGGTCCATGTGCAGGTGCAAAAGGTGATACAAGGAAGATGTTGATCCGTTTAATGTGTGCCTCGTGGGGCGGTGAGCTGTGTCAGCTTTGGTCAGTAATCGTTTCTAACCACTAATTCTTCTTGCAGAAAGTAAGCTGTTATTGCTTAACGCAATTTCACAACTCTCTACTCGTACGTCTTTGTTGTTGTCGTAGTTTGTGTTGCTAATTTTGTTCTATATTGTCCATTTTGCCCGCTGTTTCACCACAGCATGCTGTCTATTGTGAAGGCATGTTCTGTTGTTGCAAATATGTAGTTATCATTAATGCAGCATATAGCTAGTTGTTAGATAAGGAGGCGAGTGGTGAGTAGAAGGGGGGGGGGGAGGGGGGAGGAGGGGGTGTAAAGGTCAAAAATGAAATATTTCAGTGCTTTACATTTATATTCATGGAATTCTTTTTGCGGTCTTTGTGCTTTGGTGGGAAGTTCTCTGGTGATGGCGCTTTGTTTGCTTGTGGTAGTTGCTGTTCACAGCACTTGTTATGTTCACGTATAGTTTGATTCGTGAACATGAAAGTGTTCTAATCACATTTTTTCGGCTTATTTCTCTTCGAAATTGAATAATTTTATCCATCAATCAAATTTCATGCCTAATGAAAGCTTTTGAGGAGTTGCTTTCGGTCACTATGAAGATAGCTTAAAGTTGAAAATTTAAACCTTGTGTAGTTCTACGAAGTGAATGTTTATCATCCAAATGGATATTTCAGGGTGACTATTGTCGTAATACGCATATCCTATCGTATAGACTTCCTGCATGAGCTTCCCTCATTCCTGGTTCAGGCCCTAGAATTCTTTCAAGATTGTGAATATCAGTAGTGCATCGAAGGGGGTCTGAGCTAGGGGGAGGGGTATAAGCATTATTCATAGAAAATGATTGAGGGGATGAAAAAAAGATTTTGCAAGGGAGTTTTTCAAATCTGCAGTAATTCTGATGGAAAGGTGTTGCGCGTGAACGTAATGATGTATTTTATTGCATGCAAATTGATAGATGATATGCTTATAACTATTGATTTTAACAGGAATATCTATAAGGATTATAAGCAACTCGAGTTGAGTGCAAATAATCTCGATGAGGTGGACGCATGGAAGGCATCTTTTCTACGTGCAGGCGTTTATCCTGAGAAAGAGAAACCAGCTGAAGATGGAGAGGTTCGTTGGTGGATTTTTTTTTATTGACGAATTTATTCAGAATATTTTTCTTGTATTTAGGCGTCGCAGAGGAGATATGAAATAGGGATTGTCTGATTTTGATTGATTCTTTTAGTGATAGAGGACTTTTGAGGAGAGTTAGAAGTTCCGAGATAGGGTTGAATTTGAATTAGAATGAAAATGGTTTTGTGACAATTATTAGCCAGCCACTTTTTGCTTTTGTTAGAAGTTTGCATGTATCTTTATGAATTTGGAAAATTATTTGTTTACAGTGTTTTTTGGAGTACTTAGCAAATTGACTGCCGTTCAAGCGTTCGCTTTAAAACCAGAAATTCTATCTAGAACTATTGCAGCTTTATGTATATGGATATATATATGCATAAATATATACTCGTATTTAAGTTAAGCTAAATGTGGTTTGATGAAAACGTTCTTACACCTTTTTGTATTCAGCATCTTTCCTTGTCTTTTATCTAACATGAAATTGCAAAATATGCATATAAATCATAGAGACTTGGCTTATATGATAGCGTATTTTCCATATCTAACACCGTGATTAATATTTTTTGCCACGGATATCGTCAACGAGCTGGTATCCTATCTAATCATATAAAAAATGTTTCTTGGTTTAAAGAGTAATAAAAAGATTTCTTTATAGAATGTTTAGTTTATTGGGGCCAAGTTTAGAATGAGCGGTTTACATAGGTTATTGTTATCGTTTTTGTTTTCAGGAAGTAAGTGCTATATTGTTTGAAAGGTTTGACATTCAAGTGCCACAATTTTAGTTAACAGTCTCCTGTATTATAGTTCTAGTTAGCGTTCATTTGTGTTATAACTTAACAAACTCCTGTGTTATAATAACTAAATAATCTTGGTATGTCGGCTTCTTTATTTCCGCTAATCAACAGCATGTTGTGTTGTTTTTTTTTGCGCCATTATAAGCCGCTTACTACTTCCTTTTTTTGAAAGGTCTTATGCTTAAAAAGCAGCTCAAACATTGTGGAATTTTTTTTTTCGATTATCTACATAATTTTCGCTTATTGCCTTTTTTCCCTGATTTGTAGCCAGGTGGTGCATAATTTAATTCTGCACTGTATGAAATATGTATAAGTTTTATGTTTAATCTCGATAGAAGTTTTTTCTATTGACTTTTTTTGCACTTTTCCAGTTTCTATTTCCTTCATCCTCGAGAATTTTTTTGCATAAATAAAAAAGGCAAACCTGAAATCTTATATGATTTGATCGAAACGAACGTTCGCTGCAGTGGAAAACCATTTCGTTTCCTAAGAAGTTGGATAGATAGTCTATGATCTATATAATCTAATCGATGGGTAACAGTGACTTATTTTATGTGAGCATTTTTATGATAGTTACTTTGAGGGGAAAACTTGTTCGACGATGGACAAAAAAGAGATGCAGCATTATTAAATCGGCAGATATATTTGATTCATTCCCTATATTGTTTTCATTTTCTATCGCTATTTCACTATCTTATCACGGGCATCTTTTTTCCTCTTCGGCTCTTATTTTAATAATACTCTTTAATTGTTTGCCAACTGCAGGGAAAGGATAGAAGATTTCTTTTTTACGATAGGTGACTAAGTTGAATATTGTTTAGAATGGACGCGATATTGAAGAAACATCGGTGGATCCACAATTGGAACGACAAGTGGAAACAATTCGTAATTTAGTCGATTCATATATGCGCATTGTAACAAAGACGATTCGTGATCTCGTCCCTAAGGCTATTATGTTCCTCATCGTCAACAAGGTAGTACTCTTATTTATCCTCCTTCCTTATTTATTGCTGTCTTCAGTGATATTTATTGCTCTCAATAGTATCACTCACTTGAAATATTGAGATGTTCTAAAGGGTAAATCGATGTCTGGTAAAGGATTTATCTAATAATTTGATAGAAACGTCTAAGAACATGAAAAGTTGAAAATATTAAGTTGCAACTTTATATATAAAAAAGAAATGAGAAAGGATCGCATTGTGGCGTTGTTGCTTGAATTGCGTTATATTAATCGTATATATTATTTGATTGGCGTTATTATATTAAGGTGAGTGAGTTTCTGCGCGATGGTGAACTGCTTGCACAACTCTATCAAGTCGGTGATACGGTAAGAGTTTTCCTTTTGAATTCTTTTTTTGAATCGTCTTTTTTTTTAAATATTGTCTAGATGTTTAGTAAAGCGAGCTTGAATTGTTTTCACGATCCCCCTTTGCCACAGTTCTCCCCCCCCCCTCCTCCCTCAATACAGAGAACATTTTGGCCATTTGAGATGCCTAGATGTTATGTTCAAAGGATTTTTTTCTAAAATTATTTATAAGAACGTCTTAGTTTCTATTATTCCTTTTCATATTTGTACTTTTAAGGAAAGCGTTATTGAATTCAACTCATATTGCAGAAAATTATATCTATCGCTGAGGTGAAGTAATTGTCGTAGAGGTTGCAGGTATATGACCAGGTTTTGCTGAGCACTTCGATGCATTCGACTTCTGGTCTGCGCTGTTTTGAAAGTCCCATATCGATAATTATAGTTTCCACTCGTTTTGTTATGAGATTGCGATTGCCTCCTGATGTAATTGTTCCCTCTTGTCGTTGTTCCCCATCGTTTTACTGATTAAATATGCCTTGCTATGATCGACCAGGAAGATTTAGCTTAAACATCTTTGGATAACCATTCCAGACAGATGATAATCCAGAATTATGATATGGATGGATGGTTTAAGAATATTGCAAAAGTTATGATTTGTTGTAGGATTCGATGATGGAGGAGAGTCAGTTGGAGGCACAAAAGAGAGAAGAGATGCTGCGGATGTATCACGCTTGCAAAGAGGCGCTTCGCATTATTGGCGAGGTGAATATGAGCACGGTGACCACCGATCCACCACCATCTGTTAGCACCGATTGGCTGAGGTTAGCACAACTCTTTCTTAGTTATCTTTCTTCCCTACTGTTCCACTCCAACCTAAAGAAGGAATTCGCTGAAAGGTATTTGAAGTCAGTTTTGAAATTGTCGATATTTTTAAAAACAATAAACTGAAATATTATTTCTTTAATATTTGAAGTAAAAGTTTTATAGAAGTAATTGTTTTTATACTATCGTTCATTAACTATTGTGCTGAGGTGACTTAAAAAGGAAATGCTATCAATTGGGGTTTGTGCGAAGCGTGTGTAACAGTTGTGAGGGACATTTGTCAACGTTTTAACGGTAGTTATTTCATTTTTTTAAAGATTTCGGTTTGTTTTTCGGAGAGAGAAAGCACACCGTCACTTGTTTAATGTCGAGAAAGTTAGAGCCTTTTTTATGTCTATACTTTGTTAAATGTTTCATTACTTCTTCACTTCCACCCTCCCACCTTCTCCCTCCTGTTCACTATCACATTTTATCCAGCTTTTGGGCAGATACATGCAGTCAGTCCAGAACTAGGACTGCTTTGGTAAAGATGTAAGTTCCAGAGTTGTTGAAAGCGATTGATAACAATTCAGGTCGAATGGCCCATCTCCAGTGCCACGGCCAGCTCCACAACCACCGATAGGTGGTCAAAGACCGGCACCGATGCCTCCTCGTCCAATGGGTGTTGGCCCAAATGCGCCATCGATTGCCAATCGACCACTTCCGGGACCTCCTGGTGGTGCTCTGCCAGCTCCAATTCTTCCAATGTAAGTTGCTTATAATTTTAATGCTTTTATAGCAGGATGGAATCTTTCACTCGTACCGCTCATGAACATTCGAGAGCGCTGCACACATCGATCGGTGTGATTACGTTCGATGCGAAACGAAACAAGAAACAAATTCTTTATTAAGGTGGTGGTGGTTTTATTGAAAGAATTAATAATATGAACAATTCTATTACTACAACGATGGATGGATTATTTTCTCTATTTTCTTTCATTTTGCTTCCATAATTTGCCATTAAAAGTAGCATTTATTAATAATCGCTGGCAGCTTACGTGTGCTAGCATATATAGGGGGGGGGGGGTGCGATCATCGGATGAAAGGGGAGGGGGTGGTTTATGCAAGGGGAGATGGGTTGCGAGAAGGAAAGGAATTGTATGCATGTATTTATTTGTATGTATGTGTATGTCGGCTTCCCTTTGTTAGTGACATTTTTGCTGTTCGTTCGCAAAAATTCTTTTGCTTGTGTTTTAATGTTTTGGCACGAAGTGGCTAACTCATTCATTTGTTTTTCTTTTTTAAATTTGGGATCGATCTAATTCCTTCAATGACACGGGTTCGGCAGGATTAAATGCTTGCGACGTGAGCGTATTGGCTTATTATGCTTGTTTGGCAGCTTACAGATCTGGTTAGTCTATAGGCCAGAAATCCTGTGTTTCTGTCTGTCCGCCTGTCTGAGTATGTTTATGTCTGAGGGCCTATGTCTGCGCTTATGTATGTTTGGAATCTTGCTACTGTCGTTCTCTAGTACAATATTGGGGGAGGAGGGAGGGAGGGGGGGGGGGTGACTACTCTCGGCTCACTATTAAGTGAAATGTTGCATTCGGTTTGAAGGATTTTCGCATAGCTACATTATATTCTATTGCGATTGTTTTTGTAGGCCTCTAGTCTTAGTCTTAATTACAGTTTTGTTTATCCATCGCAGATATTGCGAGAAAAAATTGTCTGAATTTGTACTTGCTTTTTTAAGTTTACAATTTTTAACTTTTTTTGATAATTTGTTTAATAGACCTGTTTTTTTATTGAAGCCTTTTTATCGAATTTTTTCGGGTCAAATGTGATGGAATATCTCTAACTCGTAACTCTATTTCGATATGGCTCATAGCGATGTTAAAGCTTTTTTATTGTTTAGAGAGAGAGATAAAAGTTATAAATACGGAAAGTATTATGTTTTGGTTTCTTTTTTCATAGTGTTTGTGTTTTTTTTCTTTCACTCTAAGAGATTAAATCATTGAAGAGATGCCAATTTTTTAGTGAAAAGTTTATTTTGACAGGAAGAAAGCGGCATTAACAAATTGCATTCTTAATATTGTTGTTGCTTTTTTTAAAATTTATTTATCTAATATGTAAATTTTTGTCTCACTCAGGCGACCCAAATAACGATCACAAATGGTAATCACTCATTCGTTCGCATAGTTGATCTACGTTTCAATAGTTCTTGTGCAGTTGTGTGCTCTGCATGCATCCATAGTATAGATTTATCTTTATGTTCGGCATTTTTTTCAGTCGTTATGCTCTTTTTTTTTAAATGATATGAGCCGTATTGTTGCTTACGACAACTTTGCCAAAAGGCGTAACTTATAGGAAATCAATCACGCCGCAATAGTTTAGTGTTTTTTTTTAATATTTTCATTTTATGTTTTAACTTATTCCTTTATCATATCACAAATAAATAATAAATAATGATAATTTTTTGTTAAGGAGAGAAAGGAAAGAGGTGGGCGAAATTTTTTCTTTAAAGATATATGATTAGCATTTTTCAGGAAGTAATTATCTTTAAGGGGAAAAAATCCTACAATATTTTCTTTAAAAGCTGAATCGAATAGCTGGTGATATCCTAAGCGCAGCGATTGTAAACCTCCATTGTCGAAGAGAATTGATATTTGAGATTTTTTAACAGATTCTAATTCCTAAAAGTTAATTCAGGCATAGTTTACAGCAATAGTTATGCAGCACAGTAACATAATCATATATAAGCCACCAAAATGCGCCATGTTTATAGTGTTTCTGGATGCAAGAGTAATCACTGTCCAGTAATTTGGTGGACACTAAATTTTCGTTGTATTATTGAGTTGTGCAACAGGCGAATTCACTATGCTGTTTAATGCTCTGTTAACGACGACGATGCTACAAAGTGCAGTTGCTACCTGCTAAATGGACTCTTATATGTGGGTCTTTATGAATCAGATATGGTTATTGCATTTCATATTCGCTGATAAACTTTCATTGTACTTTTTGTTGTAGCTTATTTCTGAAGAAACTTTTTTTAAATGCAATATGATTCTAGCGATTATTTCTTGCAGGCGGGTAAATCAATCATTTCCGTCGATGGTCAACGGAGTTCCGCCAAGGATACCCGATCGACCGCAAATTCCATCTCGTCCTTATTGAAATTTCCAAATTTTTTTTTTGCCATTATCTGTTTGTTCCATTAAGGGTAGCCGAATTGCTTTATTTGCAACTTGGATTCTCTTCGTGCAATTTTCACTCAAAATCACGTTGATATTTGCACAAATATTTTATGTTATAAGATTTCTTAGTCGTTTAAGCTGAATATATTTGTAAAAAAAATTTTTTTAATTTCAAAAAAGATTGAAAATGGGAGATTTTATGCTTATATAGATTTTTTATGCTAATTTATTCAGTTTATCGTAGCATTTGCGAAGCCATTTTTGAAAATATTCTACCCAAATTTGTAGTTTTTTATTTGATCAATGCTTATAGAAGAGTAGATACTCTCGGATGCAAAGATGGGAAAGAAATTGGAAGAATAAGGATAGGGAAACGTTTATTTGGATTGATGTAGTGATTTTTTTAAAATGTTTTAATGAATATTGGCGTCTCATGCGTAAACTTATTTCGCGATTTTTTATTTGCTCTTCAATATTTATATTCCTTTTTTTTCGATTCTCTTGGGTTGAAAGCATTTCGTTATAGTTAATGCGTTTTGCAGGAAAGGCTATTGATTTAAAGCTTTTTTTTGTAAGGGCGATATTACTTCCAACATCTCGATGATAGTGTGTCTTGACGATATTCATCTCTTTTCAACGAAATTCGCTAAGGTACTGGATTGAAATTGTTTTCCCAAGAATTCAAAGATTATGCGGTCTTGGCAAAATGGGCCATGGGGGTGGGGAAGGGTGGAAAAGGGGCGATAGATTTCAGTGCGTCGAGATGTAGGAAATGAATCGGCCAACTGATCTTACAGACATTTAAATCGATTTTCATGCTTATCCTATTCGCTATAATTGCTAAGGAATGATTGCTTTGATTTATCACTTTCATAATTTTTACGTTTATTTTATTTGCATGATCGATACGCTGAGCAAATACAATTACCAATTATATTTGAGAAGATATTTCTGCAGATAATCGATCCAACAATCATTATATAAAGTCGATAGAAATATGCAAATATGATATCAAGATAATTGTCATTAATATTGAAACACAGGTAGGATGCAAAGCATTTTTAAACGTTTTATTCGATTATTCAAATGTAATTCAAAGAGGGTTGTTAACTTATTTTTCAAGTTTTATGAATATATATGGTCAACAAATACTTTTGTATTGTCGCATTAGTGTTTAGCGATATTTTTTTAGTGCGCTTTCTTGCGAGTGAAATATATGTGAATGAGCCGAGTGCAAAGACGGTATGTGGAGGTGATGAATGATACAAAGTGTTGAGAAGCGAATATTTTAAAATATAAAAGTACTGTAAAAGTGATATGATTTGATGGAAAATTTGATAAATATAGATCACCTGGAGTAGGAAATATAAGTGTCCCTTCTTATATGCAAATTGAGACAACTCTGTTAAACAAATGAAAACATTTGGCATACAACAACACTTTGTTTCATATCGTCATAACGCCACAATGACGGCCTCTTATTTATAGATTCAAAAGCAATATCTATTCGTGTATCCGTTTTGTTGCCCGTATTAGAGTTGTATTATCAATCAACATTGAAAATTTATCGCATTCCCTTATAATTTGCCCCATCATCGCTTTCCTATTCGAATTGTATAGTTGAGACATTGTTTATTAATGCTACGTTTTATTATGAATCGACCGACTATCCCCAATTCCAACCTCACTTTATTTGCTTTTCGCTGTATTGTTCATTTCTTAAGTTCGAATTTCACTGTAATCTTATTGGAATTTACATTTAGAAATAAAATATTCAAATTTGGTTTTTCAGGTTATCCGACGTCTTGGAATGTTTTGATGATAACTCTATAGCAAAATTCAGGAATGAAGGGGTGGATGAGGGGGAGGATCTGTATATTCAATGGGGGGAGAGGGAATGTGTCTGTCGATTGATTTGAAGAGAAGCTTAAAACAGTCGCAACGCTGTGCAGCACAAAGAATGGGTTTTGATGATGGTGGTAATGGCTTTATTCAAACGACGGTATTCATTCAGAGTTGCCCCATCGCGGATTGTTCGCAATCAACTTTCCATCCGAGTGGAATTTCCACACAATCGGCAGAAATGTTGAGAGTGCTAATCATGGTGGATTATCCCATTCTGGTGCCTATAGGCCCATCAATGTTCATAGCAAACTCGTCTTACATCAGTAAAAGTGATCGGAGGTACTGATGTCACTCATCGGATTTTAATATGTCTAGGTGTTTGTCACTTTTTACAGTAAAGTACAAAACAATGAAATGAAACAGGTATTATTAATGAGTTTCATATGTGGGTTATCGCCTTCTTTGAAAGCGATCGTTTTAATGGGCTTTCCAAGACCCAAAAAATCATCAATTTAGACTATATCTTAGCCCATCAGTATAAATTATATATTTTTATTCCTCTTATTCTCTCCCGATTATATATTCTTTCAAGGTAATATCTACGGGTTTTGACAATGATCTACACTCTTTTCATCGGGTTGTTTGTTTTCTATCGCTTAATCTATCTAGTTGATGTGGCTGAATGGCGAATGAAAATATTCATGGAATTTTTTTTGGATCGAATCCAATTGTAGATCAAATTTTAAGATTATCCTACAATATCCGGTTGATTTCCAATTTGCTGAATTTTTTTTTCATCGTTTGAACTGATAGAAAATTTTACATATTGCATGAAATATGATCTCAAAGATTGATAGAAATTTTTGCATAACATCGGACTACTGTTGTAATTTTAAGAAATCTCGATATGAATATGAATCAAGGCGCTTCTTTGCCTTATTTTTTTTTTATATTCTACAAGCAATCGATTGGCTATCACGAAAATTTTTGTGTTTATTGCTATTTCCATATTTTTTTTTAGGAATACGCATTATTATGATGTTTTTCATTTACCTTTTATGTGTTTATATTAGTTAAGCGATCCGTTCGATGGAAAATCTTTAAAAAGCACATATTGTGCCATAGAATCTACTTTCGATTACATTCTCGCATATATTTTAAATATTTAAAATATTTAAAGATTAGACTAGCCGCCGTTCACACTAAGAATACTCATTATTAATCGAAGCGAGGAATTTTCACATTCAGCAATTGAGAAATTAACGAAATACGGGATCGTGACATAGGAAATATTGCTGCATTTATCGAGTGCATAAAAATGCATAATAGCTTCGAAAAGAAAATATTCGCATTCGTTTTATGCAAATACAATATGAACGCATAAATAATGCATTTCTAGCATTTATGTAATAATTAAAAAATGATAAATGCTCTCATTGCAAAAAACGTTGCGACGATCTTTTCCCTTATTGCAAGCACAAACGCAACGATTGCAAATTCGATTACATCGTTAATGAGGTTAATGTGGAAATTTTCAACTGAGAAATATTCAACGATAACCTTATATTATTATAATAGAAATTAACATAGTAATAATATTTGCAAAAGTAATAGTATTAGTAAAAGAATTACTAAATGAAAAGAGGAATAAATTTATGTAAATTTTGAACAGCAATTTTCTGAAAAGAAATAAAACTCATAGATTCATTTAATCTATAAGACAATCAGCGATCACACTGTACGCAATTCGCTGATCGAAATTAGTCAGATACAACTAATTTTACCTTTTAGTGATAAAGTTTTGTAGCAGAAGAGCGTTTCAGACTCATTCCCATCCGCTTCCCTATACTCATCTCCCCTCCTATTCATCCTATCCCTTCTCTTTTTCATCTTCACTAAATCTGAGATAACTTATTCCCCAAGCTATACTACATCGTTCTATTACATTCTGATTTCCTATGAAATTTATTTCACTCGATTTTCAGGTCAATTAAAAAAATAGAAATGGAAATAAAACCACAAGCATATTCACCATGATATAGAAAGGATGGAAGGCAATATATGGAAGGAAATCGGTTTGTGTTCTAGCCACACTGATAATGAAAACTTTTCGAGACGTCCATGAAACTGCAATCACTTATTAATAACGTATTTCAAAAGGCGACAATAAGGACTACGGTAGTCCATAAACGCAAATCATTGCTTTCCTACTATAAGTCATTATTGTTAACGCATATAAGATTTGTCTTATTTGTCTCGAAACACCTGTTGAGTTTATTGCTGCAATAGGTATATTGTGGGTGTAAACATACGTTGAAAGTTATCCTCTTTCGTATGCAAACATCAAATATCGCTCACCTATCGTCATCTTATTATTCATTAAAATACATCTGCAATTGACATTTATTTTATGACGTCATTTTTAGCCTGAAATTAATAATCAGATTCTATTCGAAAACGAACATGTATAAAGTATACGTATTGTTATAATTGTGTACTAACCATCTTACACCTTTGTAAAACTTATTTAAATAGTAACTCGGATATTGTGGAATACTCAAGAAATTTAATATTAGATAAGTAGAAATAAAAATTATGCGCAGAGGAGTCGACTTTGTTTATATCCACGAAGTATTACTTTGCAGGTAAAAGCATTGAGTAGGTTCGCGCATTCATGAATGGTTACCTATTTGAAAAGCTCAAGATTTGAGGTCATTATTGCGAAGTGAATAGGTCTAGACTTCCAGATTACTTAACATGACAATGCCATTTGTATCTTCAATCCACTATAGAAAGGGATTAGTCATCTGGCAAAGTGAACCCAGCTGGCAGCTATTTCTTGCTTGATGTCTGAAGCATCAACTACTTGAAACAGACGTCAGATGTCTTCTAATATGCTTCGTAATTGGTTTTCTAGGGGGAATTTAAGGTAGCGAGGGGATTTTTTGTATTAAACTTGGAAAGCTTTTGACAACTTCACCTGTACGATTAGAGAACTGTGGTTTGGTTTTGCTGTGCACACTTTCTTCAACTGAAATATTTTATGATTTTAGGTCGAATTGAAAAAAATTTCTTTCTAAAATTTCAAAAATCTATCTTCAAATCGTTCTTGATTTTCTTTAACTTTTTTGCAATGATTTTAAACTTCACCCATCATTTCTAACAACTTCAAAGAAATCATTAGCAGCTATAAAGAAGTTTTAACAAAGAAACGTTTGTTGATCGATAGGAAAAGCTTAATTAAGTGATATTGTCACTATTATCAACCATCGGAAATACTATCGCTAATTTGCATTTGTATTTTATGAGTTTTTAGCTTAAAAAATTCTAAAATTCACATCCTTAGGATCGTTTAATTATGAATCATACATCAATATTGAAGAAATTATCGATCATATTTATACCTGAATGCATTTAAAAAAAAAACACCAAAAACATTAATCTCCAACAAATACATAATTTCGCTTAGTTTAAAAGAATACTTCCAGATGTAATTCGAGAAATTTTTTTTTAAATTTGAAATCTATGATGATCTATCTTCAAAGTTTTGCTATTTTTAAGAACCAAAACGGATTTAAATCATAAGTGAGAGCCGTCGTTAGTCGTTTGTGAAGTTGCTAATTGAAGAAGCAGATGGTTGACTCTCTTAATGAATGCTATATACATTCGTCGTCGACTCTCTTCGAATTACTCGCAGATATTTCAATGGAACTTAATGCATATGTAATCTTCATCATAGCAATAACAGGTGTTATTGTATTTGCATCACATTTGGTATTTTAAAAAACCACAGTTAAATAGCTATTACCTGATCAACGACTGCGTTAAAAGAAGAAACTAGGAGTCAACTCTTATGAAAAAATTCGGTCAATGATGGACGTTGGTATTCGTTGCTTCAAATGAGAGGATCGTTCAGGACGAGATGGAGGTGATCTAAAGGAATATGGCTCTATACCACTCGCTGTCAGTGAACAGTTTTTGTTGAAAGTGAAGCGACGACCCCATTAACACTCTTTTGCCATCTTTGCTGAATATGTAATAGATGCTTCATTGTCACAGCAATCAATGAAACGACTTCCCCACTCAAATATTCAGCTAAAGGTTAGGGCAAATTTAAAGAATTGTTCCTTTGAATGCAAAGATCTTTGAAATTTTTGAAGGTCGGTTCGTCTTTAAATGCGACAATATGCAAATGCGAGGGTAGCGGAGGGGGGGGGCGTTTATTTGGTTACACTGCCCCTAACTATGAGAGGGCTCTCCATTTGAGGAGGAAAAGAAGCCGAGGAGGCTTTATGCGAAGGCGGAAATTGGGATAAGGTTATGGCTGATTATCCATATTATTTTTAACACCAATATAGAACATATGCGTCAAAAATTGGATTCATAGACATGTGTTTGTTTATTCGTTCGATAATTTCAACACCCAGGAAATTTGTTGGAATAATCTTATTCGTCTTTAATGGTTTTCTTTACTGCAGACATTTGCTTAACTTTAAACGAAAAGCTTTCTCAATCATGCTTTGCTTTATAATCGTTCAGACGTGGCTCAAGGGCATCTTTTTTGACTAAAAACTTCTAAAATATTCAGCTGCATGAGAAACTCAAATTTAACATTCCCATCTTTTTTTGCGAGTATTAATGCGGTTGGTCGATAGGTTGTTATTAACTTAAAATAAGCGCTTATTGTGGCGGTCAATGTTATTTATTGAAATAATTGCTTAAAATAATCCAACGAAGGGATTTATCGTCACATTGTACCATTTGAAGTTGTTGTCTTTATAGATATTTTGAAAATGTGGTTTCTTTTTCTTTATTTTAAATGGAAATATCATTGAATTGAATGAATCGAATCATATTATTATATTAAAAAATAATTTGTTTCTTTCTTAATTAGATGCAATCGAAAAATTTCTCTATATATAGCAAAATCATTTGTTTTTTTTTTGTTTGGAATTTTATAGACGATATTAGTTGCATGACGATAAGAATGGAATTTTCATATAACGAATGAAATAAAACCTTTTTTTAAGGCGACAATAATTGGGTATACGATCACGTTGACAAGGGGCGGATCGTATAGTCGATGTCTCGCCCCTGCTATAAACGAGTGGAACGCCTTAGGGCAAGCACTATTGAGGTGTCGAGCGCATCGAAGTGGGCTGGTCGGTATGCGAAGCAATCTACTTGTTAGCTTCTGCGCCCTTGTCGCATTTTTGTTCCTCGACGGTACGCACGCAATACCGTTAGTTCATATGGGGTAGGTTATTAATCTTTGGTAATCTACTATCATATCACCTTATCAGATAAAGCCTTGGTCAAGATCACATATCTAACTTGATTATAATTGATATATTGAAATTAAAATGGACAGTAATCACAATAAATAGGTATTTAGCACCCTGATTTAGCTCAACTCATCCCGGTAGGTTGATTTCCAATATCACTTTATCAATGGAGTCGTTTGGAATTGGAATTATTTGGAATTCCAATTCTACCGGTTAGAATGTTTTCTTTTGCTTTTAATACCTATAAAATCTCGATTCTTTAAAATTTGTATCTCTTTTCGAGTCTTTTTGAAAACGTATTTTCTGTTGTAGTTATATATTGCCGTTGAATTTTTCGCTTATTCGATCATCCTTAATTTGATGTTCAGTGATTTTGTGCTCATTAATCACTGATCTTCGCATCAATGATAATTAGGCGTCACATTTTGTATTGAAGAGCGCTATTCAACTGAATTGGATGATATGTAAAAATTTTTACAATTTTACAAATGTTTCCAATTTTTATAGAGAAATTTTGCTCGAAAATTTGGCATTTAGCAAGAGTAATAATAAAATTCAGAAATTCTAAATAAATGCTGCAATGTGAAAATTTCCCAAATCAGAGAAGCGTAGACACTGCAAAATTTGGAGCAATTTTTTGAAATACGACGGGTACGACCGCCCTCATTTTCAATTGTAAAGTCTATGCTAAGATTCTTCACTATATCATTTTTCTGCATAAATATTTGTTGTCGATGATCTATCGATTAAATCAATTGGTGTGCGAAAAATGAAATCAGTGCAGCCTTCGTACCCCGTCCCATTTTATGTGATGCTAAATTTGGGGATACGATGGAAGGCAAGACATTTTCATAGTTGAAAATGAAGAAGGATCTTTCCCGATAATTTGAAAGAAGAAAGCTTTCTTTGAAAATTTCCAATAGTGAAGAAAAATATTTCCGCAAAAATAGGTCAATAGAGAGAGCAGCTTGGAGCATATTCAGTAATTTTCTACGATAGGTTATTGGCTGTAATTGCAACAACGAAATTTCATTTAGTGGGTTATTGTTAACGATCGATATCGAGTGGGCAACGATGCACAATGATAACTGTTTAATGAATGCATTCAAACATATGAAAGGGAATGAGTTGATGAGACAAGATGAAAATTTGCAATATCGGGCCAATAAAATGAATGACGAATTGTTTTATATCACTATATCTGACCTTTCGAAAATTGCCTTTCTCTACGAGGAAAACAAAGAATTCCTATGAAAAATTGCTGAATTGATTGTTGAGTAAATGATGGAAGCGATGGATGGTAAGTGTTGATTCGACTAGGTGTTGGGAACGCTGTCCTTTTTGATATTCACTGAAATTTTGATTAGGCTTGCGTGATTCTCTCTTCTCATTTATCGACCTCTTAAATTACTTGGCCCGAAAAGCATAGAGGACATCCACTAAATCTCTAGCTTGACTATGTTTGTTGACAATCATTTAAGCACTTAGCAGGTCAGAATAAAAATATTAGAAGGTAGAGGAATATGGCCGCCTTAAATCGACGAATCTTTTAACATTCACTTCTGTTTATTTATTTATTCTTTTTATTTTTATTTATTTATTTATTTATTTATTTATTTATTTATTTATTTATTTATCTCATTTTAACGTTCAAAGGTGCGAAAACGTAAAAATGTTTTTTTTTCAAATTATGATTGCTTTTCTATGAAGCTCACTTATGGTATCGTAATTCTAGCACAGTCGAAATTCAATTAACCCTTCTTAGCATTAGGTATTAGACGGATTGTTCTTAAGACTCAGTTATCGATCCGTCTAGATATCTTCCTCTTCCAAGGAGGTTTACTTTTAACCATACGTTCTTTTTCCTCTTTTCACGCATCGATAGATTGGAATTCTACCTTTTCCTACTAGCTGAGATATAAATCTTTAGTAAGTTTCCTGCTCATATTTATGTAGGAGGAATTATGAGTATATAAATATTGTAAATAACATATACTACTTATCCATGCGTCTGAATATATATATATATATATATATATATATATATATATATATATATATATATATATATATATATATATAATCGCTGCTTCGATTTTGGGAGATAGGCATCTTTCTATATGGCTCGAAAAGAAAATATCACCAAGAAAATCTTATCGTATAATAAATCTTATAATAACTATGAATTTTATATTTGCATACATGAATGATATTATTATAGACCAGAAGGAACGCTATTAGTGCTGCCGGGTGAAGAAGAGATGGCAGCTATACCTATAGCAAGTCTACTATGGACGCGTAGATTGCAACCGAATGTCGACTCCATCAAAAAAAGGTTCGATCTTTCGATCAGCTCATGACACAAATTTTTCAATGATCTATTGCCTTAATTCCTCTCATTCCATAATCAAGCTAATATTTCGATGAATCTTTCTCTGCATAAATATTTTTCATCAACTCTTCATTTAAAACTATTGGCAATCAACCAAATTTTTGCCTTATTTTGTAATATTTTTCAAAAATGTTTTATATGATCTATTCGCTTACTAAAAAACTCTCCAATGTGAAAGTTTTTTCTCTAATAAATACTAGTAGATTACTGTTGCAAAAATTTTATCGAATTTAATATTATTGAAATTTCTGATAATGCTCTCATTGAGAATATTTTTCACAAAAATTTAACTCATTTGAGTAAACAAATGACTTCTTTGCCGATATAATCACTTTCGACATTCATTGCTAATTTTCTATCCACTTTCATAACGTTTATACCTTAAGAAAACGTTCTCTTTCAATGTATTTATGTATGCAGATTTATTTGCCTTCTCGAGAACTTCAACTCGAAAAAACCCAAATTTGCATAAAAAGTAATTTGTTAAGAATCATTCATCCGAATGGATGACCTTCTAAAACTGATTGCACTCTCATCGACAAATATGTGAATGAGTTATTGACAGTGAATGCGATGCCTAATTTGCATAAGCAAATCCTGTTGCACTAAATTTTTTTGGTGGATTATTTGTTCAATCGGTTGGTTTCGTAAGAGAATGCACTATTAACCGTTTTTGTTATTCTTTATAGATAATTGAGTAACCGGTTGACTTGATAAGCAGAAATGCAAAAATACATCATATCAGACTTTTTCGCAGATCTTTGATTATTAAATGCCCCTTCAACGTTTGTGGAGTTGGTTGGTTGATAAATGCAACAAGATGAAGAAACATTGCTAATGATTTTAGAAGGCAAAAAAAAATCTAGCAATTTGATGCTATTTAGAAGGCGATTAGATTCTTTTATTAAGATGCAATGTCGATAGATCCGAGCAAGAATCGACCCGCAGAGTACGTTTTACCTAACAGCTTCTGCAGGCTCCCGTGTTGAAACCACCGAACAGTAGGTGGACAGATATGCGCAGACACAGGCATAGGTATCGATGCTACAATAAGGTGTTTTGCGAAAGAATGATCATTGAATCAATGAGAGAGGTACTTTTCTTTTATTCAAATATTTCATTTTGCAGAGCAAATGGCATAATGGGTTTAACAATGTCAAACGATATTGGTCGTTTCTTACAGTATCTCTCACCACGAAATATTGCTCGACGAAACGTTTAAACTTATACGCCAGCCAATTATCATTTGTAAAAACACCAGTTTCTTTGTGTATTTCAGTTAGAAGCAAAATTTTTCGCTTTTGGAATTATGGAAAAATTGTTTGATTGATAATGGCAAAAAGAGCATCGAAACTACAGTATGTCCTCAATAACAGGTGCTTTCACATTTGTGAACTCTCTACTTTATACTCGTTGGCTATGTTTGAAATCGATAAGAAACCAGCGAAATTCATCTGTCATTTCCGTTTCTCGTGACGAATTGCTTGGGTTGGTTTAATTTATGATTTGCTTATAACTGAATAAATCCTTAAAATGTGTTCTCATATTTGCATTTAATGATTTTTCAATTTTAGATAGCATATAACAACAAAAAAAGAAACACGTGCTACATGAGCGATCAGCAATATTTGCATTTATCTATCAGCTATAAATAAGTCATTTAATTGAAAATTCACAAATCCAAACGCACTGTTGTTAAAACTGAAGAATAGAAAAAAGGAACATGCAGATAATAGGAAGGAGAATGCTGAAGATGATGGGTGAAAATGCAGTCAGCAATTGAAACTTGTTTGATGGATTATTCACCGATTGCAAATAAATGCTCGTTGCATAATTACAAAGACTTAAAGACGCACATGAAAACTGATGGGAATCATAGCATATAGTTGAATAGCACATGGGTACGTCGGCGGTAGCTGAGCGGTAGAGCGCTAGCCAGTCAAGCGAGGGGTTCTGGGTTCGTCCCCGTGTGCGGGCGAGCTTCCGTTCGTGATCAAAAACACCCATTAGTGGTGAAGACGACATTCAATGACAAGCAGGAAACAAAAGTTGTTCGAATATCCCGTTCCATGATAGTTTATTGTGATGGACATTTTTATAGAAAGGAACTTGCTCAAATATTTAACCAGAAAAGTTTAATGATATTGTGACCATTTGTATTGTTGAAATTACGAGTAGGAATTAAATATAAGTGGAGTTTCTAAGTTCGCGTGGTTCGCATCATTCTTTATGAGTAATGCCACAAAAAAAACCATTCCAATTTATGCAATTATGCAAACTGTGAAAAAAATATAGATCATAACCTTGTGATGCGATATACACAAATGATCAGTCAAATATGTAAAAATATTTTCATGAAATGAAAGCAAAAGAAGGTATATGAAAGAAGAATTAAGGAATAGTAATTATTGAAAATGCATAAAAATGTTTCGTCCCAAAAGTTTATATTTTATGTTTCCCAATTTTTTTTTTGAGCTTCCTATAGGGGAACACTTTTTGAGTATATTATCGTATAACGCTCGTTTACAACTCAACAAATTAAGAATTCATTTATGATCATGAGCCTTCTATGAATATGCAAATGTGTTTTGCTATTGTGCACTTTTTAAATGACTACATTATGCAAATGAATGATCATCACAAGTGCAAAACTCATCGATAGTTAGTTAAGTCACTAGTAATTGCAAATGATATTGGATGATGGCCAAATAATGAGACTCAGAAAAGAGCTTTGACTGACTGAGGGTTTTCGCTTGAAAAATGCGACAAAAAATTTTTAGGTTTTATGAAAAAGGAAAAAAAAGAAAAAAAGAAAAAAGAAAGCAATTGACTTTCAATGCTATAGTTGACATCTTTTTAATGGTTAAAGCTCATTCGTATTTGCTAGGTACGAGATTCTGGTTCGAATCCGTCGTAGCAATTTTTACCCGGCGAAGAGCAAATTACAGTTAACGCAAATCATAAATTGATATAGGCAATCAATAAAAGTCTAACCTCATAAACACGAATAACCACTCATTCGATGGTTATCGTTTGCTGGCATTGTATTCATACCGTGCGTGTTTCTTTAGTTTGTTGATGCGTTTGTCATATTTGGAGGTCTCATCTATAAATGGGACTATTTTCTAGGATGGATTATGCATTAGCAACTTTATTTATTTTCTTGATCAATTGAATCTATTTTTTAATATGTAAGGAAGTAGCGATATGCCCGGTTATATCTATCAGGCAAGGTTGTAACGGTTGGATATATTTTAGGTATTTGAAAAAATAAATATTGAATGAATAACAGGAATAAGCTATTTATAACACATTTGAATATAACATAAGAACTGAATATAACACAAAAACGAATATAACGCAAAAACGTTAATTTATAGCCGTTGTGTTCATAATGCGTCTTTAATTATGTGTTGAAAATGTAAGAAGTCCTAAATCGTTGATATGATCGAGAACTATACATTTACACAATATTTGAAATATCATCAAAGATTCGTAGCAAATATTACCAACTTGAAAGTTAGCAGTTTTGTGGTTTTTAATAAAAAATGATAGTAAGGAAGACGAGAACTTGAGGAGAGGAGGGATGCGGTCAATTATCAAATTTCGGATCAACCTCCAAGAGTCCATCGTTAAAAACACAAAGGCTATAATTGTGGAGTAAATATTTCATACACTCCTACAACGTTTTAAGTATACATGAGTAGACAGAAATATTAACGCCGAATGATATTACTAGAAAATGATATGTTGACTTACATTTTCGAGCTTGCGAAAGAGAAGCTGCTCGCAAAATGAATTGTTCACCACAATAGGATCGACTGACTCAAGATCGAATAAGACTCATCCATACTTATGTTAAGTGCTGCTAATATTACTTGTCTACAGGATATACTATGAAATATTTTCAGAGCCCTAACAATTACCTAAGTAAATGGGTCATTGAGTTAAATTCAGCATTCGTGAAAATTTGTTCAACGGTTAGTGAGCAGGTGATTGCCATTGATAGCTGTGTACTCCAAACATATTTGTTAAGCACCTCTAAATGTGTCATAACGCGATGACGAATAACTTACCTGAAGTCTTAAATATTACCGGAAATAAACAGGTAAGCATTACCTTGTCGCTCTTTTCCTTTCCTCACTATTTCTCTAGTTGTTTTGCATAAGTTGATATTGATAGACCGCTTGTTTTATTGGAATGTTTCCAAAGTTTGATGTGCAAGCTGGCTGCACGCAGACCGATCATCGTTATCCACATGAAATGCACGTGCAACTAGAAGAAACGTTGTCAATCAATATAGAGCACCAAGGCCACCACCATCGATGAGTAAGAAAACAGACACTGCATTAGATCGACATGCTGATGAAGCTTATGCCGCCTTGCAAGCTTCATAGTTCGCTTTTCATAGTTTGTTTAGCACTAAGCTGCTCAGGTTTATTTTCATTCCAATTTAATTGTGTAATCTTGTAATTTTATATTTTTTTAGTGTAATACAGGATAACTTTTCACCTCCCAACTTATCACATTTTTTTCTTATCGTTAAGTTGCTTTTCTTTCATGCTGCAAAGTGATTGATATATGACAATAGAATATAATGGCCACTATTCTGTTTAATATTTTTCACTGCTCATGCTGTGTTGGTTTAGTGCTCTGAATCAATGAATCTTTTTGTTTTGTTTTTTTTGGAAGAATTTCTGCAATTTTCAAAAGTAGTATAATTGTTTCAAATCCATAAAATAAGACTATTTCGACTTTTTCTGCCAAGAGTTCGAGAGGTGAGAGAGAGGGAAGAGGAGGTGGGGGGGGGGGGGTAGAAAGGGGAGGGAGGAGAGGGGGCTGTGGCTATTCGTATGGAGAATTCAAACTAATACAATATGTACAAGCACGTTGACGACGATTTCACTTAATCATCTATTCAATAAATATACTTTTTTGTTTCATTTAACGATTTTTCCTTCGAAATGTTCAATAAGTATACTTTCGTCATCACTCACTTCTTCAACAGAATAGTTTTTTTGCGAAGTCCAAATGCTGCTCAATACGTCATGAAATGAATTTTGCAAAATATTTTTTGTTTTGTCACTTTGTCCAAAAAAAAAAAATCTCCGTGAAGTATAATTTACGCAATAGAAAGAGCGAATATTGTTTGGTTGAATATATGGAATCGAAAGTATGAATTTTATTTTTATACCTCCATTTATACGTACAATATTCGCTCTTCCTATCCCTTATAGTCAACGGATCTCATGAGATCCGTGGTGATGAGATCCGTTGACTTCAACGGCTCAATCCATGGTGATCCCTTATAGTGTAATTTATGCTTTGGATTTACTTATTACAGTGTGGTTTATACTAGAACAGCCTTACTGCTATACTCCATTATTCGTTTATCATTTAATATTATTATTATTTTGTTGGTTAGTGAGTGTTTATTTAAGAACTATAGTATGTATGCGTTAAAATGATATTTCCTCTGAATGAATGAGAATATTGAGTATTATTCAGATGTATTCCGAATTTTAAGTCAAATATCTTATAATCTTTTTCTGATTTCAAATGAATTCTTTTATCATTTAATTTAAAAACATCATTGAATATAGACTATCGCGCTAATCGGATGTATTAAACAGGGCCGAATGATTTCGTATTAGAAACGGATGACATTAGGAACACATTAAGAGTAAGTGCTAATTGAGTGAACGATCGCTCGATTGACACCGCATGGAATATGCAAATTTGTGCGATTAGGTCTAATGATCGCTAAGTGAACCTTTTCTACAATATGCAAATTTAGTTAGCGAAACGATCGGTGTTTTGACTGGTTGGATGCTACTTTAGTATACAAATTTGCGGATCGGAAAGATACGTGGACGCATACACAGAAGAGCGAAGGCTGGCATTTATTATAAAAATCACTCATAAAATATAATACAGACTAGAATAACTTCGTTTGCCTCCATTCTTCCCTACAACATCCCCTTTGACGTTTTTTGGGAACAGATAACCTTTCCTGTACTGATTGCGTTTGGGAACAGATAACTTATATATATATATATATATATATATATATATATATATATATATATATATATATATATATATATATATATATATATATATATATATATATATATAAAGAAATATGGTTAAAAGCTGAATAGATTATAGCGGTGTATGGAGTATGTGGAATGTTCATTGGATATCGACGATCATATACATTGTCGCTATTGTTATAAAATTAACTGCAATTATAGCAAATGTAAAATGATTATTTGTACAGAATGCTCCGTCCCACTTCATCCTTGCAAACTTGACGATCATCTTCTACTCTGTTCCAAGGTTCATTTCCTTTAATTTCTTCTAACTAAAAAAATTTTCTTATTTGCCTTCTTTCTTGCTTGCAATGTAGTAATACTCAGGTAGAGTGGATGAACAATATTACTCTACTCTGTTCCAAGGTTCATTTCCTTTAATTTCTTCTAACTAAAAAAATTTTCTTATTTGCCTTCTTTCTTGCTTGCAATGTAGTAATACTCAGGTAGAGTGGATGAACAATATTACTCTACTCTGTTCCAAGGTTCATTTCCTTTAATTTCTTCTAACTAAAAAAATTTTCTTATTTGCCTTCTTTCTTGCTTGCAATGTAGTAATACTCAGGTAGAGTGGATGAACAATATTACTCTACTCTGTTCCAAGGTTCATTTCCTTTAATTTCTTCTAACTAAAAAAATTTTCTTATTTGCCTTCTTTCTTGCTTGCAATGTAGTAATACTCAGGTAGAGTGGATGAACAATATTACTCTACTCTGTTCCAAGGTTCATTTCCTTTAATTTCTTCTAACTAAAAAAATTTTCTTATTTGCCTTCTTTCTTGCTTGCAATGTAGTAATACTCAGGTAGAGTGGATGAACAATATTACTCTACTCTGTTCCAAGGTTCATTTCCTTTAATTTCTTCTAACTAAAAAAATTTTCTTATTTGCCTTCTTTCTTGCTTGCAATGTAGTAATACTCAGGTAGAGTGGATGAACAATATTACTCTACTCTGTTCCAAGGTTCATTTCCTTTAATTTCTTCTAACTAAAAAAATTTTCTTATTTGCCTTCTTTCTTGCTTGCAATGTAGTAATACTCAGGTAGAGTGGATGAACAATATTACTCTACTCTGTTCCAAGGTTCATTTCCTTTAATTTCTTCTAACTAAAAAAATTTTCTTATTTGCCTTCTTTCTTGCTTGCAATGTAGTAATACTCAGGTAGAGTGGATGAACAATATTACTCTACTCTGTTCCAAGGTTCATTTCCTTTAATTTCTTCTAATTAAAAAAATTTTCTTATTTGCCTTCTTTCTTGCTTGCAATGTAGTAATACTCAGGTAGAGTGGATGAACAATATTACTCTACTCTGTTCCAAGGTTCATTTCCTTTAATTTCTTCTAACTAAAAAAATTTTCTTATTTGCCTTCTTTCTTGCTTGCAATGTAGTAATACTCAGGTAGAGTGGATGAACAATATTACTCTACTCTGTTCCAAGGTTCATTTCCTTTAATTTCTTCTAACTAAAAAAATTTTCTTATTTGCCTTCTTTCTTGCTTGCAATGTAGTAATACTCAGGTAGAGTGGATGAACAATATTACTCTACTCTGTTCCAAGGTTCATTTCCTTTAATTTCTTCTAACTAAAAAAATTTTCTTATTTGCCTTCTTTCTTGCTTGCAATGTAGTAATACTCAGGTAGAGTGGATGAACAATATTACTCTACTCTGTTCCAAGGTTCATTTCCTTTAATTTCTTCTAACTAAAAAAATTTTCTTATTTGCCTTCTTTCTTGCTTGCAATGTAGTAATACTCAGGTAGAGTGGATGAACAATATTACTCTACTCTGTTCCAAGGTTCATTTCCTTTAATTTCTTCTAACTAAAAAAATTTTCTTATTTGCCTTCTTTCTTGCTTGCAATGTAGTAATACTCAGGTAGAGTGGATGAACAATATTACTCTACTCTGTTCCAAGGTTCATTTCCTTTAATTTCTTCTAACTAAAAAAATTTTCTTATTTGCCTTCTTTCTTGCTTGCAATGTAGTAATACTCAGGTAGAGTGGATGAACAATATTACTCTACTCTGTTCCAAGGTTCATTTCCTTTAATTTCTTCTAATTAAAAAAATTTTCTTATTTGCCTTCTTTCTTGCTTGCAATGTAGTAATACTCAGGTAGAGTGGATGAACAATATTACTCTACTCTGTTCCAAGGTTCATTTCCTTTAATTTCTTCTAACTAAAAAAATTTTCTTATTTGCCTTCTTTCTTGCTTGCAATGTAGTAATACTCAGGTAGAGTGGATGAACAATATTACTCTACTCTGTTCCAAGGTTCATTTCCTTTAATTTCTTCTAACTAAAAAAATTTTCTTATTTGCCTTCTTTCTTGCTTGCAATGTAGTAATACTCAGGTAGAGTGGATGAACAATATTACTCTACTCTGTTCCAAGGTTCATTTCCTTTAATTTCTTCTAATTAAAAAAATTTTCTTATTTGCCTTCTTTCTTGCTTGCAATGTAGTAATACTCAGGTAGAGTGGATGAACAATATTACTCTACTCTGTTCCAAGGTTCATTTCCTTTAATTTCTTCTAACTAAAAAAATTTTCTTATTTGCCTTCTTTCTTGCTTGCAATGTAGTAATACTCAGGTAGAGTGGATGAACAATATTACTCTACTCTGTTCCAAGGTTCATTTCCTTTAATTTCTTCTAACTAAAAAAATTTTCTTATTTGCCTTCTTTCTTGCTTGCAATGTAGTAATACTCAGGTAGAGTGGATGAACAATATTACTCTACTCTGTTCCAAGGTTCATTTCCTTTAATTTCTTCTAATTAAAAAAATTTTCTTATTTGCCTTCTTTCTTGCTTGCAATGTAGTAATACTCAGGTAGAGTGGATGAACAATATTACTCTACTCTGTTCCAAGGTTCATTTCCTTTAATTTCTTCTAACTAAAAAAATTTTCTTATTTGCCTTCTTTCTTGCTTGCAATGTAGTAATACTCAGGTAGAGTGGATGAACAATATTACTCTACTCTGTTCCAAGGTTCATTTCCTTTAATTTCTTCTAACTAAAAAAATTTTCTTATTTGCCTTCTTTCTTGCTTGCAATGTAGTAATACTCAGGTAGAGTGGATGAACAATATTACTCTACTCTGTTCCAAGGTTCATTTCCTTTAATTTCTTCTAATTAAAAAAATTTTCTTATTTGCCTTCTTTCTTGCTTGCAATGTAGTAATACTCAGGTAGAGTGGATGAACAATATTACTCTACTCTGTTCCAAGGTTCATTTCCTTTAATTTCTTCTAATTAAAAAAATTTTCTTATTTGCCTTCTTTCTTGCTTGCAATGTAGTAATACTCAGGTAGAGTGGATGAACAATATTACTCTACTCTGTTCCAAGGTTCATTTCCTTTAATTTCTTCTAACTAAAAAAATTTTCTTATTTGCCTTCTTTCTTGCTTGCAATGTAGTAATACTCAGGTAGAGTGGATGAACAATATTACTCTACTCTGTTCCAAGGTTCATTTCCTTTAATTTCTTCTAACTAAAAAAATTTTCTTATTTGCCTTCTTTCTTGCTTGCAATGTAGTAATACTCAGGTAGAGTGGATGAACAATATTACTCTACTCTGTTCCAAGGTTCATTTCCTTTAATTTCTTCTAATTAAAAAAATTTTCTTATTTGCCTTCTTTCTTGCTTGCAATGTAGTAATACTCAGGTAGAGTGGATGAACAATATTACTCTACTCTGTTCCAAGGTTCATTTCCTTTAATTTCTTCTAACTAAAAAAATTTTCTTATTTGCCTTCTTTCTTGCTTGCAATGTAGTAATACTCAGGTAGAGTGGATGAACAATATTACTCTACTCTGTTCCAAGGTTCATTTCCTTTAATTTCTTCTAACTAAAAAAATTTTCTTATTTGCCTTCTTTCTTGCTTGCAATGTAGTAATACTCAGGTAGAGTGGATGAACAATATTACTCTACTCTGTTCCAAGGTTCATTTCCTTTAATTTCTTCTAATTAAAAAAATTTTCTTATTTGCCTTCTTTCTTGCTTGCAATGTAGTAATACTCAGGTAGAGTGGATGAACAATATTACTCTACTCTGTTCCAAGGTTCATTTCCTTTAATTTCTTCTAATTAAAAAAATTTTCTTATTTGCCTTCTTTCTTGCTTGCAATGTAGTAATACTCAGGTAGAGTGGATGAACAATATTACTCTACTCTGTTCCAAGGTTCATTTCCTTTAATTTCTTCTAATTAAAAAAATTTTCTTATTTGCCTTCTTTCTTGCTTGCAATGTAGTAATACTCAGGTAGAGTGGATGAACAATATTACTCTACTCTGTTCCAAGGTTCATTTCCTTTAATTTCTTCTAATTAAAAAAATTTTCTTATTTGCCTTCTTTCTTGCTTGCAATGTAGTAATACTCAGGTAGAGTGGATGAACAATATTACTCTACTCTGTTCCAAGGTTCATTTCCTTTAATTTCTTCTAACTAAAAAAATTTTCTTATTTGCCTTCTTTCTTGCTTGCAATGTAGTAATACTCAGGTAGAGTGGATGAACAATATTACTCTACTCTGTTCCAAGGTTCATTTCCTTTAATTTCTTCTAATTAAAAAAATTTTCTTATTTGCCTTCTTTCTTGCTTGCAATGTAGTAATACTCAGGTAGAGTGGATGAACAATATTACTCTACTCTGTTCCAAGGTTCATTTCCTTTAATTTCTTCTAATTAAAAAAATTTTCTTATTTGCCTTCTTTCTTGCTTGCAATGTAGTAATACTCAGGTAGAGTGGATGAACAATATTACTCTACTCTGTTCCAAGGTTCATTTCCTTTAATTTCTTCTAATTAAAAAAATTTTCTTATTTGCCTTCTTTCTTGCTTGCAATGTAGTAATACTCAGGTAGAGTGGATGAACAATATTACTCTACTCTGTTCCAAGGTTCATTTCCTTTAATTTCTTCTAATTAAAAAAATTTTCTTATTTGCCTTCTTTCTTGCTTGCAATGTAGTAATACTCAGGTAGAGTGGATGAACAATATTACTCCACTTTATTTATCGATCAAGACCACATAGTAAGGAATAGAAATTTCAGGCACGTGTGCCATGCCCGAATGTATCAGGCGGATGTCCACTTGTATTACGTCGTGAAAGAATAGGTGCACATTTGGAGAATTGTTGTGCTTCTGTTGTTTTCTGTGCCGTTCAATGGAATCGACGAATTCTGAGTAATTTTGCGAAACGTAAAATGAAACGTATCGCAAAAGGATTGCAAATTGTCGATCCTCGTTATCGAACAGATCCTGCAGAGATCGATGTCAATGCGGCGATCGTTGATCAAGTTTGTGAATCATTTTCAAAATTTAAAAAAACACGAAGATTGATAAACAGAAATATGACTTTATTCTTTTTCCCAGAACAGGTTGCTTTTTTGTTGAGGAGATTTGACTAATTGTTCAAACAAAATGCGATATAAAAACGACTAGGATATTCGTTGCGTTTAATAAATAAATATCGTTTTATACAAAATTAATTCTTTTTTTTGTTATAGTTCAGAGCCTCAGATGCCTTCCCCCTTCTCCCTCATCCTTCAGCATACGCTGAAATCACACAGCAGTTCTAAGTTGCAACTTAAACTATTGCTGCTTGCAGTTATCTGCAGGCGACGTTTCTCTGCGTTTTAATGCACCTTATGCAAGTTTCCATATGCGACTGCAAGCTATGGAGCAACCATGGTTGTGTCCGTTCGTTTGTCTGTGTGTCTGTTCATTCATCCTCCTAACTTAATACATGAAAAGTTTTTTTTCAACTGAACGTCTTTTTTTCATGGTTATATTTATGAAAAATTCACTATAAACAAAATTTGTCATAAATGTAAAGAAAATGTCATATCAACGCCTAATATTTCTACTAATATCTTATTATGTGATATGATTATAGGAAATGTTATTGGAATCGTATCGAATAAGTCGAAGTGAGCGTAAACGTTTGAGTGATTTCTGGAATCCGTTCCATCCTCTGATGCCGTTGAGGGTTCCACTTGAGCCTCAGAAGACGTTCGCTGATGATGACAGCAGTGACGAGGAAAATCTTATGAAAGTTAGTGATAAGTCACCTTATAAATCTCTTTATTCCACATGTTTTTCATCGTTCAATTCATATCTTTCACTTTTTTCCATGAGATTTTATTATGTTTCAGTGTTAGTAATATTCTAATAGTCGGATAGAAATTAGCATGTGGCGCTCCATTCCAATTTCATTTCATAGGGTAAATTCGTTCGTCTTAAAAGTCATTCATAAACGAAAAAATTTGAAAGATTTGGAACGCGTTTTGATATATTCATCGAGCATAGGGCAGATGATTGGTAATTTAGTCGGTCAATTGGTGTATTTTTAATCATTTTTAAGTGGAATTTTTCATCGTCGATTATTTATCGATTAAATCATTCAGTTGATCAATGAAAATCAATCGGTCGAGGTGATTTGAGCACTTGAATTTAGTACAATGCTAAATAGCGTGATACTATTTTTTTAAGGAGAAATTACGCAAGAAACGTAAATCGCCATTTGAAAATTGCTATCTATGCAAAATTGATCCGGCTAGTCAACATCTTCATACACTTGGCAATTTTATTGAACAAAGTGATGAGCATATCGACGTAAAAGTACCAACGATCAAGATCTCACTTATTCCTGCCTTCTACGAACAAAGGAAACTCTATGTTAGTGAGCGAAATTCTTTTTACAAACTTTTTTTTTTTTGCAAAATTCCCGACAAATTTGCAAAGTTGTCAAAAATGCCGAAGTTTCGAACTTCGATGAGAGGTGGTAGGGTGGAAGAGGGAGGGGGTGGACGGATGGGGGTGAATGGTTGGGAGGGGTGGATATAAAGGGGAGGGGGTAGATAGAAGGGGGAAGGGGTGGATGGGGGAACATCAGTACCTACTTGATACTTGTTAGAATGGGATAAGATATGCATGCAATTAAAATAACTAATAGACTAATTTCAGATGAAAAGAATATGAATAGTTGAGGTAATCTGGAATGTAGAATTCATATGATCAGTGCGATGCTTCATTATTTCGAATAGAAATATCGTTTATTGCTCGAAAAAAATTCTTGAATTTTGTATGATTTTTGAGATTTTATTTGCAGCTTTTGATAAAACAAACAAAGCGCTCTTTAAAAAAAAAAAACAAAATATATAAAGTAAGTTTTAAGCATAAAAATTTTCTAAATTTTAGATCGATATAGTTCGCGAACATTTGTCCTCATTCGTACGAAAAGCTGAGAATCTATCATGCTATCGTATTGGTATTATTGTTTATACATTTTATTGTAATGAAAATTTCCGACGTAATGAGTATAGTGATCATTATAAATTATGTCATATGGAAGCGGATGAATATATCGGTCGATGTCCTATGTATATTGATGGTTGTCCTTTCTTTTACTTCAAAAAGTCACCCAAATGGGGAACGTTAAGGTGGTTAGCTCGCTTTTTTTCTTTGCTAAAGTTTTGAGAAATTTTCTTCTACCATTAGCTTAAAGATTACTGTAACTTCCTGTAATTACTGTAAGTTTGTTGACGATTCATTAGTATGGTGTAAGAAAGCTATTAAATAAGATATGCTTTGATATGAATTGATAATATGCGATTTCCTATTCAGCTGTATTCTAGTTTAATAACTACGGGATGCTTGCTTACCTGTGCGTTTTTTTCTCTCTCTTCATTTATTTGCATATCGAATTAACATTTAACTTGAAGTTCTAATTATTTGTAACTCATTCTTATATGCAAATTTTGTTATCTTAATAATGAAACTTAAATGTACGGGTAGGGTCAGTCTATACTTAGCGCATTCATGCTTATGCGCGTCTGTCTACTTGGTTTTGTTTAGAATCGAGAAACAGAAATGAGGTACTGAAACAATTTGCATAACAAATTCCAGGTCTTAGATGTTCTCCTGATCGGAATTCATCTTGATTTAGAAAATCCGAGTTTTTTAAAATAAATGCTTAATTTTATTCTTCCTTACATAATTAACTTCGAATCGAGTGCTCTTTCATTACTCTTTGAATTCTTTATTTAATTGGTGGTTAGATAGAAGATAAAAACCATATAAAAATACTCAGATTTAGATGATGTTATCAACGAATTATGTGTTGAATTTTATATGTTTATAGCAGTAAAATATTTCAAAATTTTCTTAAGATTAATGAGTAGATTATCTTCAGTAAACATTTACTTAAGATAAATAACGACTTTTTTTCAGTTTCAGTCAGTATTTATCGTGTGTGGTACATTGTCCACCAGAAATGTTCTCAATAACACCCTATACGGGTGTATCATTAAGCGATTTACCTGAAGATGTGCTATATGAAATTCTACGATATTTGGATAGTGGCTCATTACGATGTTTAGCTGCAACGAATCATCGCTTACGTAATTTATGCTTCAAAAATTTTGCTTCATCGGCAATGGTGCATATCAAATGGGTGAAATCCGAAACGGGCAATTGGTCTGAGAAATGCTTTGTAAGTATTTTGTCTTTTTTATAAAATCCGCCAATCCACACCTCCCCCCGCACCCTATCTATCTCCCCTCCCTCTCCTTCACCTCCCTCCCTCCGTCCCTTCCCTCTCCCTTACGCGTCTAGTTCCTAACCGCACTCAATTTTGATGAAAAGTGTTTATTCGCTAATTTCGAATTTTTTCCCACGAAATAGTACCCATCAGACGGTAATTAAACTCGAAAATAATTTAGAATCTATTGCGAATATTGAGCAAGATTAATAAGTGAATAAGTTTTATCCGAGAATAGCGGAAAATAGACTTTCTGAAAATTAAGAGAATTGCCTTCTAATAAATTAAAACATGAGAGGGTCGTCTTTTATTATCGCAAAATAAGAGGAAAATCTTTCATTAGTCGATGTCTGCTTTATCCTTTTCCACTCACAATATCCTATCAGAATTGAACTTCGACTTTTACTTGGCAAATATTTCGGATACATTTCAAATTTGATGCAAAAATAACAAAGAAATAAAAAAAAAATTATATTTGATCGAAATTAATATAATTTCATTTACTAAATCAGTGAAATTCAAATTTTTTAATCATTGCTTTCTTTAAATAGATAAAACTATTTACTTTATGATGGGTGTCATACAATTATGCAAATTTTTTTGCATTTCCAATATTCTTGTATCGTTTCTAATTACTAGATCAATATCTTTTGATAATTGCCAATAATTACTATGTGGTTCTTTTTTCAGTTTTTATCAAATCTCCATGGAATACATTTGAAATTTTTTGGAAAATTTTTCAATTTCACTTTTCTGCTATTTAAAATATTCTTTAACATTTTTTTTTCATTAAAATTTTAATTCCAGAGAAAAATTTTCCATACAATTAATGGAAAGATTTATTCAGGTGTGGGAATTTAGTAAAAGTCAACGAAAAATCGACGAATGGAATAACGAATCAACATTACCATTAACTAATCATCTTCATGAATGTGAATTTAATGTTGTCGAAAAATACGATGTAAAGAAGATTGCACTTCCATGTTGCATTGCTCAACATTGATTTTTCTTATTTTATTGTTGTTGTAATTATAGAAGTTTTTTCCAATCATGTTTTTCTATGTGTTTTTGCATAAAAATTTTTATGTAAAATAAAGAAAAATTATTTCTGCTAGCGAGAATTCCATCATTCAAAACATTTGTATGAGAAAAAATCTTTTTTTTTCCTGAAATGAACCTTATTTTCGTATAATCAAATATAGGAGCTGGATTGATATAATCATTTTGCTTACTGATTAATTCATCGTTAGATAGAATTTTCAGAATTCGTAATGAACGATAGGCAGTCTGTCATCGGAATCATGAAGACATCTTCAATCAGAGCTCAGCAGTCTTCAAAGTTTTTTTCTTCTGTGTGAAAACTGAGCGATAAGATGTTCCACGAAGAGATAACGAAATGAATCAATACAAAATTGACATTTTTTACAGACATAATGGCATCAAAATTGCACGCAGCATTACTGATAAGACTATTTTTGACATATCTGATGTACACATTGTCAGTCATTGCAAATTGCAAGTATTGCAATAATAGCTGCATTTTTAATAATTAAAGCATATGAAATTCGCATAATTATTTGCTTGTTTGTACGAAAAGTGGTGATTATATTGTTAAAAATATTACAGTGTTATATATATTATTGTGTTAGCTTAATTACTGTGTTATTTAGATGATACTCATAAAGTGATCGATTACCGATTGAACGAACTTCTAGTACTTCCATAGTTCCCAACTTTTCTTCTAAAAAATTTGGTTTTCTCCCAGCTTTCTTCCTATTTAGTTTTATATTTTCGATATAACCCTAATCACCATTCTTTTTCCCCCCAGCTTTGCAGATAATTCATTGATTTGTGGACTTTTTGAATACAACAGACATTGAGCTGGTATTTCAGCTGCTACATTGTTTGCGTTGTTTGAATTTAAACGGGAGCGGTCTCAAGGCGATTACTTTTGAGCGGCTCATGCGCGCAATCTCGTTGAACGAGTACGAACGAATTTCCTTTGTTCGGGTGTTAACTGCATTTCGGGAGCTGTAACATAAGTGTTGCAGTCATGTTGATGTTTACGGCGCTATATGTGGCGTGGCGAAAATGCAGTCAGTCTATCGAATGTAGGTAGTGTTGTTCTGAATTTTTTAGTGATTACCATAGGATTGGAAACGGAGTTTTTATCTTTGGGAGTTGGTGGAGGTTTGCGGAGGATGAAGTATCGTATGATTGATTGGGGTTGTTGTGTTGGTAGCTCAATGAAACTGTAGTTTCATTTCCCTTTGCATGTTTTTATTTCTTGAAATGTGTGTGTTTGTATTTTACTAAAAAATGTTTTCAAAAATTTCACGCGAACTTGTGTGCGCTAGTTCCTGTTTTTCCTTTGCCTGCTTATTGAGAGGTTATGTTTTCTGGATGCTGTAATTGCTGCACAACTGCAGAGAACGATGGCGCCTCTCTGCGAACCGCGAACGCAGCTGAGCTCGTGCCCCACACTGCGTACGCACCACCATCGTACTTCTGCACTCTGCGAGCGAATACTAATGCCCAACACCAAAAATCGCGAACTTGTGATAGAAAAATGCAATCTTTTTTTGCACCATTCAGCTCTTTCCCTGCTTCGATTGAGCTGAAATTTTGTACGGGGGCATATTTTGACATTCTGAGTTGAATGATGAAAAAAAAATTGCGCGCTTCTATTACAAGTTTTCGAGTTTCCCTGATGCGCTACGGCACGATTGCAGGGAACGATGGCTCATCCAGCAAGTGCACTTCCCTTTTTTTAACTGAGATGAAATGTTGCATGGGGGCATTCTTTGACATTCTAAGTTGAATGATGGGAAAAAACAGCGTGTTTCTATTACAAGTATTCGAGTTTCCGTGATGGGCATTTATTGGCTTTCAGAATGCAGGGTACGGTAGTGGTGCGCACGTAACGTGAGGCACGAGCAGTGTGCCATCGTTCTCTGCAGTTGTGTCATAATTTGTAGCAGTATTCTTCGTTACTTAAATAACCCGAGGCGGAAGACTGTGTTTTTAGTGACTTTCCAGAATCTATGTTTTATTTGGCATTTATTTTATAACCATGATATTTGTCATGCAGTTTTTATTTTATTCATATGAAGTAATAATATTGCAGGTATTGGATGAATTGTTTATCGGTATGCACTTCATCTATAAAGTGACACAATGCACTTGATATGGTTTTCTGCAATAATTGTTTCTTATTCATTTATATTGGATGCATCGTTAATTAATGGTCGGTATACCGATACAACAATTCCCGATGTTGCTTCTAATTATGATCCAAAATTAGAAAAGGTTTCAAGTTTTGTTAATTTTAACCTCTTTTTTTTTCATTATCTTCACTTTTCACCTAAAAGATCATGAATAATTGTTTCATCAAATAAAACAAACATTGAGAAAAATAATAGGCGTTGAGAAAAGTAGAGTAATGCTTGTGCTTTTTTAGAAAATTTTCTACGAACATTTTTTACTTAATACTCTTTACTCACAGTCTAAAATGGATCCGATTTTCATATCTATCCTCTCTATTTCTCATTGCCTTTAAGCGATGTGAAAATTATCGCTGATATTTACTGTTACGAGCATAAGTTTACAACTTTCATTCATCAAGCATATATATATATATATGTATATATATATATATATATATATATATATATATATATATATATATATATATATGTATATATATATATATCACTTCAATAAATTCGCAAAAATTGTGATGTTTAGCTTCTGAAGCAATTCATCCACAAACATGCGAATTGCTCTCGTACCGAATGGGCATGTCAACGCAGTTGTCGTCTACAATTTGTCGATAGAAGCACAGGATTGTGCAAGCGACCACATCATAACGATCAGTGCTTTGGTGTACCGATTCGTTACAACTATACGTTAGACGCAACAGATATATTCACGACACTCGACCGATACACACTGATTAGTCGCTTTCCAAGGTGGATTTTTTTGGACCATAGCTCCTTTTCTATTGTAGACAGTTTACTTGTGCGTAGGTAATCTACAGAGCTCGTTTAGACGCTGGCGATGATGCTTTCGAATCGTTCGTGACCGACCCTACAACTAGTTTTCTCTGGGTCATTAATGGTGATACTGTCCGGGAAATATGAGCTAGGTGTTTTAACAACTTTTTGACGTTTTTGATGACGATACGCTCAACGAAGAGAGAGTGAACTGAGAGGATTGCAGTTAGAGGGCGCAAAAAAGTACGTCTGAATTGTTGAGAGTTAACTGCTGGGAAGAGGTTGTTGGATTTTTTCTGCCGATTATTGTTTGTCTGTGTGAAATGCTTATGCGAATATGTGTACTTATACATATGTGCCTGCATTTGCATATGTATACATATTATGCGTTTCTTTTTGCATTAGCACTTCAAAGATTTTTGCCCTGCTTCATTTCTAATCCGATTTGAATAACTCTTTTCCACTATCCTCACTTTGATCCTTCAAGAATTCTTTTTCTATAAAAGTTTTCTTTTCCAGAAATTACATATGATTATACCCTCAGAAATTTTTACATGTTTTTATGTCGATTTTTTTCATGTTTTTACGTTTCCACTTTCCTTTCAAATTTTCTGAAATAACCTCTCAGTGCTGTTATTAGATGATGATGAAATTAAGGGATTCGCCTTCATATCATCTGCAGCACATCTTTCAAAAACTCTATGCAGGTCATGTTTGCAATCGTTGCATTTTTTTGTGCAGAGAAGACGTGCCGGTTTGCACGCAGCTGAGTGCAATGATTGTGAGGTTGAGTGCAGGTGGATCGATTTGCACTTCCTTCAGTGTCGTTTTTAGGTGTTGGTCTGCACTTGGCCCATTGCTATGCGCCGTCGCCTATAGGCCGTGCTCGAATCGTAGTTATTTCGAACTCAGTATGACCAAGGTTAATCTTCAAGATTATTACCCATCTGTATCGTTAAGCGATCGGAAACCACATTCTGTGATGTCCAGTTGTTGGTACTTTCCTATCAAATGATATCACTGTCAAAAAATGAATAATATTATCACTGTTTATTGCTATATCGTTTTCTGTTTCCTCTGACATCCTCTTATATTGAGAATATTGTAGATATCTGCTCATCACTATTATTTTATTAAGCCTAGGTGGTCTTCAATCAATATTGTTTTACCAAGGTGGCATTGTTTTGTCATTGCTCATAGTGCACACAAATTTTAATGTCTTTGAATTGTACATTTATTCGTATTGTTCAGTAGTTTTGCTTACAGCCAGGTTTCATGGAAATGTGGCAAGTATTTCGTAAGGATATGTGCCATCGGGCTATGGAGCTGTGTGCTTTCGTCATTGAAGGTGGTCTTTGGCCATCTTTCGTTAATTGCTCACACAGTTCAGCTAACAAAATCGGAAGGCAGTTATTTTCGGATGGTTCATGCAAGGTACGCTTTAATACTAGTTTTATTTTTGAAATTGAGGCTGTCGGAGAGGGAGTTTATTGAGTCCTGAATATAGCCTAAAAATTTGGAGGTGGATATGAGGGGAGGGGTGAATCGGGTGTGGAAAAGAATGACCTTTTAATATTTACGTGTGCGAGAACATATGTCATGTGAAAAAAAAGCAAATACATTTCTGAGCAGAATTTAGTGAGCTGACTTCTGCTACCTAAATATTTGCAGAGGTTTTTTTGCAGAAGAATTTGCATTCTGTTTTTCTTGCATAAGCTGGTCGTTAGACCAATAAATGATTCGTTCCGAAGGCATTCGAAATTACATTGCAATTTGATGCGGTACTCGAACTTTTCGATGCATGTTTTTTTCGGACTTTTTGGACATACCAGAGTCGATATCTGATAGCAGTCAACTTATCAGCTTATGACATCAATATTTCGGTTGATAGAAGAACGATGTGACTGACCTATTCATCGATCGCAATAATTTGTTGATGGATCCCTTGATGATGAGTCGTAAGAAATATCCACTGTAGTTGCACCAGCGCTTCGCGTCTCGTCTAACTCGTTCTGATTGAGTTACAACTTTATAGAAAATGCCGATTTTGTTATTTTTAAGTCTAATGCAACATTCCTTTCAGATGCCTTACAACAAGGAGCCAGCAGTGGTGGATCGAAACCAGTGTCTATGGCCACTAGTGCAAAGTATTGATACATACCGTGATGCCGTACCGGTCATCGACGATTGTTACATGCCTTGCCGGTAGGTTAATTTTGTCATCGATGTTTTATTCGTTTGTGACCTTCTTTTGTCTTTTTTTTCTTCAGTGAGGGTGCTTATTTATGCGGTATTTTTTGATTAAAATGGTTATTTTCATAATTCTTCATACATTCTTTCTATTGCGTTCTTTTTGGCATTCATAATTTCTTGTATTTAAGCAAATCACTAGATGTGTTTATTGGTTGGAGGAAAAGCAATGGGATGCTATGGGATATCTCAAACATTACGGACATTTGGTTGTTTAGGAATGGAAAGTAACTGAACATATTTAACGAGATATGATTTGCTATATTGAAAGATTAGTAGCTACGGCGCTATAGTAGATCGCCTGCTGATCTTTGGTGAAAGATGTAACAGAAAGTTAGCTTGGTAGTCTGCCGATGTAGTGCTTACCAACCTTTTCTAGTGAAATTTTTTCAGAATGTGCATATTTCAGGTCGCCTTTGCTAAGCTCCGAAGGGATTCACAATACTTTTAAGGGTTTCGTGTTCGTAATTTCACTTATTATCGTCATACTTGCTTCGTTTTGTTTTGTAAGTAATTTTTTGCTTATTTCCTTTTTTTTCATACCAAGATATTCGTTAATTTTTATCGTTTGCATTTTCTTGCAGTATTTCTAGTTCGATCCATATAGATTAGATAACCCACAGATAACTCTCCAATCTGATAATCCTGTGGTCCTTCATTTAACTCCATTGTCCTTTCATCCCCTATAAGTTGTCACATAGCTGAGATCATCGAGTTCTTCTCACACACCTTCATCTGTATCAATTTTTCGGTCTCTGTGCACAGGAAGTGTTCTTTCTATTCGACTATACGTTAATTACTATGCGTTATTGATTATTTATTATAGGGATACACATCGTTTTTCTCATCGTTATGGCTGACAAATTTATGTGTCTATGCGCTGGGACATGTACTGTTGAGTACAACTGTTCACTGGCTAATTTGGATGACAGTTCTTTCTGACGGAATTGCTCAAGTGGTGATGTGTATTGCTCATGGACGTATCAGGAGAGATTCGTATGGATTAGCAAAGTACTGATTGCTTCTTTGTTTTTGTTTGTTTTCGATTTTATTGTCAAGACTTTCTCCCTTAACTTGTTTGCTAATTATGGTGATTTTTCTGTTCTTTATGGTGGCATAAGTGAAGTGCATATCAAAACAATGATACAAGTAGTGGGTCTGCCGTAGAGTAGTGTGATTGGTGCAGTTTAAGAGATATAGCAGCATGGTACGTTTCCTATGTGATTGCATTGTTGTCGGTGATGAGACAATCATCCTTGCTCTGCGAGCTTCTTTATCATAAGTGATGAAGTGGCAATGAACAGGTTTGGCCTCTGAGGCAACATTTGGCAAGTTATATGCGCGGTTGTTCAGCTGAAGATCTTAGAACGCCTGAGTTGAGGGCAGAAAGGGTTGCGATATAAATAAACACAATGGTTGTTCGATATTTAGATGTAGATTTCTTGTCTTTTTAAGAAAGTTTTTCGTCATGTAATGCATTTTTGGGGAGGGGGAAGGACGGAGATGAGAAGGAATTCGAAATTTTATCCCATGTTCAGCATGCTTGCGATTAATCCATTCCGAATCAGTCACTCTTACCTCAATATTACGCAGCGAATTTTGGTGAGAATTTATGGCGCCTTTATCAGTTGACTTTCGTTTTTCACTCATTTTTATTACTTTCACATAAATAACAATGATTTCCGCAACTACATGACTAAATTAAAAAGTTTCATTGATGCAATTTGCATATTTATTCGTATTCATGTGATCATTCGTTTGACCACCTAGCTGCAAAAATGTTGGGCGTCTGTATGTGAGAGCAGTTGGTGATTACCCACCGCCTTGTAAATTCATTCACCTCAGTTGGGACCCTCTTAGTTATCACAACATGTGATGAATCTCTGAGACATTCAAATGTTTTCTTGGAGTCTCTCCTATTGTGCCAGGCTTCCACTAGTGTTTTTGACGAGATGTGGTTTTGTTGTTGTTGCTTGAATAATCGTAATAGTAATGATAATTTTCAGTGGGATGCTACAGTGGTACAACATAGAATCTTGGGTATTGCATACATCGCTATTGTCTGCTTCTTTTTGGTTGTGCTGTTTCGTGGTGCTTCGTTTGGGTCGTCCTTCGGTTCGTAAAGATCATCGAATCTACGTGGATGGTCATCCGGAAATGAGTATCCGATGTGTGTTGCTCGTTATCTATTTAATCGCTGCAATAATCGCTACGATTGCGTTGTGGATGGATACGGTAATAATTTGCCCTGATTTTTCGATAATTTGTTGGAAGAAGATCCTTTTTGATAAGATTGACTTTGATTTGAATTAATGTTTGTTTAAAAATTTAGAAGCCAAAAATGATATGTTTTCATGATGGTTTGTGTTTTCACAGATGCATTTAGTTTTTTCCTAAGTGCATAAGTATGCTTTCCATTGACGCATCTGTGGAAACAGTTACCAGAAATATTGGGGAAAAGGGGGGGGGAACGAGGAACAATGAAACAAAGTTTGGAATGGTTTATATTGAGGGTATATTTGCACAGTATTCCAGCGTCATAATTTTGGAAACAAAACCCTCTGATTGTTTTGCTAGAATTTTTAGTTTATAAGTGAGGTGATTGAAGTATCAAAAATGTTTATAGCCAATTGGCATCGTTTTGTTCTTGTTGTGATTATTAGAGTCTTTTCCTGTACCCTTTTGATGCGTCGTCGTATTTTATTCGTAATGATTAAGGCTGAATGTGATGGTGTGATGGGCGTGTGCTACATTGGTCTACGTTCCTTTTCAAATGCATCGACGTTCATTTATGTGCCGATCCTAGTGGCTGTAATGGCTTCACTTATCGTTGCGGCCTGTATCTTCTTTCGACGACGATGTGAGTGGTACCTATTGTTAATTGGTTTGAATATCAATTTATTTATGTCTGTGGTAAATAAGTATGTTATTTGGTTAAGTGAGGTGGTAATGTTTCTATGAAATTTTGAAAGAAGATAGGCTATGTAAGTACGATTACCAAAGGATTGAAATAAGGCACTTTGTTTACCAGTGGATGTATCGCAAAGTCAAAACAATATGACTGCACGCTTCGACACAACGCAATTCGACAATGCTCCCACAGCACACTTCGATAACCGTTAACCAGCAACATCCCCATCAAGGTAACCAACGGATGTGGATGGGAATGACGGATCTAAAGGACGTTATAAAATCTAAACGGCAGTTTGCTAAATTTAATATGTTTAGTATAAGTGTAAGTACAAAGGTGTTTATTAGAAAAAAAAGCATTTTGCAAGCATATATTCTAGAAATTTCAGATGAGGCATTATTAGAGTTAGAGGCACAAGAGGAGAATGCGAGACAGCAAAGTGAAGCAGTAAAAGCAGTCGATAGTGGACACATTTCGGATAGTTCAAATCCTGTGGTGGATTCAATATCGGCCATGGAATCACAGCCATTTGTCACACCTTCAGATGGTATGGTTCAAATTATTGATGTTTGTTTTTTTTTGTGATCGGGTTTATCGACTGCACTATTAGGGAATTGGTGAAGTGGATTCGATGAATACTAGCTTGCCTTGTTTACAGGTTTGTGGAGGTTTGACTTTGTGGTCACATAACTTATTATGGTGAAAATGAAGGCGGCGGTGGAAACTGCACTGTTTGAAAAGCACTTTAATTACGGATATCTGTCCGTTCATATATATATGTGTTGAACGCTGTACGCCGTTATTATAGATTGATTTTGCTATAATATTTGGGGGGCGTTGGTAGTTTTTAGCATATCTCAACTTTTTTTACTAAGAGAATCGTCTGAGAAACTATCAATTCGCCCTTCATATTCTATCTTAATTTATATGAAAATAGAGCGAAAAAATGATTTCATTTAAGGTAGTTTTTGTATATAATGTTGCATAATCCCTCGGTATATTATACAATCGGACTTTATCGATTGATTTATCGCACTTTGTTGATACTAACATTTTAGACAGTTATGCAAAGACAATAATGAAACTGCTTCAGGTGTGAGTAATGAGAAAGGTGCTGTTCCACAACATTGCAACGAGAACGAGGCAGATTTGGCGAACCAAAAAGTCGACGAAGGGAAAGCTGGAGATGTGACTGAGTTACGGCCAAGTCGTAGAATATATCGGAGAAAGAAAGACGGATGCGGTTATTCGGCTGTCTCTCGCTCGTGGTTGTGTAAGCATTGAACTTTTTTCCGAGCATTCTAAGCTTATATGTCATATCTACTTTAGCTATATTACGTCATAGATGTATACAGATGGAAAGGTGCTATCTGCGCAGTGAGACCTTATTCCTCACCAGCTCCTTACTGAAACGGATTAAAAATTGAGATATTAAGAAGAAATACTATAGTGAGTTTTTTGTGCTTATCTTTAGGTTGAATTTTAAGTTCGAATTATTATTTCAGATGCAATAATACTGTCGATGGTCATATCATTGTTTGCGTCATGGATCACACATTTGAAAGTTGATGTGGGACGGGAATGGGAGCAGCGCCTTGTCCTGAACTCTATCAGGTTCTTTCCCAGCCAGTTTGCTTTATGTTTTCTGGATTGATTCGGACTTTGAATATTTCCTTTTTGCTTTTGACTGCCAGAAAAAGCTTGTGATCGGATATTTTGGGACCTCAGGGCATTTAGAGTTTTATAGGCAGCAAGATTATTTCGGAGGGTATGCATTAAGGAGCATTTTATTCTGATGTTGAGCTGCGGGGGAAATTAGCACAGTTTTAAATTACTTGCTTTATCGCAAGTAATTTAAAACCTTTAGTGAATTGCAGGATAAGTTGATTTGTTAGAACTTAACTTGTTTTCAGAAATTCGTAGGCTTATCAAATGTTGTTTGAATTTATAAAGGGCAAGTGCGCAAAAACTACTGGCAAACTAGCTCGACCATTACTAGAGAAAGCGGCATTTAGCCTATTAGGTGCTGAACAATATTTGCATAAATATAGGCATTTATTTTTTTGCTTACAGATGTTCTTTAAACGAGACGATCCTAAGAGGGAGTATTGATTGGCTGAGCGCTTCGCATCACAGTGATCACATCATGGCATCATCTGATCCTCTTATAAGGAGGGAGAAGATTGGAATCAGGTAATTATAGTTCAATATGGATTCTTCTTAGAGCTTTATTCTTCCTATTCGCATTTAAAATGAGAGAATGAAATTAGCTGTTTGCTGTTTCAGTTCATTGAATGCCCCCGGATGTGAGTTGCGTACTGCGATGGATGATCGATTATTGGCTACCTTGCTGACCTTTATTTTGTTCCCGGCGATTCCGTATATTGTTCTCGTGGCTTGCTTCATCTCCGGATTTTGTGGTCATGGTTTGAAGGGAATCGAGAAAATACGTGAAAAGCTGAATCCATTCGTTGTTGAGAAGGCGGCTCCGGCACACGCTTCAAACTCTAGCGCATTCAGAAAGTATTTTTTGACATTTTTATTTGCTAATGTTTGAAATCAAACGGCAATATAGTTAAAGGAAACGAGATAAACGGTTGGAAAATGATTGAATAGAAAAATTCTGGAGTAAATGTGGCAAAAATATTCTTCCAATACTGCACTGTGTGTGCAGATGTTTGTGTGATTAGGATTGTATGTGATGGATATGATTGGTTTTCAGTTTTTGGAATATTTCGTATCTTACTGCTATGACAGTATTTTTGGATGCTTTTTATTTGATTTCATCGATATTATTATATAAATTTACGTTTTTGGTGGATTACTTTATCCAAAATTTATCAAGTGACTTAGGGTTGACCATTTTACCACTTTTTGAATGAAAGACTTCAATGAAGTTTTCTGGATTTTTGTTTAATTTACAAGTTTTCATTTTTTATTTATTTCTTTGAGATTTACGGTAAACGTTTAAGTTCTTCTTCTGACGAGTTGGAATTGCTACCAACATGGTCACTGGCTGCACAAGAGAGAGTCTCCAAGTGGACCGGAGCGGCCGCCTCAGCACAGACTGCTCCGGCAAGGATTTGTTCGTCGGCGAATTGTCTAAGTGGAGGCTTGAGGGAGGGTTCAACCCACAGTCAAACACTCAGCGAACCAGCTGACCCAACCGCCGAACGGCCATCGAGAATAAGGAGGTAACGAAATTAGCATATAACTAAAGTTGGTTAGCGTTACGGACATTCCTAGCACAGAGGCGCAATGTATTGTCTACAAAGATCTCTTTGTGGACGTTTTGATATTCACAGGTCACCCACAAAATCGGTATTAGTTGTTATGAATTGACTGAAGTGATTTGACGGTCTTATTTAGAATTGGTTGATCTCTCGGGGCAGGCATCATATCGACCGCCATCCTCGATAGCCCATTCTAATTTAATGTCATTAATGTTCGGTTTATCTCCTTTCGTATCTCGGATATCTCGAAGCTTGACCTTTATTTTCTGTTGACAATGTCGCTATAAATGATCAACGGTTAAGTAAGCGATAGCAGGAACAGAAAGCAAAAATAGCAAAACATGTAACATCTGCGGTTCGCTTATCTTTGCTAAGTTGATAGGGAAGAAAGAGGTCATAGAGTCAATTATATAGGTGCAGTTTTGTAGATTGAATTTAATGGAGCGGAGTGCAGAAAGAAGGCGGCATCAAGGAATTTCCTTTTCTTCATCAGCAATATCGGAAGTGGAAGCTCGTCTTTCACGCAGCAACTTTAATATAGTATGCTTTATCCATTGCGGATTTCAGCAGTATATTAATATGTGGTTTATGTTACGCAGGTTATATGTACATATATGTTTTTTTTTTGCTTTTTGTAGATAGGTTAATCATGTTTTTGCTTTTTGACTGTTCACAATTGTTGCTCTTTTATAATGAGCGTTCATGCCATTCATGGATGGATAAGCACAATTTACCAGAAGCAATAAGAGGAAGCAAGAGTAAAGCAGAAAACTGTCCTTTATTGTCTTTTATCCCTACTCCTTTTTGCGCTGTTCATCTTATTGGCTTCTAACCATCTCTGCCTTCAGAGTAGAACTATAGCATTTTGTGAACTATAGCAACCAGGGTAACAGCGAATAGGTCGCACTTTTTGATTAGCATTGAGAGTTATATTTGATTTCCGAAAAATATTCGTGGTCCTTTTCATGACTCTATTCACTTTTCAAACAACTAAAACGGTTCGCGCTTTTTTTTTTTTTTTGAAAATAGGTTAAATGAAATTGTCGAAAAGTTTCTAGGCTAAAAATCTTACAGCCTCATCCGAATTTGGCAATAACTTTTGAGTTTTGAGTGCGGCATCAGAGCTAAGCAATACAAAACATTTCTAACAATCTAATTTTTTAATGAAAAGACATCAATATTTTATGCGAACCATTGCAATAATGTAATCATAAACAGTTAGTCGTTTTGATTTTAAACGTTTTGTTGCAATTTATAGATGAGTGCATCAGCATCGGAGAGTGCGTTACGTCGTTCAGAACCAACGTTGGATAGTGCGGATGCGAAAAGCGTATATTCGGGGTGGTCGCCTGTGAGTGCACCGAGTTCATTTAATATGACAAGTGCCAGTCAGCAGAGGGATCCCGTTTTTCAGGTGGTGAATTCCGTCAAGTTGCACTAATTACTTATCCACCGTGTGTAAATTCAGGCAGATTTATCGTTGCAAGTGGCTAGCAATAGTATAAAATCAAAGCAACACGCTTCGGTATGGCTACTGTTGGCAATGATTGGTGAACCGGCAGGGAGGTGATCGATAAAGCCGCCTTCCAAGTCATCGTTAATATTACATCAGCTTCAGAGGACAGAGGGATTAAAATAGTTCCCACTCCCGGCAGTCGATCTCGGGGTAATTGAGAAACTCTTGTTTCTATGACCCTCATTCCATAATATAGTATAAGTTGCAAAATCACTGAAGACACTTAGCGAAGAAAAGTTTGGAGTAGGTGAAGGCATGGAAACGCGTATTGTGAAGCTTCATTATGCAAACTTATGCTTTTTCATTCTACTATGTGCCAATTTTAATAGGGGCATTAGCGTTGCGAATACTTGCATTGATTTTGTTCAGATGTAATATCAACGTGGAGTGTATCTTTTCAGACTGCAGCAGTAGTATCGGCGTATCAAACTGGTTTGGTTGAGGGACGTTATCAGGAACGTTGCAATCGTTATGCTGAACAAATAAAGTGCCTAACGGAGAGTCTGGAATATGCGAACAAAGAGTTGCGTCGTATCTCCGGTTTGCCTCCGCCACCTTCGAATTCGGACAATGGAATCCATACTGTGAATCGGCCAGGTGATTTCTCATTCACATAGAAGGGTCACTGATAAAAGCTTATTTTCATTTGATGAAACAATGAGCGTGGCGAAAGAGTTAGTTAGTTGTCGGGAAGAACGAAAGGAAAACAGTGTTTGAATAGCTTTATGTAGCCTCAAGCAGGTCAGTAGTTGCAATGTGAGCACTGTACTATTGATCTGCTTGAGTGGATCAATTGAGAGCATTCAGTGGAGGAAAGTTGCTAATGAATGTGCTACGATGTTGCTTATTATTGACGAAAATGCAGTCGAAGTTTGTGGATGTGCTCGATGCAGTTTTTGGTATCATGGGAGGGATTTTTATGAGGAACATTTGCTCGAAGGGATAAAAATGTGATGGAAAGATGTCGAGTATATCCGAAGTTCTAAAATTGTAGTAGGCTGTCGAGATTATTGTGCAGTTTCTTTGAAAAAGTCATGGACAAGAATGCCCGGAAGCAAGAAAACGGGACCGCGTGGTGAGGCTACATTGGTTGAAGCTTACTGTCATAAGGAGAGAAGACTTGTCCGACTTGTTTATTTGTTCTGAATTTTTTTGGTTTTTTAGCAGTATCAGAGTTATCGGAGATTCCTGGAACGTCTTATCTTGATATCGCATCGATGCCAGTATTTAGTGGTCGTATTACAGCAAATGAGCGCACAGCGTCTTTGAAGAACCAAAAAGAAGCAGTCAACGAAGGTGCGCCATCTGCAAAGTCGTATAACCAGAAGAAAGATGGCGTCGATGAGAGAAGTGGATCTTCGTCAAGTCGAGGTTCATAGGCGTTTCCCATAACTTTATGAGTATAATTGTAGGGAATATTATAAATGCATAGTTGAGTTTGGTGGGGGGAAAATAGGCGAAGTATCTCAACAGTTTCTGTAGGATATTTCGATGAGTAGTTATTATCGATCGATAAGGGCTTTTGCTGATCACAGAGACGGGCAGTGTATCTGCTTTGTCATTTATTTAACTTTGTCTTATCGCTTGCATTTTGGTTATCAAAGCCACTTCCATGAAAAATGAAATGTTTTTTGAGTGATTGTTGATTGGGGGTGAGAAAGGGTGAGTGGCGATCTGTTGAGTTTTTAATATTGATTAGTTTTTCATATAAAGTATATAGGTCTGTGGCATTCGGCTGCATTTTATTTTACAGTCTTATTCATTGTGGGTCATAGAATTATCATATCTTCTGATACAGTTTGTTTTGTTGCTTTTTTTTACCGCTAAGATTGTTTTCATTACTTCACTGAATGTTGACTGTTATTTTTTTAAAAGGAATATATATTTACTGTCAGTTTATATGTTCGCTATTAATGGGTTGACGTTTTTGAGTGGTAATATATAACATACTTAGTTTTGATGTGTTAAAGTAGTCAAGGGGGAGGAGGGGGTCACGACCCGCTGAACTATTTGAAAAGAGTCTTGGAACGAAGATGGGGCGCTTTTTATACTTATATTTGAAGTTATAAATTGCTTTTTATGATTTGTGCATTTGGCTATTGCGCTCAAGATTCTAGATAGTGGGATGTTGAGAGGGCCTCGAACCCATGTAGTTTACACCGCTTAGTCAGATTGTCGAACAGAAATGAATTGTGGTGCATTTCGATCATTGCCAAAGTTACCATTATTAGCTGAAAGGAGTTTTGCAGATAATATGCAATGCGATAGTATGCATGGCGAAGATCGGCAAGGAGTGAGTGGGCAAAGGCAGCAAATAGGCGAGAACGAATGCGTTTTGTTACCCCGGTAACTTCTTTTATTTATTTGCTCATTTGTGTTGATTACTTCTCTTGATTGAGTGTGATGGATTATCGTTCGACTGGCATATATATGCTCAATTCCTTTAAAATTTTTATTCATTTTTGACTTTATTTGAAAAAAATGCTGCATACAAATATACGTAAATGCATCATTGAATGAAACAATGAAATCTATGCATCAAGAACGGGGAAACAGAGATATATTCCTCTCCTCATCTTTCTTCCCCATTTGCCTACCTGTTCTTTCCAATTGAAATAGGTCTGTAAGGATTTTTGGAAACTAACGCAGTTGTTTGCCGAAATAAGATGGAAGGGGAATCGTAAAAAGATGGTTCGGGACGAAACAAGATGGACTCGCAAACGTGTTGGTCATTGAAGTTCTGCGTGAAAATTCACATTCCTGAAATTTGATGCGAAAATTTGCCGAGTGTACGGCGTTGTTTTTGCGTGAAATATTAACGAGATAAGAACATCCACTTTCTCTTTCTTCTTGTCTGAAATCGGATTCCTAGATTTGTGTCACAGTTCGTCTGTATGACCTGTTTCTCCACTCATAAGACCTTCGGATCATAGCGCTTGCAGCTTCCAGGAACAAGCGTGCATTCAAAAGGGGCTGGGGGAGGAGGAGTGGGGCTCATGGTTCCTACAAATTTAGAAGTAGGCACATTGCGAGAACCAAATATGATTGAAAGGAAACGTTCGTCCAAGGAACTTTTCAGAAGGGGCGAATATTCGTGGCGTTTTTGTTTCTCCTATATTAACATATTTTTGCATTTAAAATGTGTTGACATTTTTCTGAACTGAGTGCACTGATGTGCAAAAAAGTGGACTCAAAGAGGCTAGTTGGTGATGAGGCTTATTTTCATGGGAGAGGTTTCTAGCGTTCGCGACCTTCAAAAAGGTGTAGGTTACGGGAGGCTTGTGTAGAAGTCATATTTTGTCAATCAGAGGTCATAGGCTCAGCTTTAATAGTTTCCTTAGGCCCGAACCAACTCATTTTCAGGATGGTTTTTTGAGATTATCGACCGGGCGTCGAGTCCAGCAGTAAACACCATTTCTGATCTCTGGTCGTAGCTGTCACTTCCTCATTTTCCCTCCTCTTCTTAGCAGCCAATTAGGGAGGGGGGGAGGGGGCAGTAGTTGTATTGAAGGGCAATGTGTCATATTTCTTTCTCTCTGCTGGAGATATTTTGCTGGGAAATTGCATACATGATGAACGTCCCTTGAATACATAATTGCATCTCGAATTAGTGCACGACGAATATGGGCTTTCGCAAATCTTTCTAAAACGCGCTTTTTTTTTCTCTGATATACAGTCGTTCTGAAGTTTACTTGCGGCATAAGTCGTTTGCCTTGAATATATATCCGTTTCAGTAAACTCCTGTATTTGTAAGGAGGGAAATGTGATGTATTTGAAGTGTGGCGATGGCATCGAGGATGATAAAAGAGTCTTTAAGAAGGAATGAGAGCTCAGAAGGCGGTAATCGTGATAGTGAGATGGTGACTGGATCGGAAAATAGTGATAGTTTCAACTCAGACGAAGAGGACTCAGAAGAAGAGCGGTTTTTCGCTGAAGTGGTAAATTGTAATTTATGTTTTTTTATTCGAAGATATCATCCGTTCACTTCGAATTTTATTTGATTTGCTTATTTACTCTACAGTTTAGTCATTTTTTTTAATGTTAGATATTTTCAATGTTTTTGACGTTGTGAAGGCTTGTCACATCCACTTTCATGGCACGAGATGATGAACATGGGTATTAACAGTTCACTGGTCTGTTATCAGTAGATTTGATACAGTTACTTTATCATCCCCCCTCCCCCTACCTTCCTCTCCTGCGCATAGGCAGATGGAATTTTTCTATGATTCTGTTAGCACTAAGAAAGCGTCGGTACGAATTTCGCTCGATTCGGAGCGATGCAGATATAAGCCATTTCTCACCTATAAAGTGGGTGAGAGATTTAATCAGCATTCTTATAAAAGAAATTCAGGTAAAGTTTTCTTAATATCTAAAACCTTCATTGAGTGGGATGAAATGTGGTTGTTGCAACGATCAGCCGTTGCATCATTTCGTTATAATTGACTGGTGGATTGTAGCTGGGTATTTTTTTTTGTTTTAAGTTTTTATAGGTTGGGGTTATATGGATAGGATCCATAATCAGAAGCTGCTTGTTGCAAACACTCCGCAGGTGTGCCTGGTTTATATAAGAGTGTTGGCATTGATAATTGCTGACAAGGTTTACAGTGCTTGAAATGTTGAAACGCAAGCTTTATTTTTTAGCTGAGGGAAGCGGAGCAAGAACGTGAGAAGCAGCAAAAAGAAAATACAGCCTCAGATGAAGTTGGTGAAACTCCAACACCCTCATCATCGTCTTGGGAAAGCGAGCTGCATTCTGAGGTGGGCATTTGAAAGACTTAACTCTTCTTTGTTCCCTGGAAATTGTGGCATGAGTTTATTAGATGACTATAACACGTTTCTATTCATACATTAATGAATGAATATATTGATATTACTGCAAATTTTAATATCAGCCTGTAAAAGCTCGTAAAACAAAACATATGCATACTTTAGCCCAAGCGCAGTTTGCTTATATAGGAACTGTCATACCACAACCACAGAATTCAGTTTTAGGCATTACAGGGCGCTTTGATCTACGGCAAAATATCATCACTTTTAGTTCACATATGGCAGTTGTAGATCCTCTCATGTTTATTTGTGGATAAAAGGTGTATAGGGCTGTTAACACTCAGTGACGACCCGCATGTTGCTAATGAGTCAATGCAGTTCGTTTTGATGTTTTTCTTGACACCTAGAAATTCCTCAGATATTTAGCGATCTATGTTTCGAGCATGGTGCTATATATTCGATTGCCCGAATGTTATATTGAAGGGGCGAGAACTGCTAGTGGATGCATTGGATGCTATTTCTTTATTGATGCCGCTTCAAGTTGTCTGATCTCTTTCTCACAGTTCCAATGGTGTCCTTCTTTATTCATGTCTCTTTCCTTTGCTTTTCGCCAATAGTCAAATCCCCATCGAATTATGGACGAGAAATGCAGTAGGGTGAGGTCGAGGAATGTCTCTTTCATCGTCGCCAGGATTGTGCCGACAATGTGGTGTTGTTCTTGAACTTGAGCTTCATATTTCGTCTTCTCTTTGGCTTCTTTGGCTGCGATTTGATTAAATAGTCTCGGAAGAATTTTTACTAAATGCCACCGTCTTTGTATGCTAGAGTGTTGTCGTCGAGGATTCTAATTGCAGCAAGGTCCATCGACGAGTCAGTGTACAAGGTTTATGTCTGGCTCAAAAAGTGTAAATACCATCCCCGCAACGGGCAATTCGTCGAGCACCACCAATGGTGCCGGTCAGCAGCGTGCTCCAACTTTCGTGCTGAAATCTCTCGGACCGCCCGCACTACACCAGGTTCACTGATTATTTTTCTTCAAATTTTTGCACCATCGAGCAGTCTGTCCTCTTTCTCTTCTCCACATCTTTGACATCCCATTTCTAACCGACGTAAAATATGAAAGCCTACAAGTTTCTTTATCAATTTAATTTCCTAATGGCATTTTGCACAAGCTATATCGAAAATGGAGTACTTTATCATGGATTGCGAAAAGATTTCTTTAAAATAGTTTAGCAACTGTAAACATTTATGGAAGTTGTTGTTGTGTTCATTCTTCGAGCGGAATTTTGCGATATAGAATCTGTTGGAAGGAGTTGAGGAGAGCTGCGTTTATTTTTCGATCCACTTATATTGTGATCGCTTATAAATACTGCTTTGATCGCTTCATAATTGCAGGAAAATATGCGGCGTGTTGATGGTATACGTTTCGGACCTCAGCTGAATGCTGGAATAGGCCGTCCATCTGATGCACAGAATTATGGGCAGCCTTCTGCTGCATCTGAACAATCTCGAGGAGTTATTCTAACAGCGGAACAACGTGATCAACTACAGCGTTTACGAAATCAGCTCACCGAAGCAGATCTCATGAACTGGAGTGAATATTTCAGACGTCTTGCATTTGAGCGTGCTAGGAGCAGGGCAGTGGCTCAGTTGGCCAACTTGCACCAGCAACAAATGCATGGACATGGACGGGGGTAAGCTTCTTAATATTATGGAAATATCTTTTGAGGGAGGATTTAATTCCACTTGGAAATTACTAACTGACATCGTCCCTGTCTCTGTTAATAAGACGAGACAGTAGAAATAGCAATTTTTATAACTATCCACTGCGGTGATTTTTGTGTTGCAATCCTGCCTGGCTGTACGCAACCTTATGTATCAGTGCGGTGTATAAGTTAGACGATCTCATCATTCGCATATTTTTGTGGTTTACTTCGGTGTTGAGGTTTCGTTTTTGTTGGAAAGTGAATGTTGCATTCACTTTTTATTCGTCTCTGGCATTTGTAGTAAAATACTGAGAAGTTTGAGAATATTACGCTTTGAATTTGGGATCGATGTGTGGCATAGGAATTGAAGGATGGGTATTTCAGGATGGGATCAGCACAACCGTCTCCGATCAGAGAAGAGGAAGAGGAAGTTGTGATGGATCCTTTCTCGAGTGAGGGTGATGAGGAGAGTGGATCTCGTGGCGGTGGAAGTTCATCTGCGGATGCGGGCTCTTCCATCCATCACGAAGACACTGGGCACACTCAAAACCATTGATACTTTCACCATGTACAATAGTGTATTTATCTATGCAAACGAGTGTGAGCGTTCGTTCGTGTTAGCGTCAGTGATATAAATAGATAAAGGGGGTAGATAAGGGAACGTAGTGTAATAGTTTGAAACTCTCCCATTGCAATTATTTAATCAGCATTGCATAGTCGGGTGCTAAATGTTGGTGGTTTGTCGAAGCGTTAGCCAAAAGTGCCCAAAATATCGAGCCAAATAGTTGCTATCGGCCATAACCAAGTTTTTGCATTCTTCCTGTTCAAATTAAGATCTTTATGAGAGAGGAGAGTATTAATTTATTTGAGTGGTATCAAGTTGTAAGGTTGGGAAAAAGCGTTGGTGAATGGTAGATTATATGGAAAGTGGATCGATTAATAAGAGTTATGCCGAGTGCTATATATTTTGCATCATTCTTTGAAAGTGCATTTTGCTTGTATTGTTGCTATGTTGTAAAGGTTGCAATAATCTTTCATCTTTCTTCTTGTTACTCGTTCATTGCAAGTTTTTTTATTACTTTTAACGCTTCCAAGTTTTTTTATTGCTTCCAACGTTCCCAAGTTTATTTACTACTTTCAGCGTTCCCAGGTTTTTTTAAGTACTTTCAACCTCTCCAAGTTTTTTATTACTTCCAACGTCTTCACGTTTTTTTATTACTTTCAACTCTTCTAAGTCTTGTCGCTTTCAGCGTTTCAAGTAACATTACTCTTTCAACGTTTTCCGAGATGTCCGAGATAAAGTAAGTTACTTTCAACTCTAAAGTAACGTTTTGAACGCCTTTTTTAAAATCACTCCTGAGTTGGTAACACCATTAAGCGAGGAGGGGAAAGAGGTGAAAAGTGAAGATCATATTTTCTTGTTCATATTTTTATGTTTTTATTCTTGTTGTCGTTATCCTTTTTTTAGTTGTTGATTGAGTTTTGTTTACTTTGCGTCGTTGATCGATGAATTGATCTGAATAAATTTGCTCAGTGATCTTATTCCATCGTATTGATTTTTTATCGATCGATTCGCTCTATTCAGCGATTCGCTATCTTACTTTACCTTTATTAAATGGATATTAATTCGCTATTCGCTATTTTATTTTAATATTTTCCCCTATAAATAACAGCTGACGATCACATCGTAATCAGATATGTTCATTTCATGAACATATTTGAATTTCATGCACTGCATCAACGGTGTAAATTTCCTATACGGTCGATTCCGGTGGTTTGTGAGGGCGTTGGACCATGTTTCACCCCTCTACCTTCGTAGAATTCTCAAATTCCTTCTATTTTGAGGCTCGTCCAGATGGTGTGTAGTTTGGCGAGAAGACGAGGGGTTAAATTACTCAGTAAAATCAACAATAGTAAGGCGAAGGGAGTGACAAGACAGCTGAGGTTGGGGGGGGGGGGAGGGCGTTTCTTTGGCAACACCTTGGTACGAAAGATGCCACCGCATCCTGAGCCGCGGGGATTCCTCACGCTCGAGATGCTGCGCGACCGAACAGTGCACCACTATGATCCCAGCCAGTCGACAGCTTACGTGAAAAGCTAGAAAAGACGTACATTTTTTACGATATGTATATCCGTTCACATATACGCTTATCCCCATATTTCTTATGTTTATTTATATTTACATTCATATGCGTTTTCATGTTTGCATTTGCAATTATTTTATTTAATTCGTATATGCACGTGTTGCGCTTGTGTATAAATGCCGAAACATGCGCTAACAGAGTTCACTTGGTTAGACGATATTTATAAAGCGATAATAATGCCTACTTCCGCTAACTTGAAATGTAAGAAAATTGATTTCTAAGGGTGGCATGCAATCGTCGTTGTTGTGTCGACTTGCCAGGGTACCCGCACTTGTCCCGAAACGATGTTCTGGTTAGCTCTTCATTGTCTATTGCAGCACAGATATTTGAATCTCTTTAACTCGATGATGACTTCGTTTTACAACTGGGGATTAAATATGAAGAGGGGCTGGACTGAGGATGAGTGTAGGGAAGATTATTGATGTTAATAGTAATGAATAAGAAATCATTTGTGGTGGGGTGACCCATGCTTTGGATGCTTTAGTGATCGAATGTTGTAGAAAAATGCAGGAGAGGTGGGGACAGGTTAAGAAAGAAAACAAATAGAGAAAGAAATGATTAAAATATTTTCCAACGAGTAGGTACATGTTAGGGGCACAACTGCAGAGAACGATGGCACACTGACTGTGAACCGCGAACGGAGCTAAAGTTCATGCCACACATTGCGTACGCACCATTACTGTATTCGGTGCGTAAGCAGTGTGGAGCATAAACTCAGCTCCGTTCGCGGTTCGCAGCCAGGGTGCCATCGTTCTATGCATATTTCTGACGCTAGTCAGAAAATTTCTGGAGTGGAAGACGGGACCAAACAATTTCAAGTTGGCAATGTGAAATTGGAGAGACGAGCTCTATCCATTTGTGGCAGTGGATCCAACAAGTCGTTATATATGTGGAGGGGATGCTATTTGAGGTTTTCCTCATCCATTTCCTTCTTTAACCAAGATGTTCTTTGAGGGTTTGCGTGCTATTCGCGACTGATTTCAAGGTTCCAATGGGAGCCCTTCATTAATAACATTGAAGAAGTGATCCTTTCTTTTACCACGAAACTTTATTCAGATGTTTATGTTCTTAAGCTAATTTGCTCTGTCAAGATGTGTGGCTGTGGGAAGCAACAAATATAACCATCGGTAGCGATGAAGCCAAAAAGCCAAAAATAGGGGGTCATTACTGAGGGTATGCATTATGGGTGTGTATCGAGAGGGCTCGAAAGCAGTTTTTGAGTAGCCTCATGTCAGCGTTTGATAGCATTTATGAACCTATCCGGCAGCACTGGTGCAGATTATGCGAGAACTGGTGGAAGGGAGGGGGGGGAGCGAATGGGACGTGATATCGTCGAGTTATTTTTTTGCAAGCATAAAGTTTTTAAGATCACATGTATCTGACGTTTGATACCTTGAGGCAATGCTAGTAGTACATCTCATGTTGTTTTCCTCCCTTCATACCTTGTTCCGGTTTCAACATTTCTAATTTTAGCAGCTGTTTGATTTCGATGTATTTCACGAAAGGTTCATTTTTAAGGCTCCGGCTTGATGGTTCATCGTGACACTCCGGAAAATAATGTAAAGACTCGTTTCGAGTTTACTCCAGAGAATTTGAAGAGGGTCAAAGCAATTATGGCGAATTATCCTGAAGGGCACAAGGTTGCTCACACTCTTTTTCTTTTACATGTAAACATTTCCTGTTCGGATGATTTCATCCTTCCGAATATTGACATTCCATTTAACCAAATTGGGAGAATTAGGAGCTGAGGAAGTCCTTCATACATTAAATTGGAAAAACAGAGCTCCAGGGAATTATAGCTGGTTTAGGGGAGGAAGGGGAAGGCGAGGGGAAAGATGAAGGGTGAAATGAGAATTCGGTGGTACTGTCAATAATTTCGTCCCTATTTCCCTTAAATTTTAGACCGCGATCTTTCGTGACAATACCATATGAACTTTCCTCTCCACCTGCCCTCATCTTCCTTATTTTTAAAGGCGCGCTCATTTGTTATGATGTTTGCTGATAATATAAGGAAGACATCCTATTTGGCGGCGTTTTTTAATGAAATACTTTCCAACTGATTAGACAGTGAGCGATAAGGTGGAGTGTAATGTTTTCTTCAAAATTTTATCGTTTCAAAAATGCTCGAAGGGTACTGGGGCACTGTTATGCAATCTTGGTGTTGTGACAGTGGAATTACACATTGTTTATGCCTGGTTTATTTATATTAATTTGGAATTTCCAGGTTTATTCCATAGTGGTTTTGCCGCTTTGTTGAAGCCAAGTGCGTTCTAATTTTGCGAGGTTGGCCTTCCTGAACTCGTAGGATTGAAGCAGTTTCATCTTCTCCGCCTCCTCCCCTCCCCCCCCCCCCGCTTGAGAACAAAGGAGTTATTATAGGTGAAAGCTTGAAAAGCTAATTAAATGCAGATTCTCGGTCTCAAGGTGCAAAAATGGTGCTTATTGCTCTTCTTCTTTTCAAGCTTTTCTCTCATGCCTAATTTCGTTAAATAACATTTAATCATGCAAGCGGAAGACGTGCACCTTGCAGATATATGCCAGAGCTAGGAGGGCTTTATGTTATACGCTTGCGGCAATTGATCCATGGTGTATCATAAAGATGGTCCTTGTCCAGGGGGGGGGGGGGGGGGAAGAATTAGAAGTACTTTCGTTGATAGGGAAAATGATAGTGGACTGCATTGTTTGTTTTTTATGCAGTCACTTCTGGCGGTATTGATTATGGAAATATTGTTTGCAGGTAGCAGCTCTGATTCCAACGTTGGATATTGCTCAAAGGCAGTATGGTTGGCTGCCCATTTCGGCGATGCACGAAGTCGCACGTATTCTCGGTTCGTTCATGTATAATTCATATCTGAAATCCTAGCATTCTGCGAATCTAGGAAAGTGCGGCTTCGATGGCGATTATTTTTGTATGAAGAACTCCTTAAAAATGATGAAGAGGGGGATGATCAAGATTTTTTTTGAAGGAAATCAAGAGATTCATGAATTTACAAATTTATCAGTTGACGAGTGAAGGCCGAGAAAAATAGGGGAAGCGATTGCAGTGAATCTCAAAAGTGAGCTCTTCGTCTCTGCGCACGTGGTTGTAAGCTGTTGTTGCGAAATCAGAGCGCAGGGATGAGATTGTTCGTAGTATTTCACTGCTCATTCTGTCATCCAATTTAAAGTTAAACTAGCTGTTTGCGTAGTATCTTAGAAAAAGTTCTCCTGAGGTCTGTGCTGTATTTCCTATAGGTAGTCTGATGAAGGGCTGTGGATCACAGATGTGACACAGGTTTTTGCATTGCAACAATAATTTCTACATATGTGAGGAGCAGAAAAGCACAAAAAAGTCAAAATTTTTGTTGACTACTGTCATACTTGATAAGAGTGTGGCTAATTGTGAAGTCATTTGCGCCATTTGCAGAAATACCCCGGATGCGTGTCTATGAGGTCGCTACCTTCTACACAATGTTCAACCGTCAGCCGGTTGGCAAATATTTGGTTCAAGTTTGTGCGACTACGCCGTGTATGCTTCGTGGGGCTGAATCGCTTACTGAAGCTGCCGAGAAGAAATTGGGTGAATTTCATTGCTTTCAGAAAGGAAATATTTCTTGCATTTCTTATTTTTCTATTTTCTTTCTTCATTTAGAAGAAGAAAAGGTTGTCTGATTAGTTGCCCGCTTACCTGAAGTGCATTTTGATTAGTATTTTTTCATCGGTTTTCTTTTTTTTTTTCTCTCAAACTGGATTATTTCCTGCAAGTGAGGAATATTAAGTTTTGCTTAATTTAGGAATCAAAGTTGGTGAAACAACGAAAGACGGTCTTTTCACATTGATGGAAGTGGAATGTCTCGGTGCATGCGCTAATGCTCCTATGATACAGGTAATAAGGTTGAAATGACTTTCATGTGACAATTAACTTCTTGCGAATGAATTCGCGGCATAATTAGAAGAGCCGTAGGATTTAATATTGCAAAATTCCTGTACATGTAAAACTTCCAGGAGACCAATTTCAAGAACCTTTGAGACGAGGGTTTACTCGTAATGAAGCCTTTTATGGTTCATTATTTTCCATAGTCGATATTGAGCTAGGCATGTTGTTGTAGCTGTTATGATGATTTATTCTAAACTATCTAGACATCTTTAGTGTTAATTCATTTAGATAAACGACGATTTCTACGAGGATTTAACACCATCAGACGTGAACGACATTTTGAGCGAGTTGAAAGCGGGCAAACGGCCAAAGCCTGGTCCGAGGAGCGGTCGACTCGCAGCTGAGCCACATGGCGGGTTCACATCTCTGAAAAGCCCACCAAGAGGTCCTGGTTTCGGCATCCAGCCTGGACTTTGATCTTTCATTGCAATGTTATAGGGTTGAAAGCGTATTGCAATTGGCTGAAGAGAACTTACTAGTCCGTCATAAAGTTTTTAGCAAGAAAGTTTTTTCTTGTCAGGGCTTCTTTTGGATGATAAAGGCTAGTTTAGTGCTTCCTTTTCTTTGACTGTTCAAATCTTCATCTCTGTTCAAATTGTTGCCGTTTTGATTAGTGAGTAGGGAGTGGTGTAATCACTGTTGCACCCCTAATTTATGGTTCCCCATAGTCAATTATTGATGGAAGTGAGAGAAGGAAGTTTCTGATAGCAGCGATGTTTATTCTTTGCAAAAGTGGTTGAGTTATCTTCTGTTTCGTTTGCAAAAGTAACGAACGAATGAGTAATCCTCAGTTCTTCGCCTGTGTAATTTTTATTTGTAGTAAAGATCTTCTTAAGTATTGTTGTTTTATCATCATGTGTCAGCTTCATTCAGCTAATATTTAGATATCTATATGGAGACATCTTGCTGAGCATGCTGTCATTAAGAAGGGTTTATATGAGTTATGTCTTTCGATCTAAGAGCAATCACTAATCTTCCTGTTGTGGTTAATTCATATGTGTTGACGGGGGGGTTATGTTGAATTTTCTTCGAATTAACGAATTGTACCTGTCATAGCGGCTGAGCGCAACGCAATCTGGGCAATAATTAGCAAATGTTGACATGAGCACAAGAGTGGAACATCTTTTAAAACACATATCGCATGGAGTGGGATGCTACCATGTACAACTAGTTTGTTTTTCGTTTCGTGTTTTGCCTCTCGACCGCCGCCATGAGGCATATATTGATGACAGTGATGGTAATATGGTGCAGTGATTTTAGCGAAAAAAGAAATGCTGCGCCACATTATTATCGCATATTGTTTGCAGTACATTATCATAAAGTTGGATTGTTTCACGTGGACGGTATTGTTTACCTCGTGTAAGGTTGGTGGGTTCAGAGGTTTCGTTGTTTGCGGTTTCAACCGCTGTCGACTCAATCGCATCGAATTTTCGGCTATTAAACAATCCATGTTTTTTCTTTGTTCAACGTTTGCTAGCACATTACTTGCAAGATTAGTGAGTTCTTCGACGATCAATTGGGAAGCGACTTGCGATCTGAAGTTTATGAGCTTCATCATTTCGAGAATCTGCCAGGAGTAACTTACAGACCAGTTGCACGAAAACACGTTATTGTATCGTTCTTTAAGGGATCTTTGATACGCTAACTAGGGAACATGGAGATAGCTTGTTCATTTGACTGTGTAAAAGTGGTTGTGGTTTTGTTTTCACTAACGAGCCATTTCATTTTCTCAGGCATTGGGCAAAAAAGATTTGGATCGGGTGTCTTTAGATGCGAAAGTAAAATTTAACCTAGTCGATCGAGTTTCCTTATTGTGCGATTTAAAACTTTCAAGAAAACTCATGTAAGGATCGCATATAAAATTTCATGAAGCAGACAGCCGTTTAATACTAGCCTGGTGGGCGATGTTGATATGTTTTGCAACACTAACGTGTTAATCGATAGATCGATTCAGCAATTGTTTCCCTCAGGGGGTGTATAGCGTTGTCGATTTGATGCCCATTATAAGTAACTAAAGATGGCGAGAAGTAGAGAATTGGTTACGCGGTTTCTGAATTGTGTATGTGCACACTATTGTTGTGTGGTTGTGTTCATTGCCCACAACTGCTACCGCTCTTAATGTCCCCTTGTTTTGTGAATTTTTTAAATATAAATATATTCCTATTTGCAGTAAGCATTATCTGGTGTCGCATCTATACGTATGTGTGTGCATGTCTGCGTATATATCTGTTCGTTAATCTCAACATGGAAATCATTAAAAATTAGAGAAACGAAATTTATTGTTTTGTTTACATCATAGAATGAATTTGTTCAGCAACTTTTCGTTGAATACGTCAACTTCTATACATGTGTGATTATGCTGCTTATAAATTTCTATATAGAGGATCATTTAGTAGCTAATGGACTATAAAGCACACGGCAACAAAATTTTTGTGGGAAATTTGCAAGAATAGTTTATTCTATGTGAAACTCAAGTTTGTTAGCGCGTATGCTTAATTATTTTTGTTGGTTTTCTAAAATCGCTTGGCTGAATGAGTTGTTTTTCAAAAACACATCATGCGAGTCTCTTTGATGCGGTTTTCCGTCTAATTATGTCTATACCAATAGCATAATGCTTTTGACATATAAGAGGTCTTTGCCATGAGTACCATTTGACAACACCAGTGCAGTCGTCACCTCATCGGATAATCTCCGCATCTCAAAACACCCGTTTTCCTCGTGCAGCTCTATATTATGATAGGAAACACAAAGGCGGTTGCTACTAGTGTTCGGAGTTCAACACCATCCCCCCGTAAGGACCCCCAAGTTAAGATGAATCATAAATTTTGGATCGCAAGGGCCCACGATCAAAAATCCTCCGCTTCCGAAATGAGAGCCAACACTCGTATGTCTTCCTCACCTTGGAAATGCTTTATCATGTAGTATCAATTTACACTGGGAAGATTTTATGCTATTCAGAACTGCCAAAAGGAACAAGCATTGTTTAAACGCTGATGCTTGCCCGTGTTCATTTATTCATATTAATTTCGACTGTACGAAAAAAATAAACTCCGTCATTCGCTTCAGAACAACTCATTTAGTAATTTTTGAAACAATTAAGGATGCTTTTCAGATGTCGATAAAAGGTATCACCCTTGCAATTATAAAAGCTCTAAACGAAAACGAATTTGTTAGAGATTATCAGTTGTTGGACACTAATCAAGTGCGACCAATCTTTAAAAGATTTTCTTATCACCTCGTTATTTCTTTCTATAATTGTTTATGTTTTTTAAGCGGTAATAGGAATAATGAATATAAGGCTGAAATGAATTAAAGTATTCATACGAATGGACGTAAAAAAATTTTTTTTGACTTAATATAGACTAACCACCGCAATCATGGGTCAATAAACATACATTAGTGAGCGACTGAAGAACTCGTTTTGTTTTTATTACCGAGAACGTTAAGAAGCGCAACAACGCATTGACGATCATTGCCGATTATAACAACGTTACGACATTTGCACCAGTATGCGCTGCGTATTTATTTGCTTGCTTATTATGTGGGTAATTTTTTATTTGTTCTCGTATTTTATCATTTAATAATTTGCGGAAGCGGGCTGTAGGAAGAGAGCGGAGAAGGATTGATGAGAAAATTTCATGAAAATTTAGCTTTATTTATTCAACGCCATGTTGTTTCTTTATTTTAAACGTCTTCTACGCAGACGTTCTTGTGATTTACAGCATGTTATATATATTCATTTCTTTAATGTAAAATTTTTATTTATTTCACATTTGTTCCAGGAATGTTAACTATAACTGAAAACTGTGTTATAAATAAATGTTCCTTGGATAAGAAAAGTGGGAAAATTCGTTTTTCTTTTAAATCAAATACAACGTCGTAAGTGAACTTTGAAATATACAAAGATTAATTCGTTAGCGATCGATGGTGATTTTTGTTACATATCTTACATATGAGGAAAAACTCTAACTCGTTTTTTTAAATGAAATTGGTGGTGGGCGCAAAAAAAGAAGCTGGTGAGAGGTGCTTTCAACACGATGTAGTTTTTAAAAATTCCTATTCACTCTCCAATCAATCGCTTAAATAATGGTGATATTTTTAGAGTCGAACAAGCTGTAAAATGCACTAGGAGGATAGCACAGTATGCAGTTTTGCATTTCAGTTATATATATATATATATATATATATATATATATATATATATATATATATATATATATATATATATATATATATATATATATATATATATATATAGTTTGGAAATTTTGTTTGCAAAAGTTTGTAAAAAAAGCAGTGCAGAGACTTGAAATGTGATGCTCGGGAGTGTTTTTATTACAATCCTCATCACAGCTTCCTCATTTCAGTTCATAGACCCTATGTGAGCGTAGAATCTTGCATTCCCCGAGGCTATCTCAATTATCCCCTCCCCCATTCCATCCACCAGTTCATGCAGATGTAATCAATATGGTGATATTGCAGTGCGGTAAACATTCTCGGTAAACCAGAAGATGAAGAGGAGATCAACTTCGATGAGTAAGTATTTCATCCCATTTGAAAGCCTATTAAAAGGGTGATATGGGAATTCTAAACTTCCCTGTCAAATTTTAAAGTGTTTCAAATTAAAATGATTGCATTTTTATGTATTCGAACTTCAAGGCGTGACGGTTTGTCGCTTCAGATTACTGTATATATGGTAGTAATGTTATGCGTTTAAGCAAGCCTTAAGACCGTTATAGACGAATCCCAACTTCAGCCCTGCCTGCTCACGCTGTTTAGAGTAATCAAAAGGCATGCTACATTATGCGCCAAGAAATGCTTCATCGAAATGTTAAACTTACCGAAGTTTTTATCAATGATCTTTGCCCAAAAAGCATTAATCTACTATGAAAAAAGCCTTGCGTTTTCTTGCAAGTTGCATCAAATTTAGTTGGAATTATTATTCATATGTTATGCCATATTGTCCGTTGTTGTCTGTATGTTGTACCATATTGTCTGTCACTGTTTGTATGTGTGCCACATTGCCTGTTGGTTGCACTATCATATTCGATAATAGGGCAATAATCGATAATCGATTCATCGAAGTTATCTATACAAAGCGATAATGAGTTGCCAATTTGTGTGGAACGAAATACTACAGTCAAATAGATTAATTTTGAAGTGTAAAGTTGCATTAACCAGTTGTGTGTTGTTCTTATGAAACAAAAAAAAAGTTTTTTGTTTTGCGAGTATTCTCATTCGTAACACTTTTCGTTCATGCAATACTCTCAGTTTTTTAAATATCTTCCATTCTTTTTGTTCGAAATGAAATGAGCGGTTGTAAATTTCCTAAAAGAGAAGATGCCCAAAAAATTACAAATTAAGAAAATCGATAAAATTCTTTGAAAAAAAGTTGTCACCAAAGGAATATTATTTTATATATTTTAATATATTTGATGTAATTTTTATGTGATCTTAATTTGTATTTCAACTGGAGTGTTTTGTTTAATGGATATTCTCTGAAAATTCAAAAATTAGACAAAAAAGTTTAATGGACAAAAAAACAGCTGAAGTGTCTTAATGGAATTTTTTTTTCATAAATCTTCTAGCTACAAGAATTTTTAAATTTCAACTCAATTTTTTGAAAATATTCTTATGTAGTAATTCATTGAATTTAACTTGTAAATTTACGTCATTATTTGTTTTGAAGACGACGAGTCACTCAAGAGGCTGAGATTATCGACACATTGCTCAATGGCTATAATCCAAACGTTCGACCGATTGGCAACGTCCTATATGAAGGTTATTTCTTTATAAATTATCATAAAACGATATGAATTATTGTGCTGTTAAAGAAACCGAATCGATGTTGGGGTGCAACGGTATCATAGCTTTTGCAAATTCGGTCATCTCTGTTTTAGTGCACTCTTTCATTTAGTTGTTTACTACCTAACGAATAGAATAGGCAATCTTCATTCTTTGAGACATTTCAGTTAGTTAGTTTGTTTTTTTAACTTTCATTAGGGAAATTCATAACGTTTGCCCACTACGACCTTTAGGATCTCTCTTTCCCTGCATGATGGCTAAACCTTCTCTGCTGGCGGCCTCCCACCTCATAATGCCACAGTTACTCCAAATACGGTCTAATAGAGTCAAAGGTGGGGCAAGGCATGAGAGGTCCACCAATTCAAATTCTCTGACTCGGTGTTTAAAAAGTTGGGATGCTTATCCGTCTCGCAATATCCGATCACTAGAGACCGGTGGTCGATTGATGATTAATGAAGATCGGCGATCAAATATTCCAACACGCGAAAGTTTGAAAATTCGAAAGTTTTCGGCTGATCGCACTGCAGCTGTCATTTCTTTTAGATCAAATAAGGCTGAAAGCAATCCATATTTTTCAACAAGTTTTAAACTTAGATTTTTAAGCTCAGAATAGAATGCCCATTATGCCAAATTCAAAAGTAAGAGTGGAATATCAACAAACGATTCGATTAGTAAGTAACAGTATCATACTGAACATAATTTTTTTTCGTAGTTGAGAATTCAAAAAGAAATAAGCATTCAGTGAAATTGAAATTCTTTGATAACCTATCATTACTTATAAATAATTTTGATTACTTTTTCTCTAAATGTTTATTTATTACTCTAAAATATTATTTCGAGATGCTTTCTTATTGAAAGTAAAGTTTTGAATGGCAAATTTTTCAGGATTTCATCGACCTGTTGTCGTTACGGTCAGCATGCACGTAGTAAGGTCAGTTGTTTTGTATCAAATGCATTGATCGAAGAGATGATCTCATTTATCTACACTATCGTCGGTGTACTGAAAATTTTCCTCCTTGTTTTTTTTTTCAATTTTTAGCTGAACATTTCCATTCCTATAATTTTTTCTTTGAATTTTCCAAGTTGGCATTCGTGCAATGATTTGCATTTGGCGAATTTCCAAAACTTTTTTCACGTGACTGGTCTCAAATGATATTGATGTTAGATGAGTGATAAAAATTTTATTGGCATATATAAAGTGTTCACATCGAAAAAAGGGCATATATGAGACAGCACATATATGCGCTTTTCACATGTTTATATTACTTCGAAATTAAGGAGAAGGGTTGCAGTAATTCCAGACTTCATATGAACTCCAGAAAATAATTGAGCATTAAATTTAGCCTTAAGCGAGTTGACGATATAAACATGGAATACGATTTGCAACTGTTTCTGCGGCAGAAATGGAGAGATGACCGTCTCACCTATGCAAAAGAAGGACCCGATGTTGTCAGTCTGAGAGACAATCATAAAATATGGACTCCCGACACGTTTTTCGGCGTTTGTCTTTTCACCAATTTCGAATTTTCGAATAGCGAATTTTGCAGTTGTTTTTTTTTCTGTGGAATTTTCAGCAAAAATTGTTTAATTTTAAAATATACTTTTGTAGCATTTGACTTTATATTAGGATATGGTTAATACAGAATCTCTGTGCTAATCTATTTGTCTGATGGTTTTGACTCGGGAACCGCTGAAGATAGAGCTACGAGATTTAGCAGATGTAATGGTGATCGTAGTTGACCTGCTTTATCAGTGTTCATGCTAATCCACGAGCTTTGGATGCACTTCCAAGTATTAAAGGATGGCAGAAGTTCCATCCCATGAAAGATAAAGCTTTTTAAAAGGATGGATGCACTGCTTTGTGCATTTTATGGTTTTGCTGGTAATTCTTGGAAGTCTAGGTCTCGCAGGTGAAATCTAGGAACCACTTATAATGCTAACTGCTCTGGTATCCTCTCAAGTTTGCTGGAATCTTTATGGATCTACCGGTGGAGTATGGGGAGAAATAGTGGAACGAACCGTCAACCGAAGCCACTCTCATCTCGGAGCACATTTTAGAACGAAGATGAAGCGCACCGACATATGCTTGACCAACGAAATACGTTGATTCATATCCAACATGACGGTTCAGTAATCTACAGCACACGTCTTTCGATGACAATTTTCTGTCCAATGGATTTTACGGTTTGTTCATTTAGAATATTGAAACGTTATTCAACAGCTTTATCATTTGTGAAATTTACATCAGAAATTTTGGCACAATTGCAGAAAACAATGGCACCCTTGCTGCGAATTGCGAACCGAGCTGAGCTTATGCCCCAAATTTCGTACGCACCATTACCGTAATCTGCACTCTGCAAACGAAGATTAACTCCCATCGCAGAAACTGGAAAAATTGTAATGGAAACAGGCGAGTTTCCCATCATTAACTTAGAATGTCAATTTAATGCTGCCTTGCAGAATTTCATGCGCCACTCAGTGATTGAAGGGAACTATAGCCCATCCAGCAAGTGCACTTCCCTTCTCTGATTGAGCTGAAATTTCGTATAGGGATATTATTTGACATTCCGAGTCGCATGATGGAAAAGCTTGCCATGTTTATATTACAAGTTTCCCACTTTCTGTCATCGATGTTAGTGTTCGCTTGTAGAGTGCGGAGTACGGTAGTGGTGCGTACGAATGCGGAGCATAAGCTCAGCACCGTTCGCAGTTCGCAGCTAGGGTGCCGTCGTTTTCTGCAATTGTGCCGCAAGTGACTATATTATATGGTTATGGTTAATACCCCTTTTTTTTCAGAAATTACCATTCGACACTCAAACGTGCACTTTTAATATCGGGTCATATGCTTACACCGAAGACGATATCGGTTTAATTTTTTGCACCTTTTGCACTTTTTTTCAGAATCTTTCATGTTTTTATAAGGTTAATTGAAAATTTCGCATTATGATGGTAATTTTGGAGTTCTTTTTTTCTGTACATAAATGTATTTGCATATGCAACTCTTTTTCTGCACTATAGTTTCAGTTCTTGTTAATCCCTTTTTTCTAGTACATTTTGAAAAACATTATTACTTATAATGTATTTTATTTATTCCTAATTTATCACAATGTTTGTAGTTAGTATTTTCAACTGCCCAGAACTTAAATGTTAGTAGTCTTGCATTTTCATGCCAATTTTAAAATGAACAGCACTCTCGCGGGTTCATTTCCGACCATATTTTGTACCAACGATGCAATAAAACATAAATCCATAGCGAGGTAAGAGTGGACTCAGCGAGGACAACCTAAGAAATTTTGATGTTCTGTTATGAAAGGCTTCAAAGTTTTTGCGGAAAATATGGGTTATGAACATTATCTATCCAAATTCTAGAACAAGAACGAGATTGAGGACATGGGTGGGGGGGGGGGGGGGTAGGGGGGATTTGAGGACAGGCACTGGCCTCATCCCATCTTATCTCCCCCCTTTTCTTGCTCATCAGTGATGGGGTTTGCTGTGAGAATTTAAATACGCACCAATAGTCCGTCATATACGAACAATCGAATAATATATTCATTGATCATATACAAACATTCTCTACATTTCCGCTGTAAAGCTGTTCATATGATGAAGCCTATATAAATGCTGAAATTTTTGCAGTGTATATATGGGATAATGAGATAGCGATCAAGTACGATGCCAATTATCTGATGTTGCCGTTATTCGAAATTTCAAATATAACCTCTGAAGGGAAATCGGTGAGAGTCAAAGAACGTATCTATTCAAATATCCAGGCTGTCTTCCATCTACGACGCAAATTCGGGTTCATTTTTATGTTTTTTTTCGAACATATCTTATGAAATGTTAAAATAAGTATTTTAAAAATTTATGTTATGCAAATTTCTTTTCCGCATTTTCGAAAAAAAACAATCGAGAAAGAATAAACCGACTGTTTTATTCATCAACTGCTTTGAAGATTCATCGAAATGATGGAAAAATTCGTAAAATAATGGAAAAACCTTGGAAAGGCTTTTCATCACTATATTCTCAAATGCTTTGTTATATATCAATGTTCCTAACGACCAATTTGTTTCTCTGTTTTCATTACCAACATTTTGCGAGGAAAATATCTCGAGAATGGAGTGCAAAAATTGAAGAAGCGATCTTTGAACTTTGTTTGCATCCGTTTAGTTAAGAAGGACTTTCAATTGGAAAAAAAAATACAACAGCGTTAGATAGGACAATTTATTTTATAGGATTTATCGTTCGAAATGATCTAATATAGTGGTAATGAATAAATATCATAGTGAATTTTGATCAGATATGACCATATGTGCGCAGATTTACTCGGCAGCTTTGCTCATGCTATGCAATTTTCGAAAAAAGACCTGGCAAGCTGCTAGGAATAGTCTTTAGGAATAGCCTCACTTCAGTGATAAATAATAGGCTTTCATTATCTCGAAATTTGGCTAGAAAAGATCGAAAAGTTTGCCATTCCAGAATATTTTTCTTCGACTTCTGCAATTTTCAAATATTTCCAGCACCCGCTTTATTGTATGATTGTGATCCGCTCCCTGGGAGTCGTAAAATTTCCAGAAAATTGCTACTAGCATATGAGTGATCCCACCTCTTCCTTCTTTCGTTCCTTTCAAACTAGAAGAAAGGATACAAATGTGAATACAATTCAGAGTGCTTTATTATTCCGTTTCTTTCGTGATTGTTTTAGTGGTAGTGCTTATCAGCTGAGTAATGCCTGATCAGTTGCTTCGGCAATTTAAAGCAACTATATCAATCGTTAAATACGGATAGTGACTGGAGAGGAGATGGGGGAATAGGGATGATGACATTTTCATGACCTTGTGGCGCAGGTGGTGTGGCGATCGTATTGATTCATCCAGCATTTTCCTCTTTTGGGAGGCCATGAGAACGGTTTATCCCCTCTCCACCTGAATAGGACCACACATCCATAAGCCGATAAGGTGGCTTGTGCCCTGAAGTATAACAGTTTTAGGTACTATTTCTACCATTTTTACCTCCCAACGTCGATGTTAGTTATTGCATCATGGACTGCTTTCTACCTTCATCCTTCGAAAGCGACGGCTCGGACGTTTATCGGACTCGGTACTCTGGCGCTGTTGGCTGTTTTTGTAAGTATTTCTTTTTAGACACTTTGGACATTTACTTCTATGGTAAAATTTGCTGACTGTATCTAGTAGTACTGTGATAAGATTGATGGCAATTAAAAACGTTCACAGTGGCTTAGCTGGTAAGAGCACAGCTCTGAAAGCAAATGTTCGCGGTTTCAGATCCTGTTGCAAATGAATTTTTCGCTGGTCCTCAAGCAATGGTTACGAGATATGCGTTTACCTTGTAGCACAATACCTCTTTAGAGGCTTTTCTCCTGCAGACTGCTAATAAGGTGCACTCAGTAGAGATGAAAATTGGGTACGTATAGTCATACAATTAAATACCACCCAAAGTTACTCTAAGTATGCGTTAAAATTCATCACTCAATTTTCTTCTAGAGTCGGTCGTTTTTGAGGTCCATGAATCGTTTTAGGTAAAGATTTGCATGGGATCGGTTCTGTGAGAAAAAATATGTGAGGCATTATTTTATTTTGCTTTCCCAGAAGTGTTCCAATCATTACGTTAAAGAAGGGGATTGCAAGAAAGCGGAAAAGCGTGCCAGCGTGATTGGCGCAATATGTGCTTTTCAATCTCGACCAGCAGACCAATCGTCATCATTTGCCGAAAAATGATAGAACATGTACAACTATGCATTCCTTTTGGCTAAACTCGACCGTTCCTACAACTCTTCTACAAAGTGTTTATTTTTGTGTGCTTTTATAAGCTTTTATTTTGAAAGTGCTTTACGACAATATGTACTTGTACACATGTACGTATGCGTATATACATCGTTGCTTCACGAGTTAGTTATTAGATCTACAGATGGACAGACACGCATAGACATGCGCACACATATATCCTCGCCATAGTGAGCTTTGCAGTTGCAAATTTACAAAAAAAACATTCAAAAACGCGCATCGTATAAGCTTCGTTTGCATGCATTTTTGTTTGCTAAATATTCGCTCAACAAAATATTTTTGGGTGAAGTCGCAAAAAGCGCTTATTGTGCTGCCATTCTATCATGTTATTCCACTTTTTCTTCGAGAATTTCTCTGCTTATTGATGCTCAAAAATATTTCATTTTCAGTCGGCGCTTTTCAACAGAGATCTACCTAAAACGTCATATGCAAAAGCGTTGGATGTGTGGAGTGGAAGTAGGTTGTTTTGTCGAAATTTTTTTCACCAAATGTTATTAATTTATTTCACACAGTAATTTGAAATTTTCAACACATTTTAAGTTTTGCTATTTTGCGCTTTCCATTCTGTTTAAGACATTACGACGAATTAGAAGCGATTTTAATTTATCTAATATCCAAATAAATTTAGGAGGTTAAGGAACCATGTTTTTAGTGCACTTGAAGAACTTTCTCGATTAATTAACTTCCTCGACTGTAGTTCAACCTGAAAAAAAAACGAATTGTTTTGCTGCTGACGATAAAGGTATATTAGGTATATACCACTTAAATATATACTGAAATTGGTCGAAAATTCTGAGCGAATGAATATTTAGAGCGAATTTCTTGGGTGTCAATGAAACTCGATATTTATAATGATTCCTTCATAACACTAATTTCAGCAATGTTGCTCTTCGTCCTTCTTTCATTCATCGAGAGTGTGCTTATCTCTTACCTCTATTCAGGTAACATTTTATAATATATTACAGCTCAGAAGTGAAGAAGGCATTGTGATAATGGAATGTTTCTGTTCTGTCCACAAAAGAACCGATATACGGAAAAAAAGCAATTAGCTAAAATCATTGGAAAATCAGATTTTACGCTCTCTGTAGTGTAATTTATTAGGATTCAAATTTTGCTAATGCACATAACTGCTTAATTTTTATATTTCGTTCGGTGTATGTGATAAATTTACTTCATCTTTCTTCGTTTCGAGATATTTCCCGATATAATTGAATTTGTTTTGCATTAGTGAAATTTCTTCTGCATAAATTGGGTGGAATACGTCATTATATAAAGGTGCACCATGAAAATTTCACTTCGAAAAATGGAATTATAAAAAGAGGAATTATAATAAAGGTTCGGGGGGAAAATGTGATGTGAACGTGAAATATTTCATTCGTATTAATGAAATAGACAAATTGCTGAGCACATTTCGCACTAATTTAAACAATTTTTTATAAAAACTATTGGCATTTTTAGCTTAAGAAAATATTATTTTCTTACAAAAAATTGAATTCAATTATTTTTTCAGCACAGCATGAATGCTGCGATGCGCACATTTCTGATCCGGTAAGCATTCGTTTTATATATTTGACCAATTTTTTTTTAAATACTAGTAAAATTTGCACAAATTTTTATTGGACGCTTATTTATATAGCACTTTTCGTTGTGTATTGAATTCATATAGATATGTCCGAAGAAGATGAATGTAAATTGTTAGTGAGAGATGATTTCTAGAGATCGCCTGCGTGCCTAGGACCTCGGAAGCCCTGCCTAGAAATTCGGGGTCCATCAGGCTCAAAGCCCCTCGAGTTCAGAGAATCTGGTCTATATTAGGAAAGCTCCGAGGTTGTATCACAGCTTCCCAGCTTTTTTGATGCTTCCGAGCAGTTTCCTCAAATTGAAGGAAGTCATATTCAAGGGTGATCGAAACTGTTATTGTTACTATTAGTGTTGCTGTCATCATTTTTAATAATGCTCTTAACGTTATATCAATTATGGTTATTATTGTCATCGTTATTGCCTTCTTTTTTATTGTTTTTATAATTTTCCTACCGTCACTATCATTTCCTTCTTATTATTATTTTATTGTTTTTGCTATTATTTCTTATTGCTACTGTTATTCGGTAATATCACATTAAATAGCCAAGATATTCGGTAGAGGTTGATTTTCTCAAAACTGTTCCTTCAATTAAACTATTCTTTGACTGCAGGAAGAGCAACTGATCACACCAGCTAGCAAGTGGAATGCAAGGAAACGTCAAAAGAGTTTCATCTGTAGAATCTATGGTCTATTCAAAGAACAAACGCGAATGGACGTCCTCTCTAGTTGGTTAATTGTGGTTTATGTTTTTATTTGATTAAGTGGCTCATATCTGTATTGCTATGTGACCCACTATCAGAGCCTCTTCAACCATAAACTATAGAAAACTTCATTTCTATGATACGATGATGTCATCTTGATGATCAGTGAAAAATATTCGATGATATTTTTATGTGAATCTTAAAGCGACATCTTCCTATCTATTGAAGACAGTGATTTTATTATTCAAATTTTGGCTCGAAATTAATGTTTATTTTTGGTCATGTAACAAATAAAGGGCATATTTTTTAAGCGACCGTCCATATAAAACTTCATAATCTGCTTATTTGGAAAAATTTGCATAAATCCATAAAAACGAAATAAATTTTGCATTATGAGCGGTAAATTTCCGCTTGGCTCGCTTCTGCTTATAAGAATAGCTGAAAAAATTTTTTATTGAATTCTTTCAGAGAATTTTCACTGCTGCTGATACTGGAATATTAAACTTGTAATGCCTCGAAGCTTGAAACTAATTGCATTTATTATAAATTTCAAAAACGTAGCACTGCAGAAAGTAATATTTTAATTAAAGTGCTATTTGTAAGAATAATGACTACGGCATTTATTTTCGGTTATAACGACTACAGTGCTCAATAAAAGTCTCAGTTTAATGGACCAAGCGGGCATATGAAAGCATTTAAATTAAAATCATATTCCATAGTTGCCTTTTTCAGGATTGGTTTTCCCAGCGATGTTCGCTATTTTCGCATTGATCTACTTCACCGTCTGTTGGCTTTGTTGAAGTACCGTGCTCAATATTCAGCTAGCTACTCATCGATATGGGATTTGGGCACTTGAGTGGCTCATATTTGTATTCCTACATGACTCACTATCAGAACCTATTCAACCACAAACTATAGAAAACATTTCTGTGATAGATGATGTTATCTTGATGGTCAGTGAGAAATATTCGGTAATATTTATAAGTGATTTTTTAAATCGACATCTTCATGCCTATTGAAGACGATGATTTCTCATGAAATTTATGAAATTTTTCTTGAAAATTGTGCATATACTCGTGTCGCTTGCATAAAAATAAAACAAAAGATTTGATTTACATGTCACTTAATAATGATGCGTGTGTACTGTTGTAGGTAAATATTCTTGTATATCTCTAGGTTCACTTTTGCATTGTTTTCGTATTGTAACTGATACATAATGATGGCCAATAAGTAATATTTACCTCAATGTTTACCTCAAAAGACTAGTGGAATTTCCATTTGATCAACGAATGTTCATTTCCTTTGTATTTCATTCATGCGCTGTTTTATTCTATTCGTATTTTTCATCACATAACGTTTACATAAATTCAAATATTTGCATAACAAAATTGTGCAAAATATTTGCATAAATTAATAATCAAGTTAACGATAGTAATTTTTATTGTGCTATAGTCTATGAGATAGAAAAAAGAGTATACATACGTGAGTGGATTATTTTCGTTACTCCATCGATATATCTGTGAGACGATTAAACTGTCACATCCTATATACTGCAGTTTAGTTAGCGCTTTTAATAGTAACTTTATCCGTGTGGTTATTGCTGGTTGCTTTTTATTCTTTACCATACTCACTCATATTTACGTCTTATAAGCATTACTGTGAGCAAAAGGGGACATTTGAACCAACCGAAATTCCCCGTTCAAGTAAGAAACTCATTGTCAGACCAGAATGGAAATTATGAGCTAAAATATGCGGAGATGAATACAAATCTTTGCTAATTGCATGGAATTATTATAATTGAAACGAAATAAATTTTGCATTATTGGAGCAATAAAAGTGAAGAAAGCACAACTGGGGTACATACAGCACTAAAAATAAACACCATGAACGTATGTGATGAGATGACTTTGCAGAGAGTGGGAGAGAAAAAAGGGCACTATCACTAGTCAGCAATAGTAACACCACTGATAACGTCAGCCGATAGACGAGAAAATTCTAGATACTGCTGATAATGCTACTTTTTATGCGACCTTAAATATGATCACTCATCGTGGTCACTGTTTCTTCTTAATACGAAGCGAATTTTTTTGATTTCATTCGAAGAATTTCCCTCTTTAGCATTATTCTATTCGTGAGCGGCAAACTTTGCTTGCCATTTTATTTTCAGCTAATGCTTGTCATCGTTCAATTTTCCAATAAATCTAGTAATATGGAATAATGATAATCGACCTAGTTTAGCCGAGCTGAGGTAATGAACTTGAGGTAGGTACTTGGTGAACGAAGAACCACTTGAATTCCAGCTTATTTGTTCATTAGTCTTGTCTTACATAGAGGTTTCCGATTCGACTTTTCTTGTGAGAAAATGAGAATTTTTTTGAACACATAGTACCACGTGTTCTAGTTGTCGATTACTTTGTTCATTCGCACGTAATTCGTTATGCAATATCCTTTTTTGCTTATCATAGCATGCATATTTGTTGGCTTTTAATGTTTCTTCTCTAATAGTTTCCCAGTGTTCGATGATAGAGTAAAGTGAAGTATTTTAATTAGACCTCAATCTGTGAAATCGATTTTAAGGTTTAAAAAAAATTCTGCTGTTCCTTCACTTCAAGTCCAGGATGGCGAAAACGAAGGGAACGAAGGGGATGGGAAGTTGTTTAGTAAAAATAGAGGGGGATATGCTGGATGTAATTTCAACTGAGAGAAGATTTTTAGTAGCCACTACAGTTAAATTTGTTGCCCCCTTTTTCCGTTGATATCTATTTAAGTGAACAATTTCAGCAAAACTTTTGTATCGATTGATTAAGATTTACTCTAAATTTTGAAAATTTTTGTTGTTATTGTAGGTTGAATGCCTCTAGTTTAGATGTGTACCTTTACCTCTAAGCTAGAGGTATGCCTGTGTTTCTATTACCTCAGAATATTTTATATTCTATGATGGCATTTTAATTTTTCTTATGTTTAATAAATAATACTTTTACTTCTATTGCATTACTAAAATGACTTCTATGACACTGTAAGAGAAAGAGAGAGGGAATAGGCAAGCGAAATGGAAACGCCTTATCTAAATAGAGATAACAATCTGCCTTTACGTCGTTGCAGCATTCCATCGCATTATTTTATTCAGCAGTTGTTTTTTTTTTTCCTTTCAGCACATTTGTTTTGCAAATATATCCCACCTTAAGATGGATTATGATTCCAACTACTTTCTGACCGATTTTTTTCTTTGCGCAATATATTTCAAATAAAAAGAAAAGACGCTTAGCATCGAATATCACATTTCAATAGAAATAAAATTGATAGAATAGAATAGAAATTGAAAAAGCGTTTTTTGATTATCGGAAGAACAGTAAACAATTGAAAGCAGAATATGTTTTAATCAGCTATCGGGGTTTTTTTCCGAAATGTTTCTTAAATCTTCCTTTTCTCAATTTTTTATAAGTTTTAATTTGTACTATACTTTTAAAAGTGTATAGCATTTATATTATCGTGGGAAAGCTGTTTTCTTATGCGAGTAATCGTGGTATTGTTGCGCAGACGTACCATTCGAAAAGTATGGCATTAACTCCGGATGGGGTCGAATAGTGAATTTTTGCTCATAGAGCTTATTAACATCCATCCTGCTGAGCATAACTGCTAATAGACTCTATAAGTCGAAACATCGCACCAATTATGAGAATGTATTCGCTGTTTGGTGCATTTGCATTAAGCGATCAAGAATCAATACGATACTGCCTTTATTATGCTTGTTTTTCTTCAAAAAAACATATTTAGGACTCGTTTTAAAAGCATTCATCCAACATTTTGTTCATCCAACATTCATTTTTGGAAGCATTTCCCTTCCCTCTCAGTTTCTAAGATAAATATTAGGTGAGTAAGCAGATGAAGTCTTAACTGATAGAGGTGGGTCCATATAATGTCGTTCTCCACTTATCAGATCTTCATTGATGATAAAATGCAGTGCTTTCTTCCGTGATTTGAACGTAGCAGGAGCAAGCAAAATGAAATTCCCAATTTTTATTCTTTTTCAGCTAGGGCTTGTCACTTCATGCAAATTTTCGGTATTAAACATTGGTCCTTCACTATATATTTTCTGCATTTTTATGCGATGTTTTTCTTTTCTCTGACCCGATGAATGGGTGAATGAGGTGCATTTTATTAGGGAACAATTTTTATGCTAAATAACTAATTATTTTAATTGAGTCTTTGGATAAAAAATGTCTGGAATATAATTTTGTGAATTTATTAGTAATTAAAACTGTTGTAGTTTATTTCTGTGTATAAATTTGGTCCTTTTTGATGTATATCTTATCTCTTGCACGTTTATTTCTCGTGATACCCTACAAAAGATAACATTTATCATTTGATAGAAAATAATTATTGAAAATGGATCGCATGAAAAGTTATAAATGTTTCGGGGGTGTAGTGTATATTATGGATGAACGCGTCGGACTGCTTGATAGATATTCACCTTGGCCGATAGCTGGTTCACCGAAGATGTGCAATGGACTCAAAGGAAAAGGCAGTCGTGGTTCGGATGCATCATCGATTCAGATGGGCCCTTGTGAAAAGGTGAATTGTCCCTTTTGATTCATGTTTATTAATACGATTGATGATAGATTTGTTCACACGATTTCCACTATATTTGTCTCTCTGACCTCAACACAATTATACGAATCGGTCAATGACGTTAGGAATGTATGGTAGAGGAGTCATTTCGATATTGAATTTGGGCAGGTTGGAACACTTAAAATAATCCCTTAAAATGTATGACGGTCCTAAAAAACCATTTTGGGAAGTCAGAAGTTTTGAAATGACAAAGACGGCTGGGTAGTGATCCTAAATACCGGTTCTGCACCTTTAGTTTCTTTTGGTCCTAAATTTTTCATTCACTGTTGTACTCGTCATAGTTCATAAATGTTTTCTACTCAAATCAATGGTCCATCTAATCTATTGAACATCAGCTAGTCCGTAATTAGTACAGTTACATAGAAGATGATATTGTTTTATCTAGTACAAAATGACCTGCTTAATCGAAATCACTGAATCTACTGCAGTAATAAATGATGGCACGGAATGGATTTCATTGCTTATCTGCAATCAATAGTTTCATGAACACCTTTATATGAGCAAAGTGAGCAAAATTTTGCCGTTATGTTTATACCATTTACGATGAACATTACTGTTCTTATCGCTTCTCACTACGGTAATCATCAAGTTCGTTAATATTTGAAGGTTTTCTTTCGAATTTTGGGTAATTTTCGGTGATGGAAACTTATGCAATGATAAAAATTGAAAAATTTTTTGTAACTTCAAAAAAAACATTTCACTTATAATTTTCCCTTTTTACAATGCAATTTTTTATTTCAATCTTCATTCGTATCTTCTCGATTGCCGAAGAAATGATTTGAAAAAGAAAACATTAGAATCCTCGACGTCGTGAAGGGAGTTCATATCGTTGCTAGTCGAACATTAACACTAAATCAGTAAGAAGCAACGTTGCTCTCAAACTTTTGGACAAACTTGATGCTTATTGCAGTGAAAATCGACTTAAAACGGTGATAAATGGCATTAATCGTTTTTTTGTTACTTCTCAAAAAATGTCGTTTTCCATCGTAATTAATGTAACAAAGCGGAAGTAATTTTTCACTTCGAGCAATAAGAATCGTCAAACGAAAAAAAAAAAAACAAAAAAATACACCTCTGAGAATAAAATAATCGCTAAGCAGTAAAAATAAATCAGTATCGTTTTTTCAGAGATTTTCTTATTTCATTGAAATTTTTTAAATGTTTTTAATGATTATGAGCAATGGCATTATTTGGTTAAATTTTTGGATTACTCTCATATAATTAGGACAAATGTTTTATCTTATATATTCGACTATAATGTAGAAAGAAAAAAACAGCATTTCTTATATATTCCATATTTTTCATCGTATATTACAACGATAATCGAGCAAAATACGAAATTTATCCTAAAATATTTTAAAATTCGCTATAAAATATTAAAATTGGCATAGTGAAATCTAATTCATTATTTTTTGAGTCAGTCGTTCCACTTTATGGCGAATATGTTTCGCCTAATAAGGTGCAATGCCATTTCACCTCAAGCAACAACTAAACTTTACTAGAATCCTCTATTTTTTAAAAATATTCTTTACTAGAACCTTTTATTTTTAATGAAAGGACATTTGAAACTCAAAATATTGTTTTGTTATTATATCGATTACTGTCTATAATAGCGTGATCGACTCATTTTTGTTGATTACAAATTGTAAAATGAGTGCTGCGAACTTTGTACCTTCGATACTACCAATAATCAATGAAGATTTACGTCGACTAACAACACTTCATGATCTCTAATATTGGGTATGTTTATATCAACGAAATGGCAATTGATCTATTTGTAGTATACCCTTCGTATTTATTGATTTGATTACACACTATCATCTTTACTATTAAACTACTATCGCCATATTTATCGAATAGTTTCATGTTTATTTTTCTCATTCAAAGTGTTCTTTATGAATTGTATTACCAATTACTTTTATTTCTAATGAAATCTACTACTTTTTACTCGTTATAATTGTTATAATTTTACTCGTTACTAAGTTTTCAAATATAATCTTTGATATCAGAATTGAAATATTATCGTAATTTGTCGAAAATTTTCTACACGAAAAAAAATTTCTTGGAAAATTTCATGCTGTATATAAAAAAAGTAAGCAAGTTTCGGGTACAAATCATGTCTTTGTTTACGAACTATTTAAGATGCCTCATCGACTCTTAGATTCGTTGATCCACTGTCAGCCTTAGATGAACTCTATTGTAGAAAAATACTCTTTCAAATTGAACAAAATACTGGTTTTCTTTCATTCCTATGCTAGTGTAAAACGCATATTGTGCACTTTTGCAAATTTCCTTTTGCAAAGCGCATCACGAAAAGGTCGCATCTGTGAGTAGGCACATGTCTGTGCATTTGTTTACCCAACACTTTCAGCTCGGAAACTAGTGAAGCTTGAGTTTCGTCACTATAACGTTCATCGTTGGGTGGTGATCTTGTGAACGAATAATAAACGTCCTTATTGAATAAGTGCATATAGCGATATCAAAACGCATCACAAATATAGCAGCGCTCTATTTATTCGGTTTTAAAAATGGCACAATTTTGTTGAATATTGTAATGACGTGAACGCTATTGATTTGTTAGAAAAGTTTTACGAAAAAAAGGTGTGCTTGCCAAACACAATGTAGTGTCATTGATTTGTGACGCAATGTTTATTTATGAGCAACCGTCATCCAACCACCCGACTGGCACTTATTTTAATGTAAAAATCGCTCGCATCCTCTCAGTTTTAATCACTTTTGAGCATAAATTAATTTATAGCATTTCATTTCCCTAATTAACACCAAAGTTTTCACGTATAAAATTATTGGTTGAGAGTTTTTTATGGATGAATTGGAATGGTTTAGTGCTGTAGAGTTTGTCGATGATGATAGTGCAGATTATTGATGCATAAAATTATCGCCAATATTTGAATGACTAACAAGTCAGTATTTCATATTTGTTACTTTACTCTTTGTTACTCTTTATTTATTACTCTTAAAAATTAGAATGATTCCTATTTGCATTTACTCGTCTCTTTCTTTTCGCGTTTTCTTTATCATTGAAAGTTTTATTTTATTTATTTATTTATTTATTCATTTTTTGAAGTAAGGACTATGTTTTATTGGTTTTTTTATTAGTTCACAATAATTTTTTTTTGTTCGAGAAACTTTATTATTCAAATAAAGGGCGATTAATTTTTTGTTTCAAATATAACAATCTTCGGATTTTTAATTTATTTTCTCCATGTTGCCACAGCAGTTTATTGTTGGATACATTGTCATTGTTGTTAATGTGAACAACTATGTCAGCAAAAATTTTTCTTCTGCTATCATTTTCGAGTTCTTCTTCACTTTCTTGCAAATTTGCACATTTAAAAAGTGCATTATCGCAAAGTAGGATTTGTGTTTGCGCATGTGCGCTTTGTGTATGTACGTATACGTCTGTGTTATACACATATATGTATCTATCTGTCAATGTTTGAATTCTGAAATTAATAGGCAGTAAAATTTGTCGATTAGATGGCATTAAATATTCAAAATTCGAAGAGATTAAGATTGCAATTTCGTGTTCGTTTGTGGGGTATTTTCGTCTGCTGACAGGATCTATGCACGTACTTGCTATTCATCTATTAGCATTAATGCTTCATCTTCTAAAATTGGAACAATGGAAGAGTTCAAATCAATCTGAAACATTCACCTTAAATTTAAAAAAGACATATTCCCCTTATAGTACTCTAATCTATCGTTGAAAGAAAAACATTTTTCTCTTTTATTAGCCAACTGTTTTCTTTTCTAATGATTTCAAAACTGAAAATGAATATCGATAAATGATTTGACAATATTTACGCAGTTCTTATTATTTGAATATCTTTGCATATCTTAAGTGTTATGATTAACTGATCATAATTCATTTTACAAATTAAGCCAAATTTTATTTCGACCAATTAAACAAATGATTCATAAATGAGCTTTAACAATAGTCCTCAGTAGCAAGTTTCATTGAAGATGGATTTACTTGTTATTATTTAGTTTTGGACACTAATTAGGGAGATGCAATTCTTTTTTCCGCTAAGATTGCAGATTTTTTTTATTAGTTTCATCGGAAAAATTTTTGAAGAAAAAATTTCAAATCCACTTGATTTTAAGTGAGAATTTTCTCTTTCGTGCATTGTTGAATTTTGTTAAAACTTTTATGCTTACAGAAAGTTTTTACTGGGATATGATTCTGCAGAATTCGGTAATGTTTTTTCCTATTTCGCTGATCGGTGTAAAAGACAATCATGTAAGAAAGATGATCTTTTCATCTGATTGCTCGTAGTAACCTTGCTGAAGGCTATCTCGATTATAAATTTGTTGTATACTGTTATTCATGTTTATACTGGTAAATGCGGAGAAGTACGGTATCTATTTTGTAAAAATTCTGAGATGTATTTTTGATTAGAATATTATAATATTTTTTTAGAGGATATCGATATCCGATGGTGATAGGATGGCTACTGAAAAGGTTATCGAACAAGCAGCCACAACTAGTAATGGACCCACTTATGATAATATTGAAGATGCGAATATGCTTTTGAGAGATGATGAAAATGAGAGTAGCCCTCTTCTCTATGGAGCATGGTGAGGATTTATTGAAAATTATGTTTAAAAAAAATAAGGATTTCCACGAAAAAGTTTTCGAGAATCTTTGCTTTTTTTATAAGGCTACTTCAAAAATCACATCTCTTCAAAGAGGGATTTTTGGCGATGAAAAAATGCAGTCTTTTTGTAAAGAGATAATGTGAATGGATGAACTGAAGTTTCAAAGTTTCCTTTTTTCTGAAAATAAAAGCTCTTTTGACAATTTAGCAAAATATATGAGGTTTTTAGGAAATAAAAGTGCCTTAAGATTATAGAGCATTGAAATTCTTTTGACGAAAGTTTCAAGAAGGAAGAATCGAATATTCCTGTAATGATCTTAGAAAAACACTTCATGGTAGTCTGGGAGAGAGGAAATGGGAATTTTTTTTTTTGCGATAACAGTCTAAAGATTCAAAAAAAAATTGTTTTGAGATAGAACGCATTGGGCTGCAATAAAAGTCGACGATTAGCGTATTTAGTGATCCTTGCTGTCATAAATCATTATGGCCTAAACGCCAACATCGATAGAATTTTTTCTTATACTTGCTTGTCGTAGAGAAAATATCACGGAATCTCATAACTTTATGCGTAGTTTCCTGAATTTCGTCTTTTTACATTTATCCGCTAATTTTCTCTGTGCTTTTTATAATATTAGAATTAAAAGTAATAGTCAAATAAATAGCAGAACCACTTGGTCAGCATCTTACCGAAAAAGAAGCCATTTTGTTCTCTTTAATCATATGGTTAAATTGGAGATTTCTGAACGAAGTTTTATAAGATACGCAAATTTGTTTGGCAAGATAGTTAAGAAAGTGAAATCTATCGATTAGACGTTGCTGTTAACTGTGCAGATAGGTCAATAAACTCCATTGGAAACTCAGATATATCCCGTTCTCCTCTTCCTTGGTAGATGCCCATATTTTTTAATATAACAACTTTCTAAGAGCAATTTTATGACTCACTGGGAAACAGTTTCAGTTCTCTGCCAACAGTTTTGCTCGATGATGATCGTAATACAACGACAGATGTTGAAGAATCGATCGTGCCATATACGTCGACCCTATCCGACGGAGGCAGACTTATAGCACGCGAAACAAAAAAACGACGTCGTGCCAGAAGGAAACGATTTGTTAGCGACTCTATGCTGAAACCGATTAAGAAAACTAGGTATGTTTTAGATATTCTCGACGACTGGCGAAGAAGGAGAGATGGGGATGAGAAGAGGGGGGGGGGAACAGCGCAGTAGCATGAAGCAACTGCCTAAAAAAACGGTTAAAACTTCCCATTGAAAGCGAATATGACAGAATTGTAGCGTTCCCATGTTTCCGATGAAGTATCGTATCATAAGTTTTTTCATTTGCCTTCAACTCGAAATCCCATTTTAGAAAAAAAAATTGAAAAAACTTAGTTCATTCATATCTCTCATCGATTGTACTCATCGGTATCGATTTAAAATAAAAAAATAAAAATAAACTAATTCGTCGTTTATAGGAGTTTCTTACATTGCTGAATATGTATTAGTGAATAATATTCATCGATTGATGATTTATTGAAAAGTATTGTGGATTTTATTATGCAAATATTGATTGATTCATCGGGAAGCTATTTTGTGATCTTATTCGCCTATTGTAGAGTGCTATAGGTTATTTTGAGAGAATGATTTATCGATATTCCCAGTGACGTCATGTGAAACATGTAGGTTCTATGCAGATTAAAAGATTACTCGACGAGTATTCATCGATTGTATAAAGCCTCTCGAGGTGATCAATCGATCAGTCGATTTCGTTTTTGCTTAGGAAAACATACGCTATTAATTGCAGCTGTGATCGTCAATGCTTCATTTAATCATTTTATATGACATTTATAATGTCATCAATGTGGTGACCAATTTTATATTGAAGAATGAAATTGAAATTTGATGTTCGTGTGTGCAGTAATTGTGCTGTCCAGTGATGTACAAAAATATGCGAAGAAATTTTCCTAGAAGCGCACTGTCGAAATGCAGGGAATTCTTTTTTATTTTTGTCAAGCTTTGATATACGTAGGAGGGAACAGGTGGAAAGGGGAGGAAGAGGAGTGAGCGGTGGAGGAGGAAGAGAAATGGGCATTTCATATGCAGTGTGATGGAGGACGGCCTCATCAGTGCGGTTCATGGCAACTATTTTGCGGTGCTTTAAGATTGTTTTTTGTGAGCGATTTCTATTTTTTTTTTTTGAAAATTTTTGCCACAATTTTCCAGAATTTTGGTTATGAAAACAATGTGCGAAAGACATTTGCGCGCAAGATAAATATGCAAACCAAAAGTACTAAGATTTCATTTCCGGCATTTTCACAGGCGCTTGGGTTGGATGGGGGGAAGGGAAGAGGAGGGAAATGTGGATGAGAAGATGGATTTTTGAATTGTTCTGTCTTATCCCTTCTCAACGTTCTTCGCCACTGTCATAAAAACAGGGTGCAGATGTTAGCGTCAATTAAGAGAGATTCTTATATCACAGACTCGCCGCACCTGGATATCATATGGGTTTCGATGGTTTACGACTGAACGACGATAAAGAGCATGCAAGACCACCGAGTCAAATGCGTCGCTTGCTTAAATTTTCAAATGTGGTGATCTAATGGCTGTATTCTTACTTTTGCGGTGGTATTCTTATGGTTTATCTCGATTAGATCAACAGAAGCCCATCCAGTTTCACCATTAGCTCAAGAGCCGAAATATCTTATTGAGAATTTTCTTCTATCACTGGAAGTTTCTCTTGGAATGCTTACGCTTAGATGATTTACCTCTCTTCACCATCTCTCCATCCCTTCGCTTTGTTTAGTTCGCAAAACTTCCTGTCTATAGAGCATGTTATGTTTATTTTTCATGCGCCTCTAAACAGATATATTTTCCACTTTCATATGAATTTCGCATCCAAAATGAATTATCTTCTCGATCATATACCCTACATTAAGTAGATAGAGTACGCTTATAACATCATAGATATGCACTATAATTCTATTACAGCGCCGATTTTATTGACATTGACGCAAATGATTTCTCGTCAATGAGTTTTAGATCCAAGTTCTTTTGGTCATTGTCAATTCTTTTGATCACTCAACGCTACTTTCAATCGATCAACAGTGTATTTAGTTCATTGTCAATTCTTTTGATCACTGAACGCTACTTTCCATCTATCAAGGGTGTACCTAATAGAATAGGTTGTTCTTGTCTTGTTCGTCGTTGGCAGTGAGTGGGTGCATTCTTATGTTGCTGATGATTATTATTCACAGCTCAGTGACTTAAGGGTTGAATATTTTTTATTTGTTGCATTATATAGATGTAGCTTTTCTTTATTTCATGCAATTTTTGAGGTAACAATCTTCATTATTTGTATCTTTTTATATTTATTTCAAAAAATCTATTTTCGATTTCAAATTTGAAACTGAATTTCAGGTCGAAGATAATGTAACTTTTTTTGCTATGGATTCTTAATGTTCACATATTTTATTCTCATGGAATGCTTATAAGATGTTTTCTTACCTAGTCATTTAGTCTTACCAATATGCCTCTCTATGATTTCTAATTTCTTCTTATGAAGCGTCAACGAGAAAAAATAGTACTTCGAAAGAGAATGCAACAACTAACAACATTTTGTATAATTGCCGTTTCCTTAGCAGCGAATTCTTTAATGACGAAGCTGGTTGTTTTTCTTTTCTTTTTTGTTTTCCCCCTCTTCTGCATCGAAATGGATGTTTTCATTAATTATTTTAAATACAAAATATCCCAGAAAAGTGAGCAGTATCAATCATGCAACGTTGCCTCAGTGGATATTTTTTTATTAGCAATGAAAACAGCGGATTTTAGTATTTTAGGATCGGTCTCGATTAAGAGTCCTCTCCCGGTAACCTTCCCTCTGGGGATGACAAAGCGCTTCAAGGTGGCAGCTGTTATACCATTTCGTTGCTCACAAATCAGTTGCCACCTGTAAATTAAACCTAGAACACCGGTCATATCCCATAGAAGTTATGGGAGGGGATAATTTTCAAAAAACTTTGAAAATTAAAGTTTAGTAACGTGCACCTCTCTCCTTCTCCTGTATTATGCATCATCCAAAGAATATGATAAGTCTCTATGTAGTAATATTTACAACCTATGTCTAACAGCACTCACCTGTAAGACACAGTCTGTTTACTCTAATGTTTCATTTTTCTTGTACCTGAAGGTTTGCCTGTTTTAACCGCCATCAACTGTGGCCAACGAGTTCATTATCTATACTAGATTTGTACCGTGCCACGGCTCACTCAAGCTTCGACAACTGCATAGGTGATTACGTGGAAGCAATACAATTAATTTTACACTGATGAAACGGTAATGAAATGTTCCAGTTGCCATGGGCAAAGTTTCTCTATATTGAATTCTTCTAAATTTCTCATTGCACTTTTTAAATTTTACTAATAGATTTCATGAAATGCTTCCTTTCTGAAGAGAGCTCCATGAAAGATGGGACGGAACATATCAGTGAACAGTTCTGCTAATGGCGATTTCGATTTGCATGATCAGCGTTAGATATTTTGTTCGCCGTAAAAGCATACGTGCAATGCACTTTTCTTTATGTCGATCGTAATATTTTTTATGACAGATGAATATTTCTGAGCACATTTCAAAAACTCTCGCAGTTTTAGTATATTTGAATGTCTACCTGTTCGATTATATGGATGTATGTATGGCTATTCATCTTTAGAGGACGTGAGCGCATAATTCAGAAATGTGATGTAAGTTATACAAAATACCTCAGAATATCGCAAAATGAATCCGGATTGATCGATGAACATTGGGATTTGCGAATGAACATTGGGGATTTAAGTTTGACAAAATTTTAATTAATATATTCAAATTTATCAAGGTCAAAATTTATAACTTCTGCACGAATGCATTTTAAATTTTTGTTTTTATTTGATTCGTTATTTGAGATGGTATTTGTGGGGGCGATGGCTCGGTGAAAGTTTCGTTTTAAAAAGAACATCTCGTTTCGCAATGAATGACTACTCAAATGATGTCATAGAAGTAACATAGATGTTGAAGGTGTATCTTGTTTTATTTGCTCATTGCCTCAATAATTTTTAGTTTTATTAGTGTTCTTACTTTTTGCTTTTTAGTCTGTATTTAATATTCACCAATCTTATCCACTCTTCAATAGTGCTTTTTAGATGTTTGATGTCTGTTCAGAGAACGAACAACCTATACCACTGTAGGCACTATTGGTAATGATAAGCGCTCGTATAATAAAGCACGCGTTCCCAGCCAGTATTTTGATTTGTGTTTATGTTTGATAAAAGGAGTATGTGTGGTTTTGAGAACGTTCAAATTTCTCTTTGCTTCATTTTCAAGTTGGAATTTTAGCGGAATGAATTTGAAAAAAAGAATGATATCTGATCCAAAAATTTTCCAAAATATTATTTTATATGTAGAGGAAATAATTCAGGTGGTATTTGTCGTAGTTTTCGGTTGTATCACATTTTCGTAACCTTGTAAATTTGCGGCAATTGAGAGGATGGATTAACAAAAATTTTTCAAACTCACCTCGTCTATTTGAATAAATTATTCCATTTGTAAAAAGAAAACTGAAGAGAAATTTCTGTTGTAGATATTCTTTCCACGAAGTTATTCTGAAATTTTATTAGCACTCGAATGTGAAAATATTTCACAAATAGTCGTATTTTTTAAACCTTTAAGTTAAAACAGTTGCAGTGAGATGGTTATCACTAAAAGCTGTGCCTTTATAGTAGTATTTGCTCGCAATTATTTCTAGTGGTAGGAATCGTTTCTTTGTATAGTTTAGTCTTCTCTACCATTATTCAATTTGACAGTTATCGCCCAAAGGAATCGTAGGACGTCGGGTGTCGGATGTCAGAATAGGATATCGGATGGCGCACTTGAAGATAACGTCTTAACGAATATTCGACCTTTTTTTGTTGATAGGGAGGCAAGATTTTGTATCGATGGGAATTTTCTGCCTGTTTACTCGGTAGTTAATCGTTGTTTATCACATTCAAACGTCAACGAAGGAAGACCGCGCGGCTTTGCATTTATTATTTCACGGCTTACTGATATTACATTTCCCTTCCAGGCTATTCTATGGTCATTTAAGTGCATAGACTAATGCCCTGCCTATCCCTTCAAGCTATTGTATAGTCTATGTATATAATTGCTCTTTTATGTACATTCATGTAAGTTCGCAGACCAACGTACTAGTCATTGACGGAGAGTTATTTATATCTTTTCGTGGAATTATTTTGTGTTAACATCATTTATTCGTAGGATTTTCTTATGAAATGATTCCAGCTGTTTGCTTCGGAGCAAGATTCTTCTTAAAATATTTGCGCTGTATCGACGATTGAGAAGGGTGAAAATAAGCCTTAGAAAAAACGCATATCAGCTCGTTATCAATGCTCATAAGAGACAATTTTTATCAACTGTGAAAATTCTTTTTTTTTGTCGAGATCTAGTTCCGCAACAAAAATAGGATATTTGCGCTTGAGCAGGGTAATTCCCACCCCTTTCTCCGTACTTACTGGCCACATATCTTTGCTTATTATATCTTTATTTCATTGGTTCTTTTGTTGAGTATTCTGTCTCCTTTTCCAATCTATGTTAATCGTCCCAGCTCACTGTATTTTCCGCAGAAAATACGCGAATTCATGATAATTCTATCTCGCAAATGCAAACCCCCGTGTTGTTCTATGAAATTATTTTTTAGCTCGATTATTAATGATAGGTTAATTGATCTTCTTCAAGAAGAAATTTTTTGGATTTTGAGAAACTCTTCCATCGAGGGATACCCTTTTTATAATTACGCTCGGTTTTCCTCGATGGATCCAAGGTATCGAGAAAAAAAGCATATAGAGCTTAGCAGTTTGGAAATTAGTTACGTTATTTCACTATCATGAGTGTGTTTTTCCAATTCCAATCTGTTATTTAATGTTCATTCCCTATCCTTCAATAAATGCTTTATCTTCGACGCAAAAATTTTGCAGTGTTTAAAGTTTATGCAAATTTCACTATGAGTAACATGCACATGGATGCATTTACATCTTTACATAAATATAACACAAATCTATATAATATTTAACAAGATTTAACACATTTTCGATTAAATAAATTCCATAATTCATTTTGAATGCATCACAATTAATTTGAGATTGATATAGTGTTAGAGAATGTCTAATTGTATACAACAAAAATATATTGCTCAAAATGGCAATTGAATGCAACGATACCGTATTGCGTTTATTTAATCATAAAGTAGGGTGATAATACTCTTATTTGTACTATTCTCCTTTAAGCATTCTTTACTCTTTCGTTCTTTACTCCCTCTTCTACCTTCCTTCCGTAATCGTATTATAGTTAAACCTTATACTCCAATTTAGTCAAGTGCTTCTAGCAGAGATTACCGTATAATTTTGAACCCCTGGTACCTTATTCTGCCTGAGATTTTAACGTGGTATTACTGTGAGAGGAATTATTTATTCAGCGCATGTTTGATATATTAAAAAAACATCCAGTTTTGTGGTGATGGAAGGGATGGGGACGGGAGACGTTAACACACGCGCCAGAGCTATTAAAAATTCAGAAATTATTTGAAAAAGATATCGAGATCGATGTGGAGAGTATTTTAGATTACAAGTTTTAAATTCTATTACTACAACTTTTGAATTCCATTATTTTTAAATTTTTCTTTTTTAGTCAAATAATTTTTCTTTGTTATTCATTTGGGATGCATGAAATATTGAAAATTTTTATCATTCGAGTGTCACATTTAGAACTCTAACAGTTGTATTCCTCCGTCGCCCTTGAAATTTGATATGTGTTATTCAGTACGAACTTGAAGTAGTATGTGTTATTATATTATTTAAGGAACAATGCTCACATGAAATTTGTTTCTTTTCAAATTACTTGAAATATACCATAAAAGCTCACTTAGTAGTTACTCTTCAACCGAATAGGCGTTAACACACTTTTGGCGCCGCATTTGTTTATCGACTATTTCTTGGGCTCGAAAACCCGGTTTTGGGGTGCGGTGGGCTTCTAGGTGGTTGAATCTTCTGGAAATATTTTATTGAGTCATTGTGATATGAAAAAGAACTGTAAATGTTCAACTTTAGATTATAAACCATTCGATGATGGCCCATGTACTTTATGGCTTGGGCATCTTTGTATACTCAAAATACACTTTACTAGGGCTATTAAGGGTAGCATATTTTTCACATACAGAGTTGCCAATGTATGTAGTGGACAGATATCGCACTACACCTTTGTGGAGAGGCGGGGGAATAAGGCTTGCATCGCAGAAACGGCATGCTGTAATCAAACGTGACACACTATTCTTTCTTTGTGTTTGAAAATTTTGTTTCCATCCACAATTAATTCTCTATTTTCATGAAATGCCTTTTTATTGAGCTTGCAATGAGAAGCGAGTCTTTCTTGTATCGCATACTAAAGATCGTTAGTAGATTGTCTGCAAGATGTCTGCCGCAAGTAGATAGCCGTTAGCTCAAGGTGTTTTTTTAAAGTTTAAACTTACGTTCAAGTTTGGGTTGTGTTTTGAGGTAGCACTTAATGTTTGAGCATTTTGCTTTGGTTATACTCTCAAGCGCTTATCATTTTAGTTCGATTGTATTGTTGAGTTTAATTATCGCTAATCTATAGGTAATACCGCTTCAGTCACAACGGATGAATAGAATTTTAATCGTTTGGAAGATTCCTCTAAAAAGTCGGCAATGGAAAATATGCTGGCATTGGATCCCGAGAAATTGCAAAATGATATCAACGTTACATGTTATCGTAAACCAATACGCAATACGATTGGTTTAAAATGGCTATCAAAAAGTTGTGACAATGTTGCAACGATAACGCGAGAGGATATATTCTCTTTCAGACACTCTTCGAGATGTTCATCTACACGACGGTAAAATTATATCCTAGAGTATGAAATGCATTAGTAACTCAAGATTGATGATATTTTAGTCGTTTTCATTTTCCATTACTATTACTTCGTACCACTTTCACTGTTCTGAAGATAGATATGCGGTTTTTGTATGAATTTATGAATTCGCGTTGCATGCGTCCATCTACATTTTGCGTGTATCTGCCTGTTTATCCGATGAATTCAATTTGGCAAACAATGGGGGCAAACTAGCGCTGTGAACATAAGTGCTTTAAATTTGTCAGCGAAGTTGTCGACCATAAGTGGATTAATATAGGAAGGCTGTTGATCTAGATATAATAGCAGGTTCCAATTCTCGAATTGTGGGAACATTATTAAACATGCTATCTAGGAAGCCGGAAGCTTAGCATTTTGAATGATGTTGAACGATATTTTAGTTGCGATATGCTTTCCTTAACTTTTAATAGTCTCTGAGTGGATGCGATGGATTGATGAGGGCATTCAAAAATGTGTGAAAATGACTGTTAATTGCAACACTTTCAGCTATGATTTAGTCGTCATTAATTTTGGTTTAAACTGTTTGTTGATGAGGCTTAGATGCATAAAAATTCTGCAGGTTATGCAGATTATTCAGCAGGAAATATTTATTACTTTCTGAGTCATTTTAACGTTTTGAGTCCCAAAACTATTAGTCTCAAGATGAATTTTTTGAAAAAATAAGTTTACAGAAAAAGGTCGTTACAAAATGGTGCCGATTCAATTAAGACTCTGAATTACGAGGTCAAAGATCAGGTCACGGGGAGAAATAAACGGCTTCATCTTTACAAGGAGCATTCTTTGCTGGAATTCTTGGACATTATATTTATCGACAAGTCATATTCAGAAAAAATAAATATAAAAATAATAGTTTAAATACTTTGACTTGGATTGTTGATTTGGTGTGATGGTTAAATCTACTATTGCAGGCCAATCATAGCGTCACCGTTTATGCCCATAGCGACGCAAACATCAGTCGACTTGTCTAGACGCTTAAGTGTTTCGCATGTTGGAAGTGCAGCTAGAGAGAGGTACGGTTATGGAAGCATCTCCACTAAGAAGGAACACATTCGTGAGACTGGCGAGAGTGACGAGGAGGAGGAAGGGTAGATGTTGAACAATTCTTATCATTATGATAACATCAGCTAAGTTCTTACTAATACTAAGGGCGCATATATGCGCATCTTTGATGAATAAACTCAATCTACATATTCATACGTCGATCTACATGTCACTTAGGCGGAGGATCGTTTTAGCATCGAAGATTGCTCGTTACATGGATAAGCCTCGTAGAATTTGCAAAAGTAAAGAATATCTATTTTTTGAATAAGGCTAGCATCTTGATTAAGAAATAATTAATAAGTGAATCCTCGCCCGATTGTTTTCAACACGGGGAAAGATTGAAAACTGGTTTTCTTTATTCAATGAAAACGCCCTCATATATGCAGCGTATTTGATCCAATTTAATTCTTGTAAGCGCCATAAGTCTTCAGTGTTTGTTTCATTGAAGGCTTCCGACGCTGAGCATAACTAATCGTCATAACTAATTCGCCACGAATAATTCACTAGATATGTTTCCTCAACGAGCCACTATAAAAAACCAAGATAAATATGTATTTGCTGTGGTAGGAGTAGAGAGGAGGGGGTACGGAACAAGGAGGAGGGATGGTGTTTTGCCAGAGAATAGTTTTATTACCAACTATTTTAATTCATTAGCAGACTTTTATTCATAATGCCTATAGGAAAAAAAGATCTATATGAATGAAATAATGAGGGATTTCATTTTCAGTGAATCTGAAGAAGAGGAAGAGGCATCGAGTACATCGAGCATCGAAACGATTCGCGCGAAGTTTTCAGCATTGACGCATAAAGAATGGGCGACACTCTTCATGCTTGCAGTTGCGAATCTCTGCAGTACGGTGGCGTTCAGTTGTATAGCACCTTTTTATCCTGCTGAGGTGAAGTTGAAGTTTTTCAAACTCACGGAAACAGTAATAGAATATTCTTCCAACTGTTTTTGTTACTGATCCTTTTGCTTCGCCATGACGACGTCGAATAAAAATTTTTGCAAAGTGTTGTTGAAAATTCTTCGAAAAAGATTTTTTTGCTGCGGTTTAAGAAAGTTTTTGGTGAGAAAATGCATCAAGCAAAAACTTCTCGGAATAAGTTGCTTTTTGTATAATATTTAGCAGCGTCCCGCCATTAACGCCTTGTAAAATAGCTTCGAGTCAGTTCAGTTTATTTCTCTATAGGAAACAACAGCGTTATTTATAAAACGAGTGAATTAATTGTTTATAAGGCAGTTTCCTCATAAATCAAATGTCTCTTTAAGGCACAGCAGAAAGGAATGGACAGCGCGGAGACTGGCGCTGTATTCGGAATTTTTGAATTGGTGATGTTCATCGCTGCACCCATACTTGGCAAATACGTTAGCGTTTTCCATTCTACGACTAGTACCTTATTATGCTGACTTCTACATTTCTATATCTGTAAATGCAGAACATTGTATATAAATATAAATAAATAAATAAATAAATATAAATAAATAAATAAATATATATATATATATATATATATATATATATATATATATATATATATATATATATATATATATATATATATATATATATATATATATATATATATATATATATATAGTTGCAATTATTTAGGCAAACGATTTATGCGAATCATTCACGTTTTCACTAATGTGCAAACCGCTAGTCCGACAGTAATTTTCTGCGTTTTTTTTTTTGGATAATCAAGGAGCGTTTGGATAAGCATATACGAAAAGAATGATGTGACATTTCCACAAAATAACCAGGGTGTTGACATCTATCGGCATAAGTAGGAAATTGAAAAAGGTTGAAATATTTGTTGTCGTGTTGCTGCCTGAGATATCCACTTTTGCAAACGATAACTCTTGAACATGCGCACTAAAATACCCTTTGGCAGTTAGTTGATTTGTGTTCTATGAATGCTTTGGAACGTCGATGCCATCCTGATCTCAAGAGTTTTAGCTTCAAATGTCGAGACTTCTGGAGGATATCAGGAAGGCACAAAGAGGAAATTTCGCTACGGCCTAGCTCTTTGCTTTCGATTGAACTATGAAACAATCGTAATCGGTTGATATAAATGAGATGTTCGATGGGCTGTCATCATTAAAACATGTCATTCAAGGAGAGAGATTGTTTTGCAGATGATTTATATTGGCTCAAAAGCAATGTTTATCGTGGGCGTTACAGTAACAGGTGTGACTGCAATACTATTCGGGTAAATCGCCTTTTATATTGTTTACATTTCTATGCATATATTATTATATAAGATTTGTAATAATTCCCTTCATTTGAAATATTCTAAAAAGCGGGACAACGCATCAGAAAGCCTGGAAAGCACACGTTTTTGCACACCGTCATTATTAGCACCCCATATTCCAAAAAATCCATTGTATCAAAAAATAGTTTTGCTACAACCTGATTTTTTCTCTTGATTGACTAGTATTTTTCTACGTGAAGTAAAACCGGACCACGCTTTTTCACCTCTTATATGAAGCTTTGCAAAAAAGCAGATAGAAAACGATCCTTCTGCAATTAAAATATTACATGGGGCAGCTCATAATGGCGGACAACAGCGATACGCGGCTTCGTCGCACGTGCGCAGATCCTCCCACGGGCCACACCTTTCCCCACGTCACTCCAAGCGGCTATCTCAAAACGCATCAAAATTGTTCCATCCGGAACCCAGGCATAGTTGACAATAAGCGTAATAGCATCTGCGGCGATACCGCGCGCACATGCTCACTCTGCGCTGCACCGGACAGTTATTTGCACCCTGTTCGTATAAAGTACTACGCAACAGGCGAAGTTCTATAGAACACGCCCGCGCCTTCGGCGCTCGCTATATCTCTCCCAGTGAGAACAGGGGGATGCGCCCCCCTCTACATATCACAAGGTAGGCTGCTGCTCCCCTAACACTCCCTTCCCCACAAATAACGCATCGCGCACACATCATACGACACAGAAAGGCATCATACACACCACACCACACGTAGACACATCAAGCTACATAACACACACTGCACGTACATAAAACATACACAGACACGGACGCACAGACATAAACAGACAGGCGCAAGCAGACACAAATATACGTGGACACACACAGGTACGGACATGCACAAACAGAAAAATACACACAGGCACACACAAAGACAAATAACCTAGGCTTAGGCTTAGGCTCAGCCTTGGCGTTAGACTTAGGCTTAGAGCTAAGCTTGAATTTAACCTTAGGATTAGGCTCAGGTTTAGCTTTATGCTCAGACCAAGGCTTAAGCCCAGGCTCGGGCTTAGACGTAGGCTTAGGCTTAGGCCTGGGCTTAGCTTTACTCTTAAGCTTAGGCTCAGCATTATGCTTATGCTTAGGCTTAAGCTCACGCTCAGGATTGGACCTAGGATCAGGTTCAGGTTTAGGCTTAGGCTTAGGCTTGGGTTTAGGCATGGGCTCAGACTCAAGCCCACGCTCAGGATTAGACTTATAGTTAGGCTTAGATATAGACTTAGGCTTACGATCAAGTCAAGCTCAAGCTTACGCTTACGCTTGCGCCTACGCTTAGACCTAGGCTGGGACTTAGGCTTATGTCTCAGGCTGACGATTAGGCGGAGGCAGAGGCTTAAGCCAAGACCAAGGCTGAGGCTTGATCTCATGCTCAAGGTTGGGTTAGGTCTGGGCTTAGAGTTAGCCTTAAGCTTAGGCTTAGCTTTGGCTTGGGCCTTGGCTTAGGGTTAACCTTAAGCTTAGGCTCAGGTTTAGCCTAGGCTTAAATTTGGGCTCAGGCTTTGGATTAAGCTTAAGCTTAACCTTATGCCTGGGCTTAGGCTTGGGCTTGGGCTTGGGCTTGGGCTCGGGTTCAGGCTTGGGATTGGGCTTACGCTTGGGCTCAGGCTTAGGCTCAAGGTTAAACTTAGGTTTAGGCTTAGCTCAAGATTAAGATAAAGCTCAAGCTCAAGCTCGGGCCTAGGCCTACGCTTACGCTTAGACCTAGACTGGGGCTTAGCCTTAGCTCTCAGGTTTAGGCTTAGGTCTCAGGCTGACGATTAAGCTAAGGCAGAGGCTTGAGCCAAGGCCAAGGCTGAGGCTTGATCTCATGCTCAAGGCCGGGTTAGGCCTACGCTTAGAATTAGGCCTAAGGTTAGGCTTGGGCTTTGGCTCGGGGCTTGGCTTAAGCTTAGGGTTAGGATTAGAGTTAGCCTTAAGCTTAGGCTCAGGCTCTTGCCTTAGGCTTAAATTTGGACTCAGGCTTTGGATTAGGCTTAAGCTTGGCCTTATGCTTGGCCGGGCTTGGGCTTGGGCTTGGGTTTGGGTTTGGGCTTGTGCTCAACGTTAGGCTTAGGCTTATGCTAGAAGTTAGATTTAGGCTTAGGCTCAAGGTTAGGTTTAAACTTAGGTTTAGGCTCAGCTCAAGATCAAGCTCAAGCTTAGGCTTAGACTTGGGCTTACGCTTACGCGTAGGCTTAGGCTGGGGCTTAATCTTAGGTCTCAGGCTGACAATTAGGCCAAGGCGGAGGCAGAGGCTGAAGCCCAGGCCAAGGCTAAGGCTTGATCTCATGCTTAAGGTTCGGTGAGGCCTAAGTATAGAATTAGCCTTAAGCTCAGGCTTTGGATTAGGCTTAAGCTTAGTCTTATGCTTAGCCTCATGCTTGGGCCTAGGCCTGGGCTTAGGCTCGGGCTTCGGCTTGGGTTTGGGCTTTCCCTGGCCCTGGGCCTGAGCTTGGGCTTGGGCTTAGGCCTGTCCATGGGCCTTCACCGGCCCCCGGCTTGGGCTTGGGCTTGGGCTTGGGCTTGGGCTTATGCTTGGGCTTAGGCTTGGGCTTAGGCCTAGGCTTAGGCTCAGGCTTAGGCTCGGGACTGACCCTGGGCTTGGGCTTGGGCTTGGGCTTAGGCTTGGGCTTGGGCTTAGGCTTATCCTTGGGCTTATGCTTAGGCTTGGGCTTAAACTTGGGCTTAGGCCTGTCCATGGGCCTTCACCGGCCCTCGGCTTGGGCTTGGGCTTGGGCTTGGGCTCTGGCTTGAACTTGGGCCTGGCCCTGGCCCTGGCCCTGGCCCTGGCCCTGGCCCTGGGCTTGGGCTTAGGCTTTGGCTTAGGCTTGGGCTTGGGACTGGCCCTGGCCTGGGCTTGGGCTCCGGCTTGAACTTGGGCCTGGGCTTAGCCTCAGGCTTAGGCTTGGGTTTGGGTTTGGGCCTTCCCTGGCCGTGGGCCTGCGCTTGGGCTTGGGCTCTGATTTGAACTTGGGCTCGAACTTGGCCCTGGGCTTAGGCCTGGGTTTGGGCTTGGGCTTGGCTGTGTCCATGGGCCTTCACCGGCCCTCGGCTTGGGCTTGGGCTTGGGCTTGGGCTTGGGCTTGGGCTTGGGCTTGGGCTTAGGCTTAGGCTTAGGCTTCGGCTTATGCTTGGGCTTATGCTTGGGCTTAGGCTTGGGCTTAAACTTGGGCTTAAACTTGGGCTTAGGCTTGGGCTTAGGCTTGGGCTTAGGCTTGGGCTTAGGCTTGGGCTTAGGCTTGGGCTTAGGCTTGGGCTTAGGCTTGGGCTTAGGCTCAGGCTTAGGCTTGGGCTTCGGCTTGGGCTTCGGCTTGGGCTTGGGCTTGGGCTTAGGCTTAGGCTTAGGCTCGGGACTGGCCCTCGCCCTGGCCCTGGGCTTAGGCTTGGGCTTGGGCCTGGCCCTAGGCCTGGGCTTGGGCCAGGGGTTATGCTTGGGTCTGGGCCTGGGCCCAGGCCTGCGCTTGGGCTTGGGCTTGGGCTTGCGCTCTGGTTTGAACTTGGGCTCGAACTTGGCCCTGGGCTTAGGCCTGGGCTTGGGCTTAGGTTTATTCTTAGGCTTGAGCTTGGGCTTGGGGTTAGGCTTGAACTTGGGTTGGGCTTGGGCATGAGCCTGGGGTTATTCCTGGGTCTGGGCCTGGGCCTAGGTCTGAGCTTGGGCTTGAGGCTGGGCTTGGGGTTATGCTTGGGCTTAGGCTTGGACCCAGGTGTGGGCCTGGACCCAGGTCTGGGCTTGGGCTTGGGCATGGGATTAGGCTTAGGCTTGGGTCTTTCCCTTGCCCTGGGCTCGGGCTTGGGGTTATGCTTGGGTCTGGGCCTGGGCTCAGGTCTGGGCTTGGGCCTGAGCCTGGGCCTAGGTCTCGGCTTGGGCATGAGCTTATTCTTAGGCTTGGGGCTTTCCCTTGCCCTGGGCTTAGGGTTGGGGTTATGCTTGGGTCTGGGCCTGTGCCCAGGTCTGGGCTCGGGCTTCAACTTGGGCCTGTCCCTGGCCTTCGGCTTGGGCTTAGGCATGGGCTTGGGACTGGCCCTGGCCCTGGCCTTGGGCTTGGGCTTAGGCTTTGGCTTAGGCATGGGCTTGGGACTGTCCCTGGCCCTGGGCTTGGGCTTGGGCTTGGGCTCCGGCTTGAACTTGGGCCTGGGCTTAGCCTTAGGCTTAGGCTTGGGTTTGGGTTTGGGTTTGGGTTTGGGCCTTCCCTGGCCCTGGCCCTGGGCTTGGGCTTGGCCTTGGGCTTGGGCTTGGGCTTGGGCTTGGGCTTGGGCTTGGGCTTGGGCTTGGGCTTGGGCTTGGGCTTAGGCTTAGGCTTAGGCTTAGGCTTGGGCTTAGCCTTGGGCTTATGCTTGGGCTTAGGCTTGGGCTTAAACTTGGGCTTAGGCTTGGGCTTAGGCTTAGGCTTAGGCTTAGGCTTGGTCTTAGGCTTGGGCTTAGGCTTGGGCTTAGGCTTGGGCTTAGGCTTGCGCTTAGGCTTGGGCTTAGGCTTGCGCTTAGGCTTGGGCTTGGGCTTAGGTTTGGGCTTAGGTTTGGGCTTGGGCTTAGGTTGGGCTTATGGTTGGGCTTATGCTTGGGCTTATGCTTGTGCCTAAACTTGGGCTTAGGCTTGGGCTTAGGCCTAGGCTTAGGCTTAGGCTCGGGACTGGCCCTGGCCTTGGGCTTGGGCTTGGGCTTGGGCTTGGGCCTGTCCATGGGCCTTCACCGGCCCTCGGCTTGGGCTTGGGCTTGGGCTTAGGCTTGGGCTTGGGCTTGGGCCTGTCCATGGTCCTTCACCGGCCCTCTGCTTGGGCTCGGGCTTGGGCTTGGGCTTGGGTTTGGGCTTGGGCTTGGGCTTAGGCTTAGGCTTAGGCTTAGGCTTAGGCTTAGGCTTAGGCTCAGGCTAAAGCTTAGGCTTAGGCTTAGGCTTGGGCTTAGGCTTAGGCTTAGGCTTAGGCTTAGGCTTAGGCTTAGGCTAAAGCTTAGGCTTAGGCTTAGGCTTAGGCTTAGGCTTAGGCTTAGGCTTAGGCTTATGCTTAGGCTTGGGCTTAGGCTTATGCTTAGGCTTAGGCTTATGCTTAGGCTTAGGCTTAGGCTTAGGCTTAGGCTTAGGCTTAGGCTTAGGCATTAGGCATTAGGCTTAGGCTTAGGCTTAGGCTTAGGCTTAGGCTTAGGCTTGGGACTGGCCCTGGCCTTGGGCTTAGGCTTAGGCTTATGCTTAGGCTTATGCTTAGGCTTATGCTTAGGCTTAGGCTTAGGCATTAGGCATTAGGCTTAGGCTTAGGTTTGGGCTTAGGCTTAGGCTTAGGCTTAGGCTTAGGCTTAGGCTTAGGCTTGGGCCTGTCCATGGGCCTTCACCGGCCCTCGGCTTGGGCTTGGGCGTGGGCTTGGGCTTGGGCGTGGGCTTAGGCTTGGGCTTGGGCTTGGGCTTGGGCCTGTCCATGGGCCTTCACCGGCGCTAGGCTTGGGCTTGGGCTTGGGCTTAGGCTTAGGCTTAGGCTTAGGCTTAGGCTTAGGCTAAAGCTTAGGCTTAGGCTTAGGCTTAGGCTAAAGCTTAGGTTTAGGCTTAGGATTAGGCTTAGGCTTAGGCTTAGGCTTAGGCTTAGGCTTAGGCTTAGGCTTAGGCTTAGGCTTAGGCTTAGGCTAAAGCTTAGGCTTAGGCTTAGGCTTAGGCTTAGGCTTGGGCCTGTCCATGGGCCTTCACCGGCCCTCGGCTTGGGCTTGGGCTTAGGCTTGGGCTTAAACTTGGGCTTAAACTTGGGCTTAAACTTGGGCTTAGGCTTGGGCTTAGGCCTAGGGCTAGGCTTAGGCTTAGGCTCGGGACTGGCCCTGGCCTTGGGCTTGGGCTTAGGCTTGGGCTTGGCCTTGGGCCTGTCCATGGGCCTTAACCGGCCCTCGGCTTGGGCTTGGGCTTGGGCTTGGGCTTGGGCTTGGGCTTGGGCTTGGGCTTGGGCTTGGGCTTGGGCTTGGGCTTGGGCTTGGGCTTGGGCTTAGGCTTGGGCTTGGGCTTGGGCTTGGGCCTGTCCATGGGCCTTCACCGGCGCTCGGCTTGGGCTTGGGCTTAGGCTTAGGCTAAAGCTTAGGCTTAGGCTTAGGCTTAGGCTTAGGCTTAGGCTTAGGCTTAGGCTTAGGCTTAGGCTTAGTCTTAGGCTTAGGCCTAGTCTTAGGCTTAGGCTTAGGCCTAGTCTTAGGCTTAGGCTTAGGCCTAGTCTTAGGCTTAGGCCTAGTCTTAGGCTTAGGCTTAGGCTTAGGCTTAGGCTTAGGCTTGGGCTTGGGCTTGGGCTTGGGCTTGGGCTTGGGCTTAGGCTTAGGCTTAGGCTTAGGTTTGGGCTTAGATTTGGGCTTAGGTTTGGGCTTAGGTTTGGGCTTAGGTTTGGGCTTAGGTTTGGGCTTAGGCTTGGGCTTAGGCTTGGACTTAGGCTTGGGCTTAGGCTTGGGCTTAGGCTTAGGCCTAGGCTTAGGCTTACGCTCGGGACTGGACCTGGCCTTGGGCTTGGGCTTGGGCTTAGGCTTAGGCTTATGCTTGGGCTTAGGCTTAGGCTTATGCTTGGGCTTATGCTTGGGCTTAGGCTTGGGCTTAAACTTGGGCTTAAACTTGTTCTTAAACTTGGGCTTAGGCTTGGCCTTAGGCCTAGGCCTAGGCTTAGGCTTAGGCTCGGGACTGGCCCTGGCCTTGGGCTTGGGCTTGGTCTTGGGCTTAGGCTTGGGCTTAGGCCTAGGCCTAGGCTTAGGCTTAGGCTCGGGACTGGCCCTGGCCTTGGGCTTGGGCTTGGGCTTAGGCTTGGGCTTGGGCTTAGGCTTGGGATTAGGCTTGGGCTTAGGCTTAGGCTTAGGCTTAGGCTTAGGCTTAGGCTTAGGCTTAGGCTTAGGCTTAGGCTTAGGCTAAAGCTTAGGCTAAAGCTTAGGCTTAGGCTTAGGCTTAGGCATTAGGCATTAGGCATTAGGCATTAGGCATTAGGCATTAGGCATAGGCTTAGGCTTAGGCTTAGGCTTAGGCTTAGGCTTAGGCTTAGGTTTGGGCTTAGGCTTGGGCTTAGGCTTGGGCTTAGGCTTGGGCTTAGGCTTGGGCTTAGGCTTGGGCTTAGGCTTGGGCTTAGGCTTGGGCTTAGGCTTAGGCCTAGGCTTAGACTTAGGCTCGAGACTGGCCCTGGCCTTGGGCTTGGGCTTGGGCTTGGGCTTGGGCTTGGGCTTGGGCATAGGCTTGGGCTTATGCTTGGGCTTATGCTTGGGCTTATGCTTGGGCTTAGGCTTGGGCTTAGGCTTGGGCTTAAACTTGGGCTTAAACTTGGGCTTAGGCATGGGCTTAGGCTTGGGCTTAGGCCTAGGCCTAGGCTTAGGCTTAGGCTCGGGACTGGCCCTGGCCTTGGGCTTGGGCTTAGGCTTGGGCTTGGGCTTGGGCCTGTCCATGGGCCTTCACCGGCCCTCGGCTTGGGCTTGGGCTTGGGCTTGGGCTTAGGCTTAGGCTTAGGCTTAGGCTTAGGCTTAGGCTTAGGCTTAGGCTTAGGCTTAGGCTTAGGCTTAGGCTTGGACTTGGGCTTGGACTTGGGCTTGGGCTTAGGCTTGGGCTTAGGCTTGGGCTTGGGCTTAGGCTTAGGCCTAGGCTTAGGCTTAGGCTCGGGACTGGCCCTGGCCTTGGGCTTGGGCTTGGGCTTGGGCTTAGGCTTGGGCTTATGCTTGGGCTTATGCTTGGGCTTATGCCTGGGCTTAGGCTTGGGCTTAAACTTGGGCTTAAACTTGGGCTTAGGCTTGGGCTTAGGCCTAGGCTTAGGCTTAGGCTCGGGACTGGCCCTGGCCTTAGGCTTAAGCTTAGGCTCGGGACTGGCCCTGGCCTTAGGCTTAGGCTTAGGCTTAGGCTTAGGCTTAGGCTTAGGCATTAGGCTTAGGCTTAAGCTTGGGCTTGGGCTTGGGCTTGGGCTTAGGTTTGGGCTTAGGTTTGGGCTTAGGTTTGGGCTTAGGCTTGGGCTTAGGCTTGGTCTTAGGCTTGGGCTTAGGCTTGGGCTTGGGCTTAGGCTTAGGCCTAGGCTTAGGCTTAGGGTCGGGACTGGCCCTGGCCTTGGGCTTGGGCTTGGGCTTGGGCTTGGGCTTAGGCTTGGGCTTATGCTTGGGCTTGGGCTTAGGCTTGGGCTTGGGCTTGGGCCTGTCCATGGGCCTTCACCGGCCGTCGGCTTGGGTTGGGTTTGGGCTTGGGCTTAGGCTTATGTTTAGGCTTAGGCTTAGGCTTAGGCTTAGGCATTAGGCTTAGGCTTATTCTTAGTCTTGGTCTTAGGCTTAGGCTTAGACTTAGGCTTAGGCTTAGGCTTAGGCTTAGGCTTAGGCATTAGGCTTAGGCATTAGGCTTAGGCATTAGGCTTAGGCATTAGGCTTAGGCTTAGGCTTAGGCTTAGGCTTAGGCTTAGGCTTAGGCTTAGGCTTAGGCTTAGGCTTAGGCTTAGGCATTAGGCTTAGGCATTAGGCTTAGGCATTAGGCATTAGGCTTAGGCATTAGGCATTAGGCTTAGGCATTAGGCTTAGGCATTAGGCTTAGGCATTAGGCATTAGGCTTAGGCATTAGGCATTAGGCTTAGGCATTAGGCTTAGGCATTAGGCTTAGGCATTAGGCATTAGGCATTAGGCTTAGGCATTAGGCTTAGGCATTAGGCATTAGGCTTAGGCATTAGGCTTAGGCTTATTCTTGGGCTTGGGCTTGGGCTTGGGCTTGGGCTTGGGCTTGGGCTTGGGCTTGGGCTTGGGCTTGGGCTTGGGCTTGGGCTTGGGCTTGGGCTTGGGCTTGGGCTTGGGCTTGGGCTTGGGCTTATGTTTAGGCTTAGGCTTGGGCTTAGGCTTATGTTTAGGCTTAGGCTTAGGCATTAGGCTTAGGCATTAGGCTTAGGCATTAGGCTTAGGCTTAGGCTTAGGCTTAGGCTTAGGCTTAGGCTTAGGCTTAGGCTTAGGCTTAGGCATTAGGCTTAGGCATTAGGCTTAGGCATTAGGCTTAGGCATTAGGCATTAGGCATTAGGCTTAGGCATTAGGCTTAGGCTTATTCTTGGGCTTGGGCTTGGGCTTGGGCTTGGGCTTGGGCTTGGGCTTGGGCTTGGGCTTGGGCTTGGGCTTGGGCTTGGGCTTGGGCTTGGGCTTGGGCTTGGGCTTGGGCTTAGGCTTGGGCTTGGGCTTGGGCTTGGGCTTGGGCTTGGGCTTGGGCTTGGGCTTAGGCTTGGGCTTAAACTTGGGCTTAGGCTTGGGCTTAAACTTGGGCTTAGGCTTGGGCTTAGGCCTAGGCCTAGGCTTAGGCTTAGGCTCGGGACTGGCCCTGGCCTTGGGCTTGGGCTTGGGCTTGGGCTTGGGCTTGGGCTTGGGCTTGGGCTTGGGCTTGGGCTTGGGCTTGGGATTAGGCTTGGGCTTGGGCCTGTCCATGGGGCTTCACCGGCCCTCGGCTTGAGGTTGGGTTTGGGCTTGGGCTTAGGCTTGGGCTTAGGCTTGGGCTTAGGCTTAGGCTTAGGCTTAGGCTTAGGCTTAGGCTTAGGCTTAGGCTTAGGCTTAGGCTTAGGCTTAGTCTTAGGCTTAGTCTTAGGCTTAGTCTTAGGCTTAGGCTTAGGCATTAGGCTTAGGCATTAGGCTTAGGCCTAGGGTTAGGCTTAGTCTTAGGCGTTAGGCTTAGGCTTAGGCTTAGGCGTTAGGCTTAGGCTTAGGCTTAGGGTTGGGGTTTCCTTTGCCCTGGGCTCGGGCTTGGGGTTATGCTTAGGCTTAGGCTTAGGCTTAGGCTTAGGCTTAGGCTTAGGCTTAGGCTTAGGCTTAGGCTTAGGCTTAGGCATTAGGCTTAGGCTTAGGCTTAGGGTTAGGCACTAGGCTTAGGCTTAGGCTTAGGGTTGGGGTTTCCTTTGCCCTGGGCTCGGGCTTGGGGTTATGCTTGGGCCTAGGCTTGGACCCAGGTCTGGGCCTGGGCCTGGGCCTGGGCCTAAGTTTGGGCTTGGGCATGGGCTTAGGCTTAGGCTTGGGGCTTTCCCTTGCCCTGGGCTCGGGCTTGGGTTTATGCTTCGGTCTGGGCCTGGGCCCAGGTCTGGGCTCGGGCTTGGGCTTGGGCTTGGGCTCTGGCTTGAACTTGGGCCTGGCCCTGTCCCTGGGCTTGGGCTTAGGTTTGGGCTTAGGCTTGGGCTCAGCCTGGAGCTTAAGGTTATGCTCAAGGTTAGGAAAACTGCAATAGAGAAACGACGACTTTCACTGAACCAATATAACCCGGAGGCACAGCTGACTGCACTAACCACTCTGCTATCTCGACACTGGAATGGTGAGGTCTCAGTGCGAAGGACATACTCCAGCCAGTGTCTGCATCTTTCTCATTTAGGCACTCTTTTCGCGCACGAATATTTAGCATCAAGTATTTCCCGAGAAACAAGGAACGCAAAATACGTGGATATATTCGCATTTATCTCATCGATCTGTATCGTTTAATGCCAAAATCATCGAAATCGGAGACAAAAAATATTTTTCCGAAATTTCTCTGTACCCCTCAGGGTCGAAAAAATGCGATTTTCGGAATTTTTTTCTCAGCTCGTATTCCACCACGAGCGGTAATGTTTCCGTGGTTTGAGAGGTCTCGTCGGGTGCACCACAAATCAAACGACCCTTTGCACCTATGTCAAACAGCTTCCGAGAACTAGAACCCCCAAAATTGCAAAAATCATTCTGGCCGGTCGAATCGGTTTTCAATTTTTGTTTGGAAATGCACTGAGTTATATACGGTTTGATAGAGCTTGAAATGTTGCGCTGAGGATAGCAAACCCGAACTCCATAGACCTAACCATTGCCGAGAAAAAAATCCAAAAATATCAATTACAGTACATTTGTTCAGAAACTACAACATTCCTGGGCCTATAATTTTCTTCATTTCACATAAAACAGCAAGCAGCGCATGTGTCCATGATGAGCTCATTGAAATCTATCTATGATACCAAAATCGTCCAAATCGAAGACAAAAAAGGGCTCCTATATGGGCTCCTATTTGTCTTAGAGTTGCAATCCTAGACCGTTGGAGACGTCTCGCTGAGCAGACTATAAATCAGAAAACTGTTTAACACCATGTGAAATAGCGGCCGAGAACGAGGACCTCCAACATCGCAAAAATCGAGACTTGAGAAATTCTAACCGGTCGATTCCGCTTCCAACTTTTCTTTCGAAATATAGTAAACTATATACCGTTTGACAGAGCTTTTAAAGTTGTATTGAAAGAAGCAAACTATGCCTCCACAGGCCTAACCGTTGCCGAGAAAAAAATTCCGAAATCTCGAATACAGTACGTTTCTATGGAGAATTCACAGAATTTAATTTTTAAACTGAACAAACCGTGAATGATTAAATCTAAAAAGTAGATATCTTTAAAAGAGAATGTATAAAGGAATGAAAATAAAGGCATCCAAGAAAAGGAGACAAATAGAACCTATGTTGACGCAGGAAGAAGTGACTGTACGAAATTGTTAGCTATATATTTTTATTTCAGTGCTGATGTTAAGGTCAGGGGACTCCACCCCCTGAACCGCTTGCAGGGGTCTGCCGCCCCCTTGACCCCTGCTTTGATCTAGATACAGTTGTTGCTGTGGAAAAAATTACACTATAAATTTAATTTTCATTTTTTTTCTCACGGATCCTTGCAGCTGATCCAGAAACTGTATATATCGTTCGAAAAAGAATTAAATACTGAATCGAATAAAAAAAATTTCATCCAAATCCACCAAAAGTTGGTAGAGTTATGAACGCGCGTAACGTCATTTCTCTGACTCTTTCACTTCAATGTACTCTTTCGCCGCCAGATGCGTTTTCCGGCATTTCATGTGGAGATACCAAAACATGTTATAAACCGTTGGGAAGGAAATTGGCTGGGGAGTCGAATGGCGCTATGTGCACTCTCTCCGGTTATCCAAAAAGAGTTACAGCCGAAAATAAAGAATTTCCGGAATGTCCAGAAAACCCCGAATTGGAGGAAAACGATACTTATATATTTGTAATAGGCTTGGAGAAAGAAGATGAAAACTTGTAGTAGATGAGAAAACTGTGCTAACAACACGAAAAAAGTTATAAAAATGAGGTTGGCAATTTACCAGCTTTCTTCCATCCCATCCCGATTCTCTCCAGGAATTCAGTAAGCAATCCCAAACATGGAAAATAAAACAAATTCCATCTCGATTCGATCGTACAGAAGAGGGATATGGCCAAAAATCGTTTTTCCGGTTCCTGAACGGGATATCTCAACCAGATCATCAAATATCCACAATCTTTCTTCACAGGCACATTCAGATTGGAATTCCCTAGAGGTACTATGAAAATCTGCCAGAAATATGCAAAAATGATAAAATAATAAAAGTTTCCGGATTACTCCCCATACATCTTCAAGAAATTCAGGAAAAATTTTCATATTCAGGATTTTTTTCACAAACGCACCCACTTCCCATGATTGCACATAGCTAACTCCATAAAAGCAGAAGAAAAAATCAAAAATTCAGCAAACCAACAAAAAAGATATGAGCAAAAACGCTTAAGTAAAAAACGCTTAAGCAAACCAACAAAACAAAAAAAAACCCACAGGATTAACTCGTCAATGAACCGGGAAACACGCACCAATTTTTGTAGGTCTGGAAAGCATCAACATACCGTGAGATCCAGAAAAAACCACGTCCCTAGAGCAAACGGTAGAGCCAAAAACGCTGATCGGAGGTAAAAATTATTAGTGATCTGTATGAATTGTTTAATAGTGAAAAAAAGATGACCTTCTGCATAGAATAGAATAGATAATAGATAATAAGAATAGATAATAAGTATAACGTTTATATTTGTATGTTGGAATAGAATCAGGGCCATAAAACGAAGTGCTCGTTCGCAATTCTCCAGTATTGTGGAATTTTTTGCTTTAATTGCAACGGCTTTGTCTTTGATATTATTTGAAGAAGGGAGAGCGATGAGACGGGTTAATTGTCCTTCGGTTTGAAGATTAGAGGTTGTGTCTGAGTTCGGAAATGTATCGCATTTTAGGTTTCTAAATTTGATACCTTCGGGAACACTATTCTTCTGGGCTTCGCTTGGCGTTCGAGTCGCTGAATCGATTGGAGATGCAGCATTTGTAACTTCGTCGTTCGCAATTGGTGCGAAATGTTTTCCAGGAAGAATTGCTACGGTCGTGGTGGGTTGTTGCTTGCAGGTTTTTTTGCTTAAATGGCACATAAAATTATATAAAGTCACAACTTCGAAGTTTTAAGTCTTCTGTTAAATTATTTTTATATTGTAATATAACAAATTGAATTGAACAAAAGATAAACCATGCAAAGTTGGATTTAAATTGTTCAAGAATAAATGTATGAGTGAATACGACGGGAGAGATATCTTCTTGTCCTTTCAGTTAAGGCCATTCAATATGAAACAAGAAGAATAAAGGTTAACTACAAATAACTGCGTGCATATGCAGAAAAAGTGGTTCGGTGAGAGCAAACAAGTGAATTGTGCAATTCACAGAGAGTGATTCAGCTTACTCGTAGGCCTGGAAATCTTTGTTTTGCATGTTTTCATTCAATAGCAATTGCGTTTGGATGCTCTTCAATATTGGGGAAATTTTATCGCAAAAATATGAAGGTTACTATGACGTCGCTTGCAGGGTGAGAAGGAAAGGGCCGAGAATTCACTTTCTATAAAAGAAAGACGTTGTTCGTTTAGCATTTTTAAAGTAGTATAGAATGGCACCTCGTCGCTAAAATCAAAAAGAAGTGCGATGCAAGTGTTGGGAGGGAGCCAATAGGTATACTCATTTCTTCTAGTCGTTATACTTTTTTACATTGTGGTGTACTTTGTAGTTTAATCTCTTTTTATGTTCATCTCTCGTTATTTTCTTAGCAGATACCATTAAAATATAAAAGCATAGAGAATGACAATAACTTCAGATTTAGTCTCTTGAATCCTAATAAATATAAAATTGAAAGAGTATCCATACTTCAAATATTATTGATATCTAAAGGCGTATACTTGCAAATCACATTAATTTTCTTGTTTATCTTCTTCTCCTTCACTATTTATTGCTGTTATCTGTGCAATACTCAATTCTTGTATCAAAGTATAAAATAAGCGAAATAATTGAATCCGATCATTTCTTTTATTGTCGGTAATAATAATTTTCAGGGTGTGATGGAAACATTTGCGGGTCTTGGCTATACTGCAGGTCCACCCATCGGTGGCGTCCTTTATGAGCTTGGTGGCTTTCAGCTACCTTTCCTCGTTCTTGGATCCTTCTTAATTATTGCTGCCATATTCTCCTATTTCCTCATTGAAGATTTTGATGGTTCATTTTCTAATTTTTATCCATTTTTTGGAGAATTCAGCTAAAAAAATTACGTAGGTGCTATGCACAACTTAGGGTTTGAGCGATGATTTTTTTGACCAATACGTTCATTTAAAATTATTCATTATCGCTAAAATCTTTTTTCGAATGCAATGTTTTTGTATCACAGTTCTAAAGATATATGAGTGCATGTAAAGCATCAAAAACATTTTGGGAATACTATTTGCAAGACGGATGAATTTTACCTTGGAAGAAGAAGGGGAGGGGGTTAAATGAAACGAGAGGATTGAAATTGGTTGCTTACGCGCCTCTAGCGGGAATTGCGCATTAATAAGATGGTGGGTGGAAGTGAAATTAGAACTGTTACATAGTAAAATTCATAAATCATCCAATATAGATACCAATAAATCCGAGTTGCATGAAAATTGTTGAAAAAGAATGCATTAAACAATGATCAATAAAAATTGCCCTTATATATGAGTTTTTACCGTAATATTGTAATTATTGTACATGACAGGGTACCTTTTGTGCTACAATAATTGTGAATTTGATATTTCAGATGAGCCAGTAAATGACGATAAAGGAATGTTAGGCATGCTTCGCATACCTGTTGTTTGGATTATGGTATATGCGATTGTTGTTTGTGCAATATCGTTATCATTTCTTGATCCCACATTAGCAAATCATCTTGACTCGGTTTGCCATTTCTTTTACTATGCTTATTCAAGGTGAGTATTAAGAAACAACATCCCCGATACGTGAAGATGTTCCTAATATACCATCGGTACTTCATTCACCTACGCAAATATACCTTCAATATACCTTCAATTCCAATCACATTTGGAATTGATAAGCATTGAGCGTTTTTTGTACTGTTTACGCAAAGCACAAGTGGAGACATAAATGCTTTCCATCGCCAACTATAAAAGATGCTTTTCTCTTGTAGAGGAGTACTGCAGATAAGATAATAAAAGACAAATAAGCAGCGATGTAGGAAATAGATCAAATGGAAAAATATCGAAAGCGAAAACATCACTAATATACGAAAGTTGCAAAAAAAAGAATGCTGGAGATTTGCTTATTCGAAGTACTATTTTCCAGGTATGAATTTTGACACTTGTTTGAGCTTCTTTCATGTTTGATGTCATGCAACGGAGTGTTTACTAATAAAAAAATGTGCTCGTGCACTAAAATTTTCTTTGTATCCGCGACTGCAACCAGTGAATTCCAAAAAACTTAATTTTTTGGCGGGGGGGGGGAGGAGGAGGAAGTGGGTCATTTTTGAAACCTCAAAATAAATTGAAGTCGGAAAACACAATCTATGAACTATTTCCCTAAGGAGTATAGGTAACTTCTAGAAAATATGACCAAAGTTAAAGAAGTTCATATCATGGAAATTAGCTTTGCGACATTTCTGACATTTTAAGATTTCATTATACATGAGTATAGTGCATATGCTCAAAATTTTGTCAGTCATCCTTCTATTATTTTAGATTTTTCGTAATCGTTTTAGCCACACTCCTTGCATAAAATTCAGAAATTGCAAGTATAAATTTCTCTTTTGAAATTTCACCGCATCCATTATCGAAACATTTTTGTCTTTATGTCCACTGTAATTTAATTATTAATTCTCGGATTTTATCGTTATTTGGTGAATGGTTTTCGAATCCAGTTCGTTAATTGGGAGATTTTAAGTTTAATTTATCACCGACCGTTGTTGGACTGATGTTTCTTTTATGTGGAGGTATTTACACAATTGCCGCACCGCTATGGGGTATGTTAATCGACAAATTCGAATGCACAAAATCGATTATGCTTTTCGGATCGATGGTTACCGTTTTTGCAATGATGTTAATTGGTCCTTCACCATTGTTGAACGCAGACAAGTAATTTCATTTCAGTTCAAAAATCTTTTATTAAATATTGTGCATGTTGACTTCTCATCAATACTCACTACTTATAAACCGCCTCAAAAACAATACCATTTCATCAAAAATAAATCAATTAAATTTGAATAATAAATATTTCGACGAGGGTTGAAATAGAACAAAGCCATGGATCCTTCTTATGACAACGTCAGAAGATCTGGATGCCTTACGTTGAATAGTAATTTTCTGGCTTCACTTTAGTGATGTCATCGTGGCAAAAATTTTGGTACTGTGCTGTACTTCTACTTCTTCACCAAAAATGGCCTTTTACTTATACCACCTTTGTAAGAAACACGTACGCAATACCTATATGTGCTTGCGGGTTCTGCGTTGGTGCAATACTGTACCGAATATTTCCTTCAAAAATACGGGACTCACGTCATGCCTTTCACTGCGTTTTTTTTTTTTTTGAAATAAGTAAATAAGACAGCGGCAATTACTTTATCAATAAGTTATGTAAAGCGAAGCTGTCCGAGGCGGTGGTCACGAGGGAGTGGTCACCGTCTGAAGTGGTAAAAATAATCAGAAGAAAGCTTCAGAATAAATCAGTGTTTTCTTCATCAAAAATGCAATAAATGCAATTGTAATCTCGGTAGGTCCCCAAAGAAAATCGTTCACACGTATTTCATGTCTTTCGAGACTCCGCTGTGCCTCTGCCTATCTTCCAAGAAACCAGACAACCATCATCACCACATTTCCTCATTAAGGCTTTAAATTAACAGCTATTTTGAACGTCCTCGAGCAAATCATCGTATCGACATAAAGTATACGAGTGAGAAAGAGAGATTATAAAGAATGAGATTGGAGAAAACACAGAACATACTATCTTTTGCGATACTATTATCAGCCACCCAAGCAACTGCGCTTGCAAATTACATTAGTTCTTTATTGAAATTGCAGAAGTTTGTTGTCGATCGGTATCGCATTGGGTCTTCTTGGTATCGCAGAAGGTGCATTATACATACCAACCTTTCAAAATTGTCTCGATGCTGTAAGGTCGGTTCAAAAATTTTCATCGCACTTCTTTCGTATTGCAGTAAAAAATTATTTTTGTGATGAAAACCAAAAAACGCCCATATTTTAAACTATTAAACTAAATATGCAACAATGATGAATATCGACCTTTTTGTTTGTGGCTATATTTGAGATCTCGTTTTTGCCTAAATCTGACATTTCACAAATTTTCAAATTCATTATTTTTCCAGATAAAATTTTTTATTCGCCAACAAATTCTTCAAGAGTAATTTGCAGGGAATATGGTTATGAAGATTCATTCCAGACCTATGGCTGCGTTTCTGGTGTATTCGAATCCGCGTTTGCGTTTGGGTATGTGAAAATGCCTCACTAATGTTGGACCCTTTTAATCAATGTTAATATTTGACTACATGTTACAATATTTCCTTAAAAGATACTTTCATTTAAGTTATTAGTTATTAATGTTGATTATTCACTACTGAATAACATAAAGAATATCGAATTGAATTCCGTATTGAACGTATGCGTTGTACATATACGTTGTGCTTCTTGTTCTATTATTAAAATTCTTTTTCTTTGAAGAGAGTATATAAAATTCACTTTCCTCGTAAAATTAACTATTTCTTTATCGTTTTGGCACTCGAATCACAAACGTGCATATTTCAGTTCATTTTTCGGCCCAACTATCGGTGGTTTTAGTGTTGAATGGATAGGATTTCCATGGACAACAACAATTATTGCGATAATTCATATTATTTTTGTAAGTTTTTTGCGTGTCATTTCTTTTTGAAAAAAATTTGAAAATTTCGTAGTAAATTTTCCACAATTTTTCAAATCTAACAATCGAAATTTCCCGAAAAAACCTGATTAAAATTTCTTTTCAGATTGTCGTCTTATTAATATTTTTCATTGTACGGAAATTTGCATCGTCATTCTCAACTTCACAACGCGTAGCGCTTTATGCCGCGTGAAAAAGGTGCCTCATGATGGCTTGTTTTTATTGCATATTGATCGACTGAAGACTGTTGATCGCTCTGTAAGTTCACTTATTTGCGACGAAAAATGTTGTCAGGATGATTAATCATGAATGATCATATATGTTAAATCGTTGATAAACCTGATAAACCACATAGCCATTCTGAAGCCGTTCAACGGCTGTGGGTCTATAATCCTCCAGCGGCTGAGGATGTAGCCGTTTTACGCTGAGGCTGTATAATCTCTGCTTCAATGAAAGAAACTGAATGCAAACGATAAAATTTCTTCTAAGAAATAGAAAAAAATCAAAATTGACATTTTAAATTCAGAAATTGACAATTTCAATCTTTCAGTTCACGCTTTCTTAGCATCGCGAAAATCATTCTGCAAGGTTCATATGCAATAATTTTTCGACTGAAACCTTCGCAATTGCGTGATTAAATTATTAGATACAGTGGAATGATTCAAAGGAATTGTTGGTTTGTAGGTCGAATTTTGATAGAGAGTGTATTGCTTTCTTTGTTGTGTTATAGTGCTTTTTTTCACACGTTTGCTTGCATTGGCATTTATTATAACGTGAAAGATAGTGCATAAAAGTTATTAAAGAATACTGCAGTTACTGTTTTTAATATTCACTGCATCACAATGGCACGTCCACAGCGGAAGGTTCTCATCGGCATGTTTTGAAGCAGCACAATGTAGTTAGCCGTTCTGCCATGCTTTGATTCAGAACAGATATATGATCCACCGTGGTATGATCTACCGCCAATACTTGATCTACCACCGACATCTGATTTACCATGGTTTGACCTGCCACTGATATTTGATCGACCGTGGTTTGATCCACCATGTTCGATCTAAGATTGTTTTTTGGTGTACTATGTAGTCAAACGTAACACTATCATTTGATCTACCACGGTTTAACCTACAACTGATTTTTTGATCTACCATCGTTTGATCCACGACCGATATCTTGATCTACCATGGCGAGTCAAATATAAGACCGCCATTTGATCTACCACTAGTAATTGATCTATCGTTGTTTGGCCCACTACTGATATTTGATCCAAGATAGTTTGGTAACCATTGAAATTTGATCTACCATGGTTTGATCTACGACTGATATTTTGATCTATTATGGTAGATCTCCACATATCTCAAATTCTTCCACTTCTTCATCCTCAATTCAAATTTTCAATTTCAAGTTGAAGGAATTTCGAGTAATTTTTTCAATTTCAATTTCGAAATTTTCGAGGCATACGAATTCCAAATTTCAAATCCGAATGAATTTCTTTCTTCTTTCTTCATACAATTTACTAGGCTTAGGCTTAGGGACTTACTTAAACTTAGGCTTTGGCTATGGCCTAAGCCTAATGTGTGTGTCTGTGTCTCTGTGTGTGTGCATGTGTGTCTGTCCATGCCTTTGCCTCTCTCTGTTTCCGTGTCCGTGTCTTCGTGTGTCTGTGCGTACCTGTTTATGTGCGTGTCCGTGTTTCCGCGCGTGTCTATGTCCGTGTGTGTCCGTGTCTGTCTTTGTACCCGTGCCTGTGCGTGTACTTGGGTTTGGACAATACTTGGATTTGGACAATCCAGGCAACGAGTGGATGATTCCGGCATATCATGTGTACGTGTAGGAGTGTTGTTTCTTTCTAAACCGGAAAAGTGATTGACCTCAGGACGCATATATGGTGAGTAATTTAGCAGTTCGAAAGAATGGGAATTTTGCTTGACTGTGTTCCTCGTTAAGTGATTTTTCACAATCGTCCCTATTGGGCAACCGTTCGTCCGTTCAGTGTCACAAACTCCTCTCATTCCGAGCCTACTTTTAACGGAAACATTCAAGACTCTAATGGATTTTCACAGAGGTTTTATATCCTTCCAAATGTAAAGTGAAGAACTCTTTTCAAAAAGTCGACAAAACCAAAAATATGAGAACATCAGAGAAAGTCACTAGTAAATTCTTCAGTTTATCTCCCAAAATTTTAAGTTATCTCTCCCCCAAGTCTTCTTTAGATGAATTATCAAAAAATTCGTTTCCCCTCTTAGTCTTAAAATTGTGTCAGCAGTCAATACGTCAAGGAAATTTTGGTGAGCACAAAACAACCCTGAGAAAAAGTACTCCTATCTCCTGAAGGTTAATTGTAGAAATCATCGTATGGGATCTTTTCTTCGGGCAGTTTCCATTTTCAATGAGAAATTTCATAATATTTTTAGAGCATTCGAACGAGCTGATGAGCGATCAAATATTATGGCAATTCAGTTTTTTGCAAGAAAAATTTGCAGAAAATCGTGGCGAGAGGATTTTTTGGCGAAAATAACATCAATACCTCCGTATATATATATATATATATATATATATATATATATATATATATATATATATATATATATATATATATAGAGGCAAGTATTAAAATAGAAGTGTGAAATTCGAGATTACACTCAAATGATTCAATTGCCTCTTCCAAGCACTTTTTCCAAAGAATGGGCGGAATCACATCACTGGAATAAAAAACCAACTGAAGGGCAACAAAAAATGGTGTAAAAACGAGTAACATCTGACAGACAGTAGCTAGCCAATACTTGCCAAAAGGCGTTGTTTTATAAAATGGCAAACTTGAAATGTACAACGATTATATTACACTTGCGTATGCGTACTGTCATACCTGTTCGCTCGTTGAAAGCATGATCAGTATTGCTATTTTTGTTGCAGTTTTAGAGTGTATTTGGTAGAGGTTCTAATACAAGACTTTCCCTACGCTCCGTATTACCAGCTTCCTCTTCCTCTTCGAGAATATTAATATTGCTTGCATGAGAGGCCACATAAAGATCGCTTAACACAGAAATAGAGCGTATTGCCACATAGACAGTATGCGCTCGTGTACGCAATATTACTGGATCGTATATCGCACAAGAACCCTGCAAATATCAATTATTACCCCATATTTAAGTATCATTCGATATTAAATAAATTTGCTTCCAGGCTAATGATGAATAAACTTCAATCATTTCAACTATTCGAGAGAATTTGCACTTGAGAAGATGAGTTTTAGACACCAGATAAATATGATATTTAACGGATCAATGCGGAAACGAAAAAATGCATGCGCAATTGGCGCACACTGTCATCCAGCTGAACGATGAAATTTTGAACGCTCATTATGAAGGGATTTTGAGTCATTATCTGATCCAGAACCAAGCCAGAGACGGATCATTACTGACTTTCAAATTTGGAATGAAATTTTTTTCAGAATCTCGAAAAAAACCACGCTATTCCAACATAGGAAACATGTAGATAGCAGCTGGATTGCGGCATCACAAATCAACTAACCGATGCATTGGAACATGTTTGACTCCAAACCAAACACGCACTATCGAATATTGCTCCCCAAAGTAATGGCGATGGAAGTGTGGCCAACAGGCTTACAAGAAATCCTTGTAAACCTAGAGAAATACTTCGATGGGCGGGTGGTACTGACCTGAAAATTGTTTTAATGTAGTTGAATGCTATAGTCCATTTGGATTCAAATGTCTCAGATGACTTACACAGAAATAAATTTATGCAATAACTGACTTAAGTAATGACTACGACCCACATGAAAGGTGCTTTATACCTACTCTCCCATCTCTCCCCTCTCCCTACACGAGAATCGTAACTTCCTAGGATATGCATTTATGCCATCCGATCACCCGTTCCCCTCATATTTGAAAAGGTGCAGCGAAATATGTTGGGCGTTCATTTTTCTTATAAAGATCTCATAATTCACTTGTTGACAACTACTTCTAAATTGAGATAAAATTCGTAGTAAGTTTATAAATTTCTTTCCATCCCATAATCACCTAATCCAGATAAAACTTAAAGCCTATTATACCTATTCACACTTTGGCGTGCGCATAATTTCAGAAGTTTGTTGTTTAAATATTGCAACAGGAATGCCATCAACAATAATTCTTGAAGAACCCCTGGTTCAGACATTCATTTTATAGAATACTTTTAAAGGACGAAATAGTGTCACATGCACCTGACGTACACTAAATTTAGATGTATTTTCATTAAAAAAAAAAAAAAACTAAAATTTAGAAAGATCATCGTAAACATATAGAATCGAAAAATGGTCACTTAGAATGCAGACAAAATCTTCCATATTCTGAACTGTAAATAATCTCGAAGTATTTTGTGCGAAGCACTTCAAAGTGGCGTGGTGAATGGATCATCCAGGCATAATTACAAGGAATAATCGCAGCTGTGGAACTATTTGAAGCAATCCTTTAAGTAGGTGTGAAATATAATCATATAAATTTTGTTCTCTGCTCTGCTAGTGTCTTGTCTTGCAAATTTGTTGGCAATTTTCCCAACTCATTATGCTACCTACGGCGTTCATAAGTTCCCAAAAAGATTATATATTCTGGACGGTTTATAAACGAGGAAACATAGCAGGCTACGCAGAATATAATAGGTAAGAGGTATGAAAGGAAATTCCAAGAATGTACCTCAGTAAAATAAGCATACCAGGAACGAGACCGTTGCCTGCAGCGAAAGCGCCGACTATGACGCAGATGAAAAATGCGATGATCATCATTTTGCAATCATCGCTGCATAACTCTTTTTTCAAAACTTCACCTGGACTACAATCGCATGAGGCAAATTCGAGGTGATACGCATCCGCATTGTCTACTATGACCTATAAAAAACTCATTCAAGATTATAGCAACAAACTTGAGATTGAAATGCTCCAACAAACAATATTTGTGTCCATACATGTCTCAACTCCTCAATTAAAACTTTCAAGTGAGTTAACAACGGCTTCTAGTATTCATTATTATTTATTTGTGAAAAAAACCTATCACACAGTGTACACACTGCTAAGAAGGGAAGAAGTTTATGATGATCAGGTAATACAGAAGGTGAGCTCCAGCATGCATCTCTCAGAACTGAAGTAGATGATTTTAGTGCATAGCTTAAAGAATAGCTCTAACCGCTTATTCTCCTTGGAAACTTTTACAAACGACGGCGTCAAATGCAATGGAGTCTGAAGAGGAATAGGAAGGAAGCACGGGAGGGATCGATGCTGAAAAGTAAGGAAAACACTAAAGAATAGACACTGGAACCTAGATTCTACGTACCGAACCGAATCTTAAACAATGCATTTTGAAACTGTAAAGAGGAACAGGGAGGTAGGAGGGGACCGATGTTGCAATGTAAGGAAAACACTAAGGACTTAAACACAAGCTCTGTTGAAACTGTAAAGAGGAACAAGAAGCAAGAAGGGGGGGGGGGAAGATCGCTGCTGCAAAGTAAGAAAAACACTATGAAATAGAGATCGGAACCCAGATCCTATGTACCGCGAAAGAGGTCTTAAAGACAAGCTGTGTTGGAACTATGAAGGGGGAAAGAAGGAGTGGGGAGAGGTAGGGGGAGAGGACCGACGCTGCAAAGTAAGGAAAACACTAAGCAATAGGAACTAGAGGCTAGATTCTATATACCGAACTAAATTTTGCACAGAAGCTCTGTTGAAACCGTGAAGAGGGACAGGATGAGAGGGGGGGGGGGGAATGGAGGGATCGATGCTCAAAAGTAAGGAAAACACACGAGAATAAAGACTGGAACCTAGATTCTATATGCCGAACCAAATCTTCAACACAGGCTCTGTTGAAACTGTGAACAGCAACAGGAAGGAGGGGGATCGATGCTGCAAACTAAGGAAAACAATAAAAAATGGAGACTGGAACCTAGATTCTATATACCGAAGCAAATCTTAACACAATGCCTCTTGAAACTGTGAAGAGCAGCAGGAAAGCGGAGGAGGGATCGATGACAGAGGTAAGGAAGACACTAATAGAGAGTAGAACCTAGATTCTAAATACCGGACCAAATCTTTAACACAAACTCTGTTGAAACTAAGAAGAGGAACAGGAAAGAAGGAAGGAAGGGGGGGGGGGAATGAATGCTGCAATATAAGTAAAACACTAAAGAGTAGAGACTGGGAGGCACATTCTAAATCCCGAACTAAATTTTAAACAGAAGCTCTGTTCAAACCGTGAAGAGGGACAGGATGGGAGGGGGGGTGAATGGAGGGATCGATGCTCAAAAGTAAGGGAAACACACGAGAATAAAGACTGGAACCTAGATTCTATATGCCGAACCAAATCCTCAACACAAGCTTTGTTGAAACTGTGAACAGCAACAGGAAGGAGGGGGGGGGTGGGAGGGATCGACGCTGCAAGTAAGGAAAACACTAAAGAATAGAGACTGGGGCCTAGATTCTATATACCGAAGCGAATCTTAAACACAAGCTCTGCTGAAACTGTAAAGAGGAACAAGAAGGAAGAAGGGGGGATCGTTGCTGCAAAGTAAGGAAAACACTAAGGAGTAGAGATTGGAACCTAGATCCTACGTACCGCGAAATAGGTTTTAAAGACAAGTTGTGTTGGAACTATGAAGGGAGCAAGAAGGAGTGGGGAGGGGTAGGGAGAAGGGATCGATGCTGCAAAGTAAGGAAAACACTAAAGAATAGGAACTAGAAGCTAGATTCTATATACCGAATTAAATTTTAAACAGAAGCTCTGTTAAAACTGTGAAGAGAAGATGAAGGAAAGAGGGGGGAGGGGATCGATGCTGCAAAGTAGGGAAAACAGTAAAAAGGAGAGACTGGAGGCTACATTCTATATGCCGAAGCGAATCCTAAACACAAGCTCTGTTAAAATGTGAAGAAACCGGAAGGAAGGAAGAGGGGGGATCGATGCTGCAAAGGAGAACACTAAGGAGTAGAGAATGGAGCCTGGATCCTCTATACAGCGAACTAGGTCTTGAAGACAAGCTTAGCTATGAAGAGAGACAAAGAGAGGAGGAGGGAGGGGAGGGGATCGATGCTCCAAAGTAAGGAAAACACTAAAGAGGAGGGAGGGGAGGGGATCGATGCTCCAAAGTAAGGAAAACACTAAAGAGGAGAGACTGGAGGCTTGATTCTTTACACCGAAGCATATCTTAAACACAAGCTCTGTTGGCCACAGCTGCAGAGAACGATGGCGTCCCGACTGCGAACCGCGAACGGAGCTGAGCTCGTGCCCCACGTTCGTACGCACCACTACCGTACTCTGCACTCTTTGCAAGCGAATACTAACGTGCACCACAGAAGATCGAAAACTTGTGTTTGAAACATGCAGCTTTTTCCACCACTCAACTCTTCAATCGTGTTGAAATTTTGCATGCTGCCATATTTTGACATTGTGAGTTGAATGCTTTTTCTAAGATTTTTCGAGCTTACGTGATGAGCTACTGGACAGCTGCAGAGAACGATTGCCCATCCGAAAAGTGCATTTCTCCTCCTCCGATTGAGCCGAGATTTTGCAGTGGGGACATCATTTTACATTCTGAGTTGAATGATGAAAAAAGCTGCCTGTTTCCGCTGCAAGTTTTCGAGTTTCTATGATGGCATTAGTATTTTCCTGCAGAGTGCAGAGTGCGGTAGCCGTACGTACACGAGTTCAGCTTCGTTCGCGTTTCGCAGCGAAGGTCCCATCGTTCTCAACAATTGTGCCGCTCTCTTGAAACTGTGAAGAGGAACAGGAAGGAACGAGGGGGGGGGGAGAGGTCGATGCTGCAAAGTAAGGAAAATACTAAAGAATAAAAACTGGAGCTTAGATTTTATGTACCGAACCAAATATAACATAAGCTCTGCTGAAACTGTGAAGGGGAACAGGATGAAGCGAGGGGGGAGGATCGATGTTGCAAAGTAAGGAAAACGTTGAAGAATAGAGATTGGAGCCGAGATTCTATATACAGACTATATACCGAACCAAATCTTAAACACAAGGTGTGTTGAAACTGTGAAGAGGAGTAGGAAAGGGGAGGGGGGATCGATGACAGAGGTAAGGCAGACACTTAAGAATACAGACTGGAACCTAGATTCTATACACCGAACTAAATTTTTAAACAGAAGCTCTGTTGAAACCGTGAAGAGGAACAAGAAGGAAGAAGGGGGGATCGTTGCTGCAAAGTAAGGAAAACACTAAGGAGTAGGCAAACCGTGTTGGAACTATGAGGGGGACAAGAAGGAGTGGGGTGGGGTAGGGGGAGGGGATCGATGTTGCAAAGGAAGCAAAACACTAATGAATAGGGACTAGAACCTAGATTCTATATATCGAACAAATCTTAAACAAAAGCTCTGTTAAAACTGTGAAGAGGAAGAGGAAGGAACGAGGGGGGGGGGGATCGATGCTGCGAAGTAAGGAAAACAGTAAAGAGGAGAGGCTGGAGGCTAGATTCTATATGTCGACTATACACCGAACCAAATCTTAAAAACAAGGTCTGTTGAAACTGTGAAGAGCAACAGGAAGGGGGGAGGGATCGATGCTACTGGTAAGGAAAACACTAGAGGATAGATACTGGAGCCTAGATCCTATATACCGAACCGAATCTTAAATACAAACTCTGTTGAAACTGTGAAGATGAACAAGAAGGAAGAAAGTCGTTGCTGCAAAGTAAGGAAAACATTAAAGAGTAGAGACTGGAACCTAGATTCCATATACCGAACCAAACCTTAAACACAAGCTCTGTTGAAACTGTGAAGAGGAAAGGATGGAGTGGGGGGGGGGGGGTCGATGCTGCAAAGTAAGGAAAACGTTGAACAATAGAGACTAGAGCCGAACCAAGTCTTAAACAAAAGCTGTGTTGAAACTATATTTGCTCTATGTAGCAACCAACGTATCAAATTCGGCTGCCTTGCAAGTAACCCTCTCCGTTGTTTAGTGCAACGTTAGTGCTTACCTCGCGGCATCCAGCATGACATGGTGAATAGTACGCATAACCTTTGCTATTACAAACCGGAAACAATGGTGCTGACTCACATCCGCAATCCGCATTACAAGGCGCAGTATAGTTGAAATTAGTAGCCCTGTAAAGGATATAAAATCTGATAGCAAAACGCAAAAAAACCAGTAAAAACCCTCACTATGAAAAATTGTCACTGTAAAAAGCAACTTTTTCTTGTATATTGCTTCATTTTTCCACAATCACATGTCCACCTTTAGATCACACATCTATAGACCTGTTTCTGAACAAACTGCCCTATATTTGGGCAATCCGTCGCACCCTTTTCTGGACAAATTATCCTACACTTAGGCAATGTGTCTCATGTGAAATAAATGATGTAGAACTTGTGGTCACTCAGCAACGGAAAAGTTGTGATTTCAATGTTGGCTTAAGTGGATGCATTTCTTACGGACATTTTTGTTTCTATGAAACGAAACAGAAGTGAAATCTGATTTAATGATGAGTATTCTGAATGAGACAAGAATAATTAACTTACATTCCATTAAGTCCAATACTATTCACCACTGATCGACATCCAAGAAAGATTTTAACGACGAAAAGGCAAAGATTAATTGTAGAGACGACGAAAACAAAAAGTGCTGCACAACGACCATTGAGTCTGAATCGTCGTGTTACGATTCCTCCACTAGCTGTACCCAATGCAAAACCGAACACACCGAACATCGCTGCAAAATGAAAATTATTCAGTCAATTTTTGCAAATGAATTATTTATTTACTTATTTATTTATCTATTTCAATGAACAGAGTATTCATTACGAATACATGTCTCTTCACATCGCTTCCACCTGCTCTGAACCAATTCCCCCCGGTCCTTCCGGATCCCCGGTCTCTAGTCCGCCTCTCCCTCTTGCAGGTCGATCACGTGAAGGTTAGGGCTCAGGCTCGTTTCCTGCCCTTCGGATGCTAATCAGCCGACTCACCGTCGTTCCTGCTATGACTATCGGGACTTATTGCGCCACCCTTATCCCGATGAGGGTGCTGGGCGGGGTGGCTCGGCTGAGCGGAGCCAACAATTGCGGTCGGAGCTTCACAACCGACCGCGCAGTAGACAAGGTAAAACGATGAATGTTTTTGCACTTTGCAAATGAAATTCATTTTAAATGAACTAAAAAACTTTTTTCAAGTTATCTATGAAAATATTGAAAAAAATGTCACACTATAAAGTTATACAACGAACTTTTCAGCTATTATATTATACGATAAAAATTATATAATAATAAATGAAACATTCGTCAGCGAACGAATGTGGATAGCATAAAAATAATACATATTACAAAGAAAAGAAAACATGAATATTTCACTAGGAAACTTGACAACTTCCCCTTTAAAAAATAATAAGACTTCTTCTGGTTGTTCTATGAGTAATCTATCTGCTAAATGCTTCTGAGTTATGGAATGGTTACTAAACCAAGAAGCGAATTCTCTAAAAGCCGTCTTAATATTAACATCGGCAAAATGATCTCATCCAGATAAGATATATGAATAACAAATAAATTTGAAGCCAAGTCGCGAAGTGCTAAAAGGATTACTATAGAAAAAATAGTGAAAAAAAACATGAGAAATGGAGGAAAGCAATGAAACTTTATATTATTTATGATGAGAACAACTGCAAGCTTACCCATAAGTTGATGAGCTTTGTATTGAGGTATTCCATAGTGATTTTCGAGATATTTCGGTAGAAAAACCATATAGCCACGAAATGCAAGCGAATCGAGTACACGACTTGCTACCGCACCACAATAAACTTTCGATTTAATCACTTCCATATACGATTCACGAAATGCTGCAATAATTATTGAATGTGGTATATTAAAAATTAATATTGAAAATTCCATTAATATGTTCCGATTCAGAGGGTAAAATGAGGTGACCGAAACTGATGAGAAACATGAAATCCTATTTTATTGACGTATAAATGGTTTATTATCAACAAAAGACGACCGAGGGGTAAACAAAAATAAACGCAACTAAAACACCTGAAGGTGATTGACTAGACAGAGACAATAAGAAGCAAATCATTATAGTAATTAAAGATAAGGTATCCTTATACACTTGATTGAAATGAAGATAATTCTGAAGTCGAAAATTACTGGAAAGTTTATCATGCGCTGATCGTTTGAATGTTTATTGTCCTCTAAACGTTTGAGGCAATGTTGGTCGGTTTCTTCAAGCTTCTGATCACTCAAAGGTGGCTGATTTGAAGTGAAATGGCTCATTTTCGAGAATTCGTCAAAGGCTGATCGCTTGATAAGAATCGTCGAGTATAGCACCAACTTTATTGGGATGTTCTGCGGATGCTTGCTTCAAATTTTCGAAGTTGTCATTGCGTTTTTGGTGTTGGTTTTTCATTCTATGTTCTCTTCCCTTCGTTTACGCCCCCAAATGATTCTGGATAGTCTTTGGTCTGAAATGCCTTTTGTAATTCTCTAATGTTAGCTTCGACCGATCACACTCGCAATATTCGTTTTGGCTTTGACGTTTAGCAGAATTTTCCGGAAGTGTTGGCCATACCAGAATGGCGGGCATTATGACAAGCGATGAGCAGGTATTTGAAACTCGCTAAACCTGAACCTTACACAACCTTACCATTAAACTGGAATGCAGATATTGCAGTTGCTTGTCTTTTTGTTTGGGATCAGGTACCAAATCTTTACATCAAAACGTTGCTGAGCCACTAGAGCGCAATTTAGAAGATATAGAGGGAGGGACTAAATTAATATTACTGCAATCGAGTGAACTAAATTTGAAAAATTTAAAAAAAAAAATTTCTGGAGAAAACCAAACGTACCACGGAATCTTTCTTCAGCGGTTAGATTTTTCTCATCTTCTTTATGCTTATCGAAGAAGGACAATTCACGCTCTGACTTCAATACGGTGAGACCGCCATTCATTTGTTCGGTAGGGATTCCATTATTTGGCACAACTTTAGTACGCCTTGATCTTAAATGCATCTTAGTATTGAAAATTGATAAAGACCTTGATTTATTAAACAATATCCTTTAACTCAAAATAAATTAGCATATATCTGAATAAACTATTTCTTTTAAGATTATAGTGTATGCGTACGTTCGAGTTTACATCTCCCGTAGATTCAAAATTCCTGGAAAGCTGTAATAATATTTATAGCAGTGGCCTGTGAATTAAAAGAGGAAAAGGCGGAAATTCTTAAATTCATATCTTCAAATTCTGTTACCATTTATCACCGATATGTAAATCTTATAAAATGAGGATATTTGGAGCTGAGGAACCTAAAAACTGTCAAGAATAGTTTAAATATATGAACTTATGGCAAGAAACAGATGGATGCAGCAACTGCTGATGGCTCACTTAGAAGGGAAGAAGAAAAGTGCGCATGAAGGCACAATGAGAAGAATGCTGACTATAAGGAAACCAAGCCACCATGCGCCAATCCATGTTGGATCCTTTGCTGTTAAGCCGGCAGGTGCTGAAATTGATTTGTCACTACTATTCAACTTTAAATAAGCAACGTATTTCTTATTACTATCAAAACTTCCACACTTTTTTATGGTAACAAAAATTTTAAAGATCCCTATCGAAACGACGAAATCAGACAATTAAATGGAGTAAAAATTTATTGCAAATGATAATATCATCTAATAATAATAAAATTCAATTAATCAATTCGATTTCATTATTTCAAATCTATCTTGTTCAAAGTTCTTGTTTTTCGCTATTTTTAGAACATTTTAGCCAAATGATTTAATTTTTTCAACTCATAAATATTCGGAAAAAATAACGAATTAAATGTGTGACACCATTTTAAGAATAAATCAGTCACAAATTGCGTATATTCTCAATTGACAATAATGTCTATGATTTAAATAAAATTTACCAACTGCTCAATGAATTTCGAATCAGAGTCATAATGACATTAACCAATGCATCACCATCGTGAAATGTGCATTTAAAATTGAACGCCAATGGCAGCATAAAAACCGAAGAACACAATTCTGTTAGATTTTGTAGGAAAACTCACTGTGCTTCGTTCTCATATATTTTAGCATTCGTAAGCGAAACAGATGGTCAACTTACTTACGTATGAGTGTATAGTATAGTTTGTTGCAGAAACTTCCGATCATGAATCCCGCAATTGGTCCAAGAATTCGAATGAATGAAATCCCGGCTGCAATCATACTTGTTACTGTATAATATAGTAACCATTACAAATTTTTTGATCATTTTGGTCAAATTTTTTGGCCATTTGGTCATTACTCAATAAACAATAAATATAATAAAGTTAATGCAAAATTTCTCCTACAGTGAACGCAGCGGTAACGATTCGGGATAGCGGTTATAATCTTCAGCATTTTGTAAAGGATATCGGATTTATGTAACAGTGTAGCACCCCCTGCATTGCTCTACAAGTGAACTGAGACTAACAGCAGCATTGCGCGACAGATAGAGGCCTTCTGTTGTATCTACCCCTCTATGTAGAGAAACCAGCAATATTAAAACTTGAGCTTAGACCTTCAAGGAAACTATCACATATCACTCAAGAATGCAGATTTTTCTAATGTTACTTTTTCTCACAATGAAATCTTTTGGTTAAAATGTTGATAAAAAAGAGTTTTTATAATATATGAGAACCGAAATATGCTGGTAGACTCTTCCGTTTGACATTATCGTCGATCATAGGAATACCAAGTGACCAAGGCATTGTACGACCGATTCCAAGCAAAACCAATGCCGTAAACATCACGACAAATGGTCCGAAATTTGAGACACTTCGATCACATTTCGCATCCTTAAATACAAGGATTCTTCTTAATTTCCCTTTTCAAAAACTTTCCTTCTTGAAAATTTGTCCAGGAAGTCTTATAGAACGCCCGCCAATCGCATTTACCACATTCCGATGATAGGACATCAATTTTTACATAAGATCATTTAGTAAAAACATTTTTGAAATATAAAAAGCATAAAAATATCAATTAGTATAAAAACATTTTTACATAAAAAATTTATTGAATATTTTGGACCGTTGATCGAATTATTTCTCTTATTTTCAAAACGGTAGTCTGCACTTTTAATTAATCAAATTTTTCGCTATAAATAAATAAGACGCCATTTGTAAAGAAGATTTTCTTCTGCAAGAAAATAAGAGGAATTTAATAGAAAATTTTCTATTTCGTCGTCTCCACTGGCTGTTTACTGGACAAACCATTACGTACTGTATTTAGATGGGTACTGTATTTACACAGATCGACGTGCTAGAGTTTCTCTTCTTCACAGCACTCAAAGACAGAGCTCAAATTTAATGAAACGGGTTTCCACTCTCATAGAGCGTTAAGTAAGAAAATAGGATAGTTGATATATGTTTTACTTATTCAGATAAAAATAAGACCAACAGCCGTTATATCAGAGATATTGAATAAGATTTTTCTAAGTCGACAGGGTGTAAAACAATCTGAAGGCCAGGTATTGAGACATGATTGTGCGATGCGAGAAATTTGCTGTACTGAAATCTAGTTTATATGTTCTATCAAATTCGAAGCCAAAAATTTATGTGTTTGTTTGTTGTTTTATTGATCGGGTAAAATGAATGCACACCCCAACGACTATCGAATACGATGGATGTGCCTGCAAAATTCTCTCGATTTAGTCGATCGATTTTTTTTCGAAATGGTTTCCGACATTCCCGGGATATTTTAAAAAGCGAAAAACTTTGCTTGAGAGAACATGGCCATCTCAATAGACACCTTTTTCAAACACCTTGTAGATTGAAAATTTAAACACGTATATTAGGATTTACCTTTAAAATTTGACGCAATTCGTTGATAAGTTTACTACAAAACGAGAACGGTGCGATAGCACTTCGCTTCATATTGGCAACATCAATATCTGAATGATTGAGTCGCTTGTGCACATAAGTTGTAAGCAACCCTCTTAGCTCACCATCTCCACCGTTGCCTCTCAGAATACTGTCCACTTGATCCACTATCTCAAAATGTTTACTTGATCCTATTGGAATTTCCCTTCGATTTTTCTGATAGATATCGCAATAACCCTTGCCAATAACACAAAGCAAATTAAATATAAGGAACTACTAAAGAGAATCGTGATTTCGCAAATTCAGACAAACTTTTAGCCAGAGACACTTCGAATTAATGAACGGCGGCCCATATGAGGTTACCTAAAGCATACGGGCGTCCAAATACTCATAGAGTGGAACGGAATGGAATGGAATAGAAATGGCATTGCAATTTGGAGCGGCAAATAATTATCTACAATATTCTTTCCATTCGTCAGAAATAATTTTTGATGGCAATTTGGAATCCTCTAACAGTAATTCATTGCGACTTCTTAGAGATTTTCAAAGAATGGTCAACAACTTTCTTTATCGTGACGAATTTCAGTCAGTTTTCTTTCCCTATCGCAAATATGTCTGAAAGAATATCGCCGGGTAAATAATTCAATTAAATCGACGGCGCACACAACATTGATGCTATCGATGGAGATTGGCAGATTATATTCATGGTAGAAGTGACTGTCTATATACGAAAGTGATCTTTATGTAAGTGGTAAGCAGAAAGGGGGGAATAGTTTAAAATCTCAAGTGAAGCAATTAGTAAAGTAAAGCAATAGGCGAAAATCACACCCCCGCTGTAGGCAAGTTTGAGATCCTCCTCTTCTCATACGAATAATATAAATCAATAAACTATTATGAGTATTTCCTAATTATTTCATCAAATGTCGTTATTAATGAAATTTAAAATCATATCGAACTGTCTCTATCATAAACATTACGATCAACCCCAGTAGGAAGTTTAAAGAGTTTTACGTAAGCGACAGCCGCAAATGTTGCGTTTTTATGATGCTAACCTTTGATAGAATCACTCCATCAACCAAATAGAGGTTGTCACGATGAGCAATCGCTTTTGACGTATTAACGGCACTATCAAAAATGTCACGTTGAATTCGCCCGATACGATGTTGTTCGCCGAAATGTTCGAGTAATTTCTGTCTCATAATCAATGGAATACGATCATAGATCGGCGCATAAATCACATAATCTGCAATCGACACGTTCGGCAACAACAATGTTGCCGATGGTGTGATCCTTGTCTGAAAAATTTCAACTAGGCAATCTAATCTATTAATTGAAAATTAGCTGAAATAATTTAGAAGAAAAAATCATAATGAAAATAATTGACTAGAATTCAAATTCATAAATTTTTCCTCTAAATTTTCCTTCTCTCCTCCACCTTCTATCATCCTCCTCGGCAACATCTCTCTCTAAGCAAAAACGCCATGAATAAACATAGCGTCAAATACCTCATTAGGAATGCGATTTGTTCTATATTCTAACATGGACAATAAAAATGTAACAATAATTTTATCAACCATTAGCATTGCATTCTATTGGCTATTTACAAAATTCATCGCATTTCAACATAAATAAATCGAAATGCAACCGAACAATTAACGTTTATTTCCGCAAATTTTTCATGCTCCTAAATATGAAAGAGCATTTGTTGTTGCGCATTAACGCATTTATGAAAATGGCTTTTATTGTCGATTAGTGCTGGAAACAACACTAGAAATGCATCAAAAATATGAATGTTCTTTAGGATAATTGGTATTGAATGTTGGGCAAATTCATTTTCAATGCTTCCTTATTGAAAGAATTTCAACGTCACTTCAATATGGCACAACTAAAAGAGAGTATAAATTGAAAAAAATTTGAAACGTTATGTGCAAACAAATTCTTTTTTCTTAAGTGAGACCGCATATTTTGTGCATTGATGTATCACTGACGCAATAAGAGACAGACAGCATCCCGAAAAAAAGGAAGTTTATATTTAATGCGGTGTTTTTCCTAAAAGCTTTTTTATCCAGAAGTCTCCTCCTCGACTATCTGTCTATCACCTAGAATTTGTGAAAACATCAACTCTAGGGCTAATCAACGAGGGAACTTTTTGTTTAGGAAATGTAGCTGCACGAATGAAAGTGATTAAGGATTTGAGTTAAACGAAAGAAAAAAATTGGAAATCTCTTGCTTAAATAATCTTGTAAAAATTCGACCAAAGACTTGGACGTTTCTTCTTTTGTTTATTGAGGTTTGTCAAGTTTCTGTTTACGGAAAACTTTTCGAAGTTTTCAAGACTGGAAACTATAGTTGTTTTCTTTATGTGGAATGGAAACTGTGATTACTGCCAACCGAACAATAATATTGGAGTCTTCAGAAATCAAAGAAAGTGTCCACTTGAAATCATCTGATCTATCATTTCATTTTGGTATTAAAATATTTAGGTTAAGCAAACCTCAACGGCAGTCAAATTGAGTTTCGGCTGTGCAACCGGAAAAATAAAATTAGGTGAAGCAATAAGCATATAAGAAAGTGCGGCCAGAATTGTTCCACCACCAATCCATTTTGCTCGATTTCCTTTTGAACCGAAATATGCAATGAACATCACTGTCGGAATGTACCCGAAATCACCTATAACTATTTACGGTTAAATTTACATCGATTGCCTATTCTTTAGAGGTTTTATCACAACAAATAAAACCCTCCTCTTTTGTCAATTTTTAAAAAAAGAAAAGCAACGCTCTCTGAGTAAGTCATTATTTCTTAAAAAAGCTCGAAAAATGGCTTGTTTTTATATACTTAAAAAGTTACGCGCTTCTATTGCATAGTGGAAAAAAGTTTGAGTGAAAATATGCATAAATCTCTTTGAGGAAATCATTTCTCTCGTTGAATTTTCAAATTCTTAGAGATTTTTTTTCGAAGTCGTATAGCACCTCTTCAAATCCTTGAAGTTCTTGCCACTTATCTTACTGCTTTAAATGCTAGGTGGTATCAGTACGATGAAAATTGCTTTTTACTAATGCAGCTATCTATTGAACGACGCTTAATGTGGTATCAAAAAAAAAGATAACTACTGAGAGCCTCATCAATGAGTCATCGGACTTTAAGACTATCGTGTTGTGATGATGAAGAACTTTATAAAGTGTGCAACTCTTCTATAAGTACTGAAATACACTATGCAAAAACAACAATATGAATTGTATTTATTTTACTTATAAATTCAATTATATTCAACTGTATTGTTCAAATGCAACTGTTTCAAATGAGTTTTATTCAAAAAAATTTCAGTTTGAGAAAATTCCTTTTGGGCTATGGATATGGGGCAGGGGCTAAGAGGGAAAGAAGAAGGAATGGATTATATAAATGTTACATAAATTATAACAGGTTATTTAAGCGGTGAAATTTTGATGTTTCATATTGGAATTGTAAAATTTTTAGTCACACTTAGTATGCGCTTCTTTTTGTTTGAAGAAAAATTTTTTGAAAAACAGACCTATTGTATGCGTGTTTTTCATTGATGCATTGTCGTAGAAGAAATTTCTCGTAAATGCATTAAAAAGAACCAAATTTCCTGTGCACTGATCCGTTAAAATGTTTCAGATGATTAAGCACAATGGAGTCCCCCACTTCCACTCATTTAACGGAATGACGACGGTATATGGGAAATTGCGAAGGTTTTAATCGAGACGAACGAATATATTCGTCATTATTCAAAACTTCTGGCAAATTTTTAGGTTATTGTTGAGGAGCAACTTTTTTCTCCGAAATAACGGTATATGAAAAGAGTTTTGCATAAACTGATACACTGGTTGTGGTTTCTTTTATCCACGACCACATACAACGAAACTGCATGTAATTGTTAACAAAAGAAGACACTCACCCGCACTAACCATGAAACCGGAAAGTTTTGAGGGGATTTGAAATTGACGTTCGATACTTTGTACCGCCGAAACCATATAGGTACCACCAATCGCCTCCAAGAAGAGTACCACAGAGAAAAGCAGTAAAAATACGTAGACTCGTTGCATTTCCGACTTCGCTTCTTCTGATAAAAACAAATCATTAAAAAATGATTACGACCATCGTATCTTACAACGTCCATACGACATTACATGAATATTTGTGAACATTATATAATCGACTGAATCATCATTGAACTTAAATCACCTTATATAAAAGACACAAATCATCTCATGATTCGAAGCACCTAAAAAACGTTTAGCAAAAAAATATTGTTGTTGGAAAATAATTCAACGGTTCCTCAACATATACTACTTCCCTCACAGTCTTCGATTTTCTTTCATAAATTTTGGGATAGAATTCATAGCAATGTATACGATCGGAGATATTTATAGGAATTGATGTAACTTTCAAACGCGCAATTTATCTTAATTCCTCCTAGATAAAAATATGAATATTTGTTATCTAAGGAAAAAATAATAACCTCAAAGAAAAATGCTTCGAAGATGTGATTGAAAATATACAAGCAGACATATGAAAAAATTCACCATTTAAATACAACAAACATTGACTTGACTGATGCCGCGATAAAAAGAAAACGCATATCGCGCGTTTAATTTCTTTACATGCGCAAAAATATATGTAGAATTCAGTATGTGGAACTGAGATTTTTATTTTACGTTCTAGGGGAATTTCGAGGGAAGAGAACCCATTATTTTCTCTAAGGAATATTTAGTGCTGTGGCAGAGGAATATGTCTCTCCTTCCCTATCGGCCTTCCCTTTTATTGCTCTGTTATCCTCTCCCTCCAGCTCCATGGCAAGCTTTAGTCATTGTACTCAAGGAAACTGCACTAATTTAAGCTTACAGCGATCATTATGTGCCCAATTACAAGGTAAAACATTTGAGTGAAGAAAGAGAAAAGAAGAGGAAAAATCGACTTCCCGTGCTATTCCCACCCCCGCCCCCCCCGCACATCATAAACCCTCTTCTTTCTGCATCAGATTATCAACATATAGAAGATCAAAAATCATTTAAATGTAAGAAAAAGGACATATTTCTATACATCAGAGAGCGATCAATACAAAAAAGGAATTAATTACATGCAATCGTCGAAGACGTTCGGTGTACAGGTTACAGATATATTCGCAATAAGAATGAGTTCATTTTTGTTCAGTAAACTCAGTTGTTCTGTTTTATTTTATTTTTCCGTTCCAACTGCAAACGGCGATAAAGTTTTTTTTTTTCAACGTTTGTCAATTAGACTGGCAAGAAGATGGAGTCACAACCTGGACGAATCCGCAATCGGTAGGTGAATGAATCTGGACAAGAGTTTGCATTCCTATGATGGTCATTTACAAGTATATTCGAATTCACCATGTTCTAAAATACGGTTCGGTGTTTCTTAAATCATGAACGATCAAAAGGGGCGATGATGTGGGTTCTGAAGGAATTATGCGTCAATCTTACTCGCTGCCATTCGCATCCAATCTCGCCATGAACAAGGCGAATGATGACATAATATTTATATGGTTGGGTTCATAAGCATAATACTCAAACACAATGACATTCGTTAATTTATTAATTTCAAGCATTCAGATTGCAACATTTTAAGCATGGGCAATAAATAGGCTGGACATGATAAACTTGGAAAGAGCAAGCTGTAAATTCACATCAAACAATAGTGACAACGCTTTGGAGTGTGGTATTCATTGCTAGATAGGTCTAGGCAACAATCAAACAACATTTCAATAACTGGTTCCTTCATAATTGGGACGTTCAATTTGGCAAAGGGATGAAACAGTCTACGAAACAGAGAGCAGCAATCAACGTCAACTGTTACCATCGTCGATTTTGTGCCATACCAATGACCGCCGAACAAATCTGCTCAATGAGAGCAAAAGGTGGAATTTAATCACAGAAATTGATTAGCGGAGAAAATTACTGAAAATATTTTTAGTTCAGTCCAACGAATTCATACGTGACATTCTATATCAACTGACCATAAGATCCCCTTACTTTTGAATTATTTATTCATCGAATAATCCACTTTGAAAGTTTTGTTGAAACGAATACTAGAAATAATCCATTTAGTGAATTTGTTTTTAAAAGACGAAATGAATTGATTCGGTTTCGAAAATTCTGGAAGATTTTGAACGATACGATTCTTTTTTTTGTAAATTGGACAATTAAATGATATAATTGTTTAGCACTTAGATTCTTTGCTTTAAAAATCGTATACGACATGCCCTATTCAAAATATTTTTTATCTAAAATAGCTATTAAATTCAAATATTTGAACCTCTTTCAAGAAACTTGGCATTGAAGGACATTTAATTTTTGTTGGTAGATTTTTTTGGTGATTTAAACGACCCAATTCAATTGATTTTTAAAAGCGTCCAGAAAAACTAACTTTTCGAAAAACTTCACGACGTCACTGAAAATTTCTCTACTGAAATCTCGACTTACCCCATTCAATTATAGAGCCCGAGAGAAAATAATCATTTCCATGCATCTAAAGAACTAGGTCTTCCTGTGAGATCTATCTATATCTCCAAAAAGTTACCCACCAGATTCTCAAAAATCCTGACTAATTTCAACAAAATCCTTCAGAAGCACCATCTCCGAAATCCCGAAAAGTTTTAACTTTCCAGTTACACAGTAATGCTATTCAAGGAGTATGATAGTAGTTAAAAACCCTTAGCGAGTTCATCCTCTCTAATTCTTTTTTTATATTTCATGAAATATCTCCATTAAGAGATAGACTAATCGAATTGATTGTATGGCCGACTGTCAGACGAGTATGTTTAGCTCAAACAGACCTCCTAATTACTATTTATAACAATACCTTAGAGAACCGATAAAATGAAAAACAACTCAACAATATCAATCAACTCGTGAAATATTGCAATAAACATCGGCATACAAAAAACTCTTCAAAAAAATCGCATAAATTTTCAGCAACGTTTCAAAAATTTGTTTGGTACGAATATTATGAATATAAATGTACTTATAATATTTGTAAAATATTCAAATACTACAAAAAAGTTGGAAATATCTAAAGTACTTTTAATACAGAAAGTTCTTTGAAACACTACACAATCATAGCAGTGCAATAATCTCCCATCTAAACAAATAGCCACTTAAATGAATAAAACTGCATTTTCACCTGTAATATTTTTGCCTATTGTAATATTCACTCAAGCAGTTCTTATTCAAACACATACTCACCATAGGTGCACTATGCAAATAATAAAATATGCCAAGCAGTACACTAGAGAAACTGTATACAACCTGATAGCGTTTCAGTAGCAGTTCCTCCTTTGATCGCTAACATAATGCATGATTTGCGAAACTAGTACAATTAAAGAATTTAGCAACGTGTCAGCAAGGAGTGTTAAAACACGTCTTCCCTATGCTTTTGATTCGTTAGGGTTAATCATTCCTTCTCCTCCCCCTCAAACCCCCCCCCCCCAACTTCCGCCTCATCTTAGCTATTCAAAAATGCGCAACATTCGCCCTATTTTCGGGAAATTTCATCAAAATCGAAGGATGCTTTCTGGCAGATATGTTTAAAAGCTGAATGAAGTTATTCAAATACAAGCTGATAGCGTTCCATAACAGTTCTTCCTTCAACTGCTAACATAATGCAAGATTCGCGAAACTAGTACAATTAAAGGACTTAGCAGCGTGTCAGCAAGAAGTCTTAAGATATTTTCATTGCTACTGCCATTTGGCGAATACTACAATGGCGAATCCGGCGAATTGGCATACGAATTTGAGCATGAATTTTTTGCAATTGCATCCAAAATAGTAGTTTCAGTATGATATTACGTTCTCCCAGTTGAAATTCTTTATTTATTGCTATTATGGTGATTATCGCATCCCAAAACAAAAATTCGATTGCTAAAACGAAAAAAACAGCATGAAAATGGCACGACATGCTTTATCGCAATGTGCTGCATCTATACATCTCGATTAATTGGCCAATCAACCGCATCAGAAAATTAAAAGGAAAAATGAAATAGGTAAAATAAAGTTTCGGTATTTAAATTAATTGGGCTACCTATAGGAATCTTATGCGAAAGATTGATTTCATGAGCCGTTCGATACAAAACTGAAGCTCGGCTGATGGAAAGTTTAAGTAATTTTTGAACGACTTTTAAGTGACGATCAACCTTGGGTATAGAAAAGCATCTCATCATGATCACTATGTCAATCGAATTTCGCCACCTAGGTTCGGTCGCTCTCTGTTTGAAATACAGGCGTACAGCGCACATATATGTGGCGATATAACAACTCACAACTAGAAAGCAAGTTCATCAAAGATAAAAACAATGAAAATAATGCTCTAAAACATGCGACATGCGAATATGAAACTGCAAATTTACATCTACATTCTAGCTCATTGCGATAACTCAACAGTTAGAAAGAAGGAAGCTGCATAATTTGCAAAATTTCACTTTACTAACAAAAAATATAAATCAATTGAACCAATATTTGTGGGCAGAAATTCATCTATAGATGCAAAATTCTATAAAAAATAGGAGAGAATTCATACAAAACCCAGCGTTGGCAATGACAGATGACGGTTTGACGAATCAAATGGCGTACAGATGGTCGGTCGAGCGCACATTAACGATTAGGAAGGCGTTTGTAGTCGATGAGGTTTGCAGACGATCAAAGTGTAAGAGATTTTACGAATTCAGATCAACAACAAACCACAACTCAACAGAAACAAATGGACTGCAACGACACGCGCATCATCTCATACAATTTGTGCGGTAATGGCCGCCTATTCTCCTTGACGAAAAGAAAAAACCAATGTCTATCTTGTTCTGAACTGATGCCATCCATCGATTGTCGATTGAATGGAGGGAATTTTGAGCTACAAATATTTCTTAAATTCTTCATTCTATCGAAAATTTTACAAGGCGATAAGGCTGGATCTTATATGGTTCCATCACATAAAAATACTTGTGATGCAGCATCGAATAATGCTCCACCCTTAAAAATTCCCAAAATAAGAATCAGCAAATCTTTTCGCTCATGTACAGTTCAAAACTATACTTTAAGGTGCTCCGATTCTCTAGAAAATTATGGACAAAGACTTTTCCTTTTCCTTTTTAAAACCCATAAAACTGTGGGTCGAAATCGAGACTCAATGGCAATCCATTAAAACAGCACACGAAAACATTTTTGCACAATCTGAATTTGTAAGAAATTTGTGAGAAGAGAATTTAAAAGATTGCCGTTCAAAATCGATTCTCAGCACTATTCGATCAGATAATTATTGTTTGTCGTATTGTTTGCCTCATCACCTCAACTATTCCCCGCACTTCTGTTTGACTCTATACAGCATCAATCGTCAACAAATACAACATACTATTCTCATAGTGACCAAACTGGATCCAATCACCATTCAGCAATGGACTTTATCTGTTCATAGATCAAAATCTAACAAATACGGCAATTTGTTAGTTGAGAAAATGTTGCATACTCTATGCAAATACAAGTTGAAATGCCTCGCGGCAATAAAATATCCCATACATTTGTAAGTTTCAACATATCCCTCGCCGAAAAGACCAAAAAGTATGTGGAAATTCCCTTTGAAAAAAAAAGAAAGAAAAAGTCGTAAAAATGCATGCTTCAAATTTCAAGGCGGCAATTTCTGAACGCATTCATTAGAAGTAGAAAGAATAGAATTCACTAGAATACAATTCTCCACTTATGTTATACTTCACTTTCTTCGTATAATTGAAACACACAACGGTTGTCACTAATGAAATTAATATTCGGCGAATTCAAAAATCGCATTAATCTCGATTTTATATAAGTAACAATGAAAACTTTTAGCAAAAAAAGAACGAATGAAAACAATAATAAAATGCGTCGATCTGTGCAGCAGATAAGATTTAATCGAAACACGATAACTCAGCACAGCAGATAACATCAGTTGGCAAAGCCCGTTCATTAACTGGGAACTATTACGATGGAAGATAACACAAATGTAAACTTTTGCAGCATAGCGCATCATGAATACAGCCTATTCGTTGAACGTAAAAATCATTTTATAACACAACCCTAAATCATTTTATAACATAACCCTGTAAAACCCCTTCCCTCTCGCCTCTATCACACTGCCAAAAAATTTTCACCACACACAATTCTGATCTCTTATCAATGCTTCATTAAAAACTGATAAGCTTAGAGGTATATCTACTGTATGAAAGGCCTTAATCGATGTGCTAAATTCAAGCCTTATGATATTGTACGACATATGAACATAGCGCAACATATCTAAATTCACCGAAACTATGAAATATAACGAATATCACTAACTTTATAGCAAACGTAAATAAAACTTAAAACTTAGCTGTTCATATTACATTAAATGGAGCGGGATTCTCTGCCTCCTTCCCTCTTTTCGATTTGAACAACAACTCAATTCTAGCGTGCTAATTAAAAGACAACTATCACAGCAACACACGCACACGCATATACAAGATGCATGAACAGAGAGAGAGAGAGATAGAGAGAAAGGAAGCGAGAGAGAGAAACTGAGAGAGGGGAACAATATAAAAGATAAAGCATATGATCACCTTCGCCTATAATAACATCTGCTTCTCTCCAATATTCGTTCAAGCTGTACGTTCTACTAATTTTCATCACTTTATCGATAATCATTACCACTCAAATAAAGCCTTAGGATTGAATCTATTGATCAGTTTAAAAAATTTTTCAAATTTTGTCTATCTGATGAATGCCAATAAAAAATACAAAATTTATATTATATTACGAACATCACAATTTGATGTGTTTTTATGTAATCTAATACACAGTAAAAGTAAACCGCTAAAGTAAGTTCTCTTCAAGCAGTTCAATTCTATCGAATTCGAGTATTTTCAAATCAAACATTAGCAAACGCAATTTGAAACAAGACGTAGATGAGCGAAGAAGAACAAGAAGATAATTCCATATGAATAACAGATAAGAAACCGGTGAAATGGTGGGCACAAACTCGCCAACAAACATAAATCAGATATTCCATCGCCATCGATCTATTATCAACCGTAAATATTCCGTAAAATTTGTTTTTTACGGCGCTCCTCATATAATGCGATAACATAATTAATTACAACATCGTATTTACAAAAGGAAACAACATAAAATCAACTTTTTTGGAGTGCAAATCACTAAAAAAATATCCATCCTCCCTTTTTCATGAATTTAATTATACTCCTCTAAATTATAGAATAAATAAATGGGTTAGTGCATCGCGCTCCTTAACATCAGCAAAAGAAATCATCACAACACGAGACCACCATTGCAAAAACCCGATGTGTATCGGCAACAGGCTACAAGATCCAAGCGAATTCCCCAACCTCATTTCCTCCATATATTTCAGAAAAGGTGCGCTTCTTTTACAGAAGCAAGACTATGTCCAATTCTGGTAATGTCGTAGCACAGGTACCAAACGTATATTGTACCACCGGAAGGAGTAACTGAACCGTGGCAAGACCCATTGCGTAGATCAAAGCGTAGCCGTATTGCTTGTTGAACTGCTCACATTGACAGCCATCGAATTAAGTGTCGATGCCGATTGACTTGCGCTGTTCGTAATGAGCGTATCTCCAGCACTTGATATGGAATTTGGTACCACTATAGGAGTCGCATCAACGCTAGGCGGTAATGTGGTGGCTGTCGTCAAAACAGGCACAACACCGACGGGTTGTTGCTGCATCTGCGCTGCATGTGTCGGCTGTGTGCTCACAATTACAGGCTAAACATATTATATTTAATTACAGCCATTTGTAAAATCAACGAAAGCTTAATTATCGAACTTGTTATTGAAGTCAAAGCTCTCTGAGAAGCTCGATATTCCAGCGACGGAAAGATGATATTTATGTGTACTATTCGCCACTTTGCGCAATCACATTAGAATGGCCATATCCGAATGCCATCCTTAAATCAACAACTCAAAAACAGCAATTTAATGATAAAGCTTCGAAAATGGTGAGGATTTTGCAAATAGCGTTAAGCCGTAACAGCTATGATTAAATGCAATCTGCTTCACTATTCCATTTCTCAATCATCTTACTAAAAGTGTCGACTCATTCTAAACTTTCGATGAATGAACAAAACTCACCCTCTTCAAACGAATAATTCCCAACATTTAATCAGCCCTCTGAAGCAAAACACGGCTCGATAATTTAGATCACTTAATCATTAAACAATATAAAAACATTAAAAATGAATACTGAAAAAAGTGGGATTTTTTTATCGAAATAAGCAAAATGATTAGTTAATCTGTTTTAGAAAGGCATCCCCTCTCCCAGCACCACCACATTCCACACTTCACGAAGCGCTACATCACAGAAATTCTGCCCACACTTTCACTGTGTTCTTTTTACGCCTTTTTTCACCCTTTAAATCAATATAACTCCCTTAAACATAAAAAATTGTGCAGGTGGTCTCCTCTGATAAACAATCGCCTATCGATCATCAGAGGAGACCACCAATGGGCGATCGATCGAACAAAGGCCATCATCAAAATGAATTGATCTCTCAGAAAAAAAAGTGTGATTTGCTTTCGAGCCACGCCCCCGCACTCAAATACTTGTCATCAATATGCATGGCGGCTTCTTTCCTCCTCTCCCACTCGGATAGAGGATGGGAGTAAGAGAGCAGTGTGGTCGATTACCGATGGTTCTTCAATATAAACTATCATCTCAAAGTGAACAGCTCAGATCAACACCTTTAAGTAAAGGTACACATCAGATAGGTAGCCCAAATTCTCTAAATCAAGATCTTGTAACATCCTTGAGATCTTAGGAAGACGCATTTTACTCTGATTTGGTTATCGAACAAAAGCATGGATCTACACAATGTGCAACCGGTTCGAGCAGAACTTACAAACCTGAGCGGATGGTGCAATGGCAGGTTGCGCATTGGTGGGCATAGGCACGGAAGCCGCTTGTGCTTGTTGCAATTGTTGCTGCAATTGCTTCTGCTGCTGTGCATTCTGCACAAGTAGTGCCAGATTCGCAACCACTTCGGCAGGCGCAAACTGCTTCAGTACCTGATTCTGACTCTCCAATTGTGCTACCTAAAGAAATTACATCGGAAAAAATTCTCCAACAGCATAAGTATGTACTTCAGTTCCCTCTCTGACTGAGTCACGGAAACATATGCATACAAAGCGCAACTATGATTATTAACACAATTTCTGAAAAAAAAGAAAACCAGAAAATGCTCAAAATTTAAAGGAAAAAAATTTAAAAGTGTTAATAAGTTTCAAAACGAAAGATCTTTGTTCCAACATATCAATTAGATGCATCAATGGTAACTTTTAATTACAAACTTATCCAAGTATCAAAAAATCGGTTGAATGGTTGGTTAGAATTACCTTCGCCTCGAGATCGACAATTGTTGATCGTAATATTTCAACCTCTTCGCGGACCGCAAAAGTTAAATGCGTTTTTACCAAATCCTAAAAAAACCATCCTTTGGATTTATCAACCGTTCTGTTTAATCAATCTCATAAACCTTTACCACGATAACGGTAATAATATACCGCATTAAAGTAATAAGATTATATACCATTCCACTCTTGCCATCAACTTTGGCGACAACAAAAAAGCCATCGTCAAAACGAGCACAAGATCTTTTTTTTTAAAGTGAACTGTTTCTGCGTTTTCCCTTCGAAAAACGATTCCACTGAAAACTCGAAATTACTCTTTTAATGGAAATTTATATACATTTTGTGCCATAAAACTACGATAGAAATATAAGACAAGTATGAATCACTCACCATTGCTTGCTCGATTTTGTTATCAATAGCGACCACATTCGGTCCTCCTGGTACATTACCCGCCGCAGAACTAAAATTTCATTACGGAAATAATTCGCAATTATCCCTGATGGGAGCATTGCATCTCAAAAGAGATGAAAATTATCAGAATTTATGCGAGAGGAATTATTATTTCTAAAATCAAGCCATCGAAACATTCATAGAATAAAAACAAATATCTTTCTTTTGTGCCACTCTAATCTTGAGGTAATAATATTTTTTTCAATCTATTTTCACATTCTTTCGTAGTCGCAATTTCCCTATCGCCTCTTTAGAATGACGATTAATCTTATCAATAGAACAGCAATATTTTCCCATCAATGTTTTCCATATGGATATTCAATTGTGAAGATGATCACCTCGCTCCCTTCAAAAAAATAAAAAATAAAAAATAAAAAAATCCTCATATCGCCTAATATGCAAACTTTTAAGAACGCAAAAATTGCAGCATTTCAAATGATGATCATTGTGAAAAACATTCAAGTAACAATGTTTGAACAATTTCCGTTAAAAAGAAAAAGCGAAAAAGCGAAGAAGAACTGTTGTCCGTCCCGTACTGATGTCTTGCAGAACAAAATACCGTGTATATTTGAAGAACTCTTCATACAATACTGCATTGTCTCTCATAAATAAAAACCAAGAAACAACAAAGGACACTATTCATATCTTTTTTTTTGTAATATTTACAATACTTTGGTTTGGTACGATGCTTTCAATAAAGTAAATAAATAAAGGTCGGATGCTTTACAAGAAGCACGAATATCGCTTATAAAGTGAGGTAATCACACCCTCATCGGAGGACATTTTCAATCGTAGAGAAGAGGTGGGGGGGGGGGGTGGTTAAAATTGATTTCATACTTTATAATTAGTCAACAACCGAAACCAAGTGCCCATTGACATTAACACATAATGAATCGCTTAGCTGGTAGAATATCAAGAAATACCAAGAAAGACTATTTCTCGCATATCTCTCAAGTATGACAATAGTAAAAGTATTCATTCGAGATCACTAATGACCTATATGAAAATCAAAAATACTACAACACAATTCGTACTCAACAATAAATAAGCGAAAACATTATGCAAGCAGTACCTTGCTGTAATAATCATACCAAACATGGGTGTCGTTGCCGGGGTCGTTGGTGTATTTGGTGGATTCGCACCCACCATACGTGAAGTAGGACTAATTTGGGGGGTCTGTAATGTGCTATAGTCAAACACAAGAGCAGCTGGCGAAGGAGGCTCCGTCGCATGGAATGGCGACGTGTACTTGGTAGGACGTGGATGTGGAGTGCCTGGAGGGGTTATCATAGATGAACCAGTCGGAGATGATGCAATCTCTGGTGGTGATTCCAATGGTATAGGCGAACTAGTTGCCATCTCAATGCCAAGGCTCTTTTGCCGCAGAGTTTTCACTACAGAAGGAGAATGACGAGTGAGAAGCGTGAGGTTCGAGTCCAATTCCTCCACGGAAACCATCCGCGTGAATCGCGCAGAAGCGGTGAAGCAGCTTGTTGGTGAAGCATGCAATACAACCATCGTTGTCTTCTTAGTGCCACATCCAAACGTTGTTAAACAAACCGAGCGCCTTCGATCGACCAGCGTCTTCACGCAAGTGGCCAATGAAGATGCAAACGGGAAACTCGCCGTTTTACCAGCAGATATCAACGCCGACAGCCGCCAGACACTGCTGCTTCTGCTTGTCAGACACTTCACACTCAATTAGACAAGGCCGACAGATGCTGGTTCGATTCAAAAATACCCAGTCGACAGCACTTTACCAACTCAATTATGCCCTCTTTGATAGTACATTCTGAAACCGACTTCCATCACAATGAACAGCTTCCACTATAACAAACGCATATTACACACAATAAAATGATACAACGGAAGAATCGGAACAATCTATCGAAAGCATTACACCAATCATAAAATAGACATGAGAGTAATCCTCTTATTCTACTCTACTTACTCATAGTAGGAAAAATTCAATTATGATCAGCATTTTTCTTTTAATTTATGCAAATACTTCAAGCATAAAATTTATCAGACGATGATATGCCTGTAATGACGAAAATTCTTAGATAACTAGGAACTTAGAAATGGAAACGACGAAAGTGGCGAAAGGGAACTAGATCCATGTATGCGGGAGAAGAGTGAGTGAAGAGAGGAGAAAGGAAGAGAAGAGAGAACAAGCGTTCACTGATTGAAAATAGATCGAGAATTATGTGAATATTTCTACTTTCTGGAACAGCAAAACAGTACAGAAGTTTTGAATGAAAAGTTCATCGAACAAGGAAGCTAAAGCAAAGAATGGTGAAGTGCACATTGGCAAAAAAAAACGTTTAGAAAGATAGCTTTAAAGTTGAACTTTGTTCTTAAAATGAAGAAGAAATAAAGCTGAACAAAACGATACATCACAGATGAAACACGTACAACACATGTGAAAGAATCGTGCACTACAACATCAATATAATCTCGCTTGCAGAATTTATTTAAAAAAAAAACTTCATACAAAAATTGCGATAAATAAAGGCACAAATTTAGTAATTGAAATTTTTCTGCTGGAATTTCGAAGCTATATATACAGAAAAATTGAAACGTTTACTCAACAGGCTGCAAATAATTTACTAATGGCCAAAGAGCCACTAGTAGTGGCCAAATGGGATAGTCAGAGTGATTTAATAACAGTAAAGATGAATATGCCTCATAAAAGGAATGTTTTTCGATAACATAACAATCATATGCGAAAAGCATCAACGAAAGGATATAATTTTTTAAAAAATTCTCTGAGCTCATGCACCTCACCTTTCCTTAAAATGCACAAAAACTTTCCACAGTTTTGCTCAACATGAGTACTTGTACTTCTAAGATATGATGAGCTACTTTATTCTTCACCAAACTCTTTTCACCTTCTTCATGTCGAAACCTCGTTAAACGCATTTTTCACGTTGTAAGATTTGCGCAAAACATCAAAAACACACCAAAAGCAATAAACATAAGATTGGTTCAGCTCACATCTATGAGAAGCAATGTTCAACAAGCGTTCTGACAATACGGTACACTGAACAACGGAAATGCTTGAGCAGTTGAGGCAAGCAAACATTTCACTACGATAGAGAAGTAGTGCTTGGCCCAATCAGCATTCATCTATGAAAACAGCCAAACAAAAGTGCACTTTTTATGATGAAGATAACGAAACAAAGCGCAATCACTGATAGATGTGACAATGATAAAGTATCATTCTTTTTTTCATCCGATTAGAACATCGTGTCAGGTCGATTAAAAAATTTCAGAGTAATTGAACTCAATAATTTTTTACGCAATAAAAGTTTATTTGACAGGGATGAATCAATTTAAAGAAATATTAGAGTCAAATTAACTAAGTAAATGAAATGAAAAAAGCGAAACGCTTGTTGAAATTTGAAAAATTCAGTCAAATTCGCCATAACAAGCCCTAAAAGCACTTAAAGAATATTTCGTTGAACGTTTAACATCGTAATTATAATTTCCAGCTAATAGAAGTGAAAGAAACTTTGTAAAATTGTTCAAAAAACGGATCAATATATCGGATTTTAAAACAAAAATAACTACCAGCGAATTATACCGTCGGGCACTAATTTTATTCAACATTACTGGCTGTTGCATTTACTGATTATATGTAAATGATTGCCGCCCATAGTTCTTAACTGTTAAAAATTCCATAGCGCCACTAGGCAACTACAAAAGTCTATTCCACTCTCTATTCAACTCATTCCTTGATTTCATAAGGTTATAAGGATTTGCCCACCCATATATAGTGTGAGGGAACATAGCAAAATGAGGAAAATGACTGAAGATAAAAAAAAAAGAAGATAGGATGGTTAAGTAATTAAGCTTAACCCAACATTGTTTAACTAGACATATGCACTAAAAAACAACGATTAAAAATGCTTTGGTAGAGGGCAATTGTAGAGTTGTGGTGTATCCAAGGAGAATTGAAATTGCAAACCCACTGTGAGCAGTATGCATCAACTTTGTTGGCGAATGCTGAAACCTAAAGCTATAAGCAAAAGTGGAAAATGCATTTTCGTAAACTCGATTCCACAGTCATTTCCTCAGGAAGATATCCATTTCAATAGCCCATCAAGCTACTGATTGAATATATTCAATTTTTAAAATCTTATTCAACTGCAAATCAATCTTATTTGAAATTAAAATATCAAGGAAAAATGCGATCATAAATTCTAAAAATCTGAGAAAAAATTCGAAAAAAGATATAAACAATATTAATATCTACCCATGAAGATTGATTTGCGAAAGAAGGAAAAATGAGCATCTTTACTAAGAATCCAACGACATTCCATAAAGATCGATTGTGATAACGTGAGAGGATCACTCATTGCAGATCATTTACTTTAATTGTCCCTACGAAAAGAGGATCATCGTTGCATTTAGAAAACAGCTGCGAAGCAAGCACTTTTAAAGGCTAAACTTTATTTGGGAGGATAAGAGAGAACTACCAGGCAGCTTGAATAGAAGCACTAAAAGATTATTGGGTTGCTACTCAGACAGACAGCAACTTTATTGACTTGAGAGATTCGGGAGAAGACGACTGCGAAGAAGGGAAAATGGTATATGGTAGGAAACAATTTGTCACTTTGTAGAAAACTATAAATACTAATATAAATAAACATTATACATATATATATATATATATATATATATATATATATATATATATATATATATATATATGTTTATGTTTATTTATAACTTGTCTTAATCGTATAGAAATTCAAAAAACAGTTGAAATTCTTATATTCTCAGTTAGAGTAGAATAGAGACAGAAGAGGAGAGCTCGCTCAATAAAGCAAAACCCTTCTTGCGCACATCAGTGAACATAAAAAAGCGACCATCATCAAGAAAATGAAGGAAGTTAAAAGCTAACGGATGAAAAAAAATGAGCCGACAAAAAAACATCTCTATGAATTCCCTCTTATGGGAATGTTGCTTCATACCGAAATCATTTCAACACAATTAAATTTATTCTCGAAATGAGTGGAAAAAGAAATGAGGAAAAGATTTCAACGATGGAAACTCTATGTAAATGCGCTAATGGATACAGACGATAATTGTGAGGGAAATAAGTCAAATTCTAGAATCATAAAATAGTAGTAAACAACTATATAGCGAAAAGCATTTAATTCAATCAACTCTCCACATACCAACCTCATTAAGTTCTATCATGATGAATCAGCGAAAAGCAGGGTAGAATTACGAGCAAGTGACCGAACACTCAAGCCACATCTTGCAAAATATATAAAAACAAAGACATCAGCTAGTTCAGGAATTCTTCGAACTCATAATAGAAGGATTTCATTCAATACGACAAAAGGGAATAACAAACTAGTAAAAGTAAGCAGTAGTTTAATGGAAAATAAAATAGACGGAAGCGTCGAAACATATAAATAAACATAAATGAACATCGCTAACAACTATGTAAATAATCTTTATTGCTCAAAAATAAATAAATATCATAAATAATCCACCTCAACTGATTTCATAAATTGTTTAATTTAGTGAAAAAAATGAAACTATCTTCAAAAGCTGTCCAGTGAGAAGTAAATAAGATAGCATAAAGCTCATGGATGACGTTAAGCAAATAAGTTGGAAAAGACTATAAGTAGCGATCGAAAGGATTAGCTAATAAGCAACCGTTCAAACAAACGAAAAAACTTGTCCACTTCGGGCAAATCCTCACCACTTATCTTTACTGAACAACAAATCGAAAATATTCAGCTGTTTCAACAGTAAGAAGTAAACAGACACTTTCGGTTTGGTAATCACAACAAAGAAAACCTCTCTTGCCTTACTTCAACAACAATTCAAATGGCACATTCTTATGAAGGCTGCACACTTACATAAAATTTTTCTCATTACATCACCCACATTAGGATCAAAGAATAGGCACCAATATCTCCATTCCTTCTATAACCTCAATCAAAAAAGAAATTAAGTAAAATTCACAGTCACATCACAACTATCCCCTCCTTTCAAACTTAGTCAATTTTGAGCACTCATTTGTGGGCACTAATTCAGACCTTTCAAGTAGTAATTTCATATAGAGCTGTAAACAGAATCCTCCTCCTCCCCCCTTATCTTTCAATCATGGTGCAGTGCTGCTCATAATCTAAAAAAAAATATGACATTTGTACCAGCATTACAAATATTCCATCATAATAAATTTTATAAATATTACTCCCGATTCCAAAGGGTGGCAATAATAAAACTATGCGTTGCTCATATTTTTACGCTTTTGCAATGATAGGGATTTAGGCGCTCGGATGGAACACCTTCTGAAATGCGCTTCAATGTCGTTGAATTTGCAAAAGTTATGCCACATCGAACCACCCCATGTGCTTGTTCATTTGTATGTTTCGATCATCAATAAGATAAACAACTGCATTTTTTATGGATGAGCGACAAATAAAGTTAATCAAACTTTCCATCATAACCATTCAGTAAAAATACGAAAGAAGAGGGGGGAAGCTGGGTAAAAACCCACCATGATATTCGTTATAAACCTAATTGATCAGTCCGATCAATATCCAAAAAAAGAACTGCAGACGTTTTCCCGATAGTTAAGACGCTATTCACAAATTGGTCGGCAACGGTTTGGTCTGGACTGCAAGCCGTTAAGCTCAGGTTGAAAGTAAAATCGGAGACATACACAGACAGACAAAAACATTTAGATGCTGTCGGATCTTAAATCGCCCGAAGACGTGAGGATAGCAACACCGATGGGTCACTGCATTCAAATATATTCCTAAATAACCACCACATATGCATAGCAAGCATTCGCACTCGAAAACGAATTACAATTAGAATCGGTCGACGGACAAAACGCCGCAAAGTTAATAGTTCCGTTATGACGTCATATAATGTTCAGGTAGATGATCAATAACGAATATGGAACAGGAATGAATGTTTAGGCATGAATTTTAACAGCCAATTTAGAGACAAACCTATAAAGTGAGGTTAATTCCTCCCCTACCCTTTCCCCATTCCCCTCATCTCATTCCCACTTTTTCTTTAACATTCTTAAACAGTCGAAAGTAATTCAACGCAGAAAATTTAACCAATCATGCCGTAGAAAAGTGCACAACAAGCGCAAAAAAAACTACCGATAATCAGCACAGAAAACTTCAAAAAACTCTATTACGTTTTTCACTATAAAACGATAAGAAATAAGCGGTACAAACTATATCCACTATGAATAAACTTTGTTTTTGAATACAAATGAATAAACAAAACAAAGCTTGAATTTAAAACGCACTCAATGGGAAAACCAACCTTTCCAACTTATCAAATGGGTTAAAAAACCAAATTACATTCAAAATACTCCCTCAACGTATTACTGCCTAAATGACGGCGATTTAGTTAGACATTATGAAATTCAACGTTATTAATGGAAGTCGATTTGTTGCCACACGCAATAATATATGCATTCTATTCTATTCAAAAACTGCGACTAAAATCATATTCACCGCATCATAAAAATCACTTTCTTATCATGCCATGTCAATACTCATTACCTATAATCCATTCATCGTTTACATTATAAAGAAACCTTTAGCTTAAACATTGTGTGAATTCTATCATGCCATGTCAATACTCATTACCTATAATCCATTCATCGTTTACATTATAAAGAAGCCTTTGGCTTAAATATTGTGTGAATTCACTAATTGTTTATTAAATCATTAGCAGCACACCTTAAGGCCAAGTTTCAAGTTTACAAGCTTGTGACGCCTAGCAACAGCATTCTAGTATACAACGCAATAGAGCAGTTTATCTTATAAACTATGCTTGCTGAGTAATCGAAAAATAATCGTATTTCACTGACGCATGAATCAGCAGCCAAGACTTCTGTTTGACAAGCGAAACGAGAAATTCAAGCGATGAAATAACCAAATAAAATCTTGAACCCGTTAAGGCAAGCCCAATCAAATAGGGTTATGAGTAACACGAAAATCTAGAGGGTTATATCTTTTATAGAACAGCTGAACATAGTTCCAAAATTTGGCCCATTTTTAGAGATGGAAATGGAAGGGATTAACTTCTCACTTCCCATTTCCTTGGCTATTGGTCTTCCCTTCGTATATATAAGGAAATTATCTAATACTGAGAAAAGGTGCAAAAAAAAGAGAGAAAGGAGCTGATGGTTCAATGACGAAAAAGCACTTTATAGTATGAGTGCAATCATAAAAAAGGACGACGCATATGAACACCTGCAATAACCAATAGACGAATGATATGCAGAAATGACGGAAGAAGAAATGAACTTCGATAAAAGTATGTACATTTGGCTTGTACTTAGCTTCCTTTTCAACAAACAGTGCATAATTTCTTTTCTTCAATCCTTAGCGTTAGAGATAAATATTCAATGAACTTTGATCATCCCATACTTTTTCACATTTAAAATTCAACTATTCGCTACTAAATATGATCCACTTTTATATGGCATTTATTTATCTACCATATCTATTTATTTATCTATCATTTATTTATCTATTTATCTATATTTATTTATCTACAATAAAAAGTCACCTATGGCCATAATAATATACATGACCCGACATGAATATATATTTATTGCCGCAAATGAAGTTATTCCGATACATGGAATTTATATGACAATTCAATATAAAGATCTAATCTGAAATAATTCTTGAAAAATTAATCAATGAGAAAAGAACAGAAAAAAACAATTCCAAATTAATATGCAAATGCTGATCAGAAAAAAAACAACCCCAAATTAATATGCAAATGCTGTTCAGAAAAAAAAAAAAAACAAACGGCTTTTAAATGCAAAATTTTCAATGTAGTGCGTTCGCCGATTCGCAATAACGTGATCGGTGCAAAAATCATTGAAAATGAAGCAGATGCATTAAGCAATTGCTTGTAATTAATGCAAAAAAAGTGAGAAAAAATGAACGATTGAATCACATGACTATCGGAATTTTATTGAAAGAGTGAAATAAAGAAATTCGTGACTGATGAAACCGTTGCGGGCATAAAGATGTGAAAAAAAAAAAGACCAATAGCTATAGAAAATGATCAAAATGCTTGAACAAGCTCTTTACCTCACCTCTAAAAAAATTACCACCATGCTCTGCTCCCTTCCCCTCCCCCCCCCCCCCACTCCCTCACTCTGAAAAAGATGCCAATGACCATGTCTTTAGGAAAACCTCATCTTTTTAGTATTTTTTGTTACATTTATTAAATGTTTCTATAACTTTTAATCATAATCACCATTACGTCACCGAAAGAACTATTCAGGATTTCATTAGTTAGAGAGGGCATTCCTTTGCGTTACCAAGATGCGATATGAAGAGATTAGATGCCCTTTCAAAGTTGACACAACGAATAACCCTAATCGTTAGCAGTGAAAAACGAGACGTATCATCTCAAAATTAAGAAGCAGTTTAAGCTCCAACCTTTCTTCAAAACCACAAGAAATACTACATTTATACCATCTTATACTAGTGGGAAAAATCACAAAAACAAAAGTTATACGTATAATGTATTATAGAACAAGCATTGATAAGCGCATAAAAAGGTGATGAAGAAGAATTGCATAGTGCAAATAGTGTGCGACATTAATGATAGCTAGCTGCAAGCACAAGCTCGTAAATGAAAAACCGCATTGGCACGCAAATTGTGCAATATAAATGTGCAGCAAACAATGAGCACAATTTTAACGAATCCACGAATCCCGAATGCGGCGTCACAATTGCAACGCTCGTCACCGAAAGCACATTCCACTAAGCGGATAGCCCCTTTCTTATATCATAAAAAACATCACACGCTTATGGTTTATTTTCTCAGGACCTTTTCCAATCAAACCCTATATGAAGCAGTTTTATCCTTTTCATTACTCAAATTCAAAAAATACAATTATAGCATATATTGTAGGATGCTGCTCAAACCAGTCGGCTTTAAGTTCTCAATCAATTGACGAATGAACGATCATACAACTACATCCGGTAACAAACAAACCAACAAATAAATAAACAAACAAACAAATAAATAAGCAAACAAAAACAATTTGTTACATGAAACTCTCAAAATTTTTCAAATAAAACAACTTTTACATTTAAAAAAATCAGAAACAAATAAAAACCATTGAAAAAACGCCCCTGAATGAATTTTTCTTCATTCAAACATAACCGATCGTTTCAAGTATCATAGCAAATATTTTCATTTCATTTAGTGCAATGAAAGATGAAATTTCCTTAAGTCTCTCATGTATCACATTTCCCAATTTCCCATTATTTATTTCCACAAAACGCATCACTAAACCACATCCCTTCAGGTCATTTCCTTTTTGCTTTCAAAACAACCCCATTAAACCATACAAAACATCCAGCGCCCACTCAATGCGTCAATTATTCATCAAATGATATGCATTTTTGCATATCATTTAAAGATAACCGATGTAAAGGTAATCAGCAATAGGTAATTTCATAGAGTAATCGTATATCACCTCAATAATAAACGTCATTATCACGCCTCAAAACGATAACGAAAATGATGCCCGATTCATCAGCTTAGTGCAGAAATCAAATTCAAAGAAAATGCAAGAAAATGTGCATTGCTTAAAGAAACCAAACAACAGAAATTAGAACGATCGTTCAAACGACTCCAACAATGAAAAAAGAATCAATTTCTTTTCTTTTTTTACCTTTCATTTATCCAGAAATCTATCATAGAGCATTATTTGATTAAAGTGAACAGACTGTACTCTACAGTTTGTGTTTGTACAGATGGCCGGTTAGACCACTACGTTATGAATCAAAAATAGGCAGTTCTACTCCATACCTCATAAGTGGGAATTGTACGCCATAATGTAAAGAAGATAGGAGGTTATATCGTACATCGTATCGTATAGATGGAAGGTTATGAACGTAAAGGTGGTATAGGCGGAAGATTATGCACTATACCGGTGACATAGATGGAAGACTACAAACTACAAACGAGGCTTTTAAAAACTGAAGCTGATAAAAAAGGGTAAGAACAGCCATGAATCGAACCAAGTTCCAATGTGGCAAGTTTTTGTGATTTTTAAGTTGGGATCGATAATCGTCTACATATATCTTCATAGATATGATCGTAGATCAATAATGTGTTACTTGCAAAAATATGTAAAAATAAAAACGAAGAGAAGTTTTCCATTTAAAATTAGATCACCAAAATTTCGCAAACGTTTGCAGAAAGCCCTAAAAGAAAAAACCTCTAAAACGGCAGCTGTGCAAATCATCAATCGAAAACGGCCAAAGAGGGACTTCTGATGTGCCTATGCAGAAATCCCACAATTCTGCACTGCACTCTTTAAGCAATGCAGTGCTAGAAATGCTGCCCGTAAAGCATCATAAAAAAAGAAGAGACCGCCTTTTCAAAATTTCTACATATCATTTTGTAAGTTTAACGCCTTCACCAACTTTTGCTTTACAAAATTCAACCTGGATAATTATAATAACAAAGCGGAAAATTTACTACTATATCCACGTTTTTCTCACTCTCTCTTCACGCTCTGAAAACTCTCATCTCTAAAATGCAACCACCATCATCGAAAAATATTATACATTTAATTTGCAATAAGCACATATAAAAAGTGAGTACTAGAAACTATACAAAGTTGGGTGAGAAAAGACTGACAAAATTGTGCAAGAATACCACATTAGAGGGAAATTAGAAGGAGATATTGAATAAAAATTGCGATGAAGTTGCAAAAATGCCTCGAAAAAATTTTTTACATCACGCATACGAATTACTCCATAAATAGATCCATTCATTAAAATTACTTCCTTGACAATATTCATTACTAAATAATTAATGTTATAAAATTTAATTAAAAAGTAAATTAAACGAAAAGAAAAAAATTAAATCAGAAAAGAGGGACGCCAATATAAAATGGCAAGCAGCAAAAGCACTGAAAAATAGCGCTGCAGAAAAAGTTGCATCGAAAAATTGCAAACCAAAGCAGTCTTATAAAACGCCGCCAAGTAACATGCATCTTATTAGAGTTGACCGTATGCATTCATAGAAGATAAGAATGACCACAACAACTTTCTATATTCGAGAAAATACATCAGATACATAAGCATATAGGCGTCTAAAAAATAGGATGATGGAAATTCGCTCCCCTTTCTTCACGCCCCCTCCCTTCTACTTTCCGCTCCCCCCTCCTCCTTAACGCATAAATCAAAAACAGTTCTAGAAAATCGACCAGCAAAAGCTTTCATTATCTTAGCAAAGATATTGAGAAGGCAATACAAGCATCGAAAACTTCAACTCAATGCAGCTTATTTCATCGATCTTCCATCACCATATAAACGTTAGCTTCAGCTTTAAGGTGCTCAAACTGAAAAAAAAGAAGAAATTCCTCCACTCCATCATTTCAGTGTAAAATTATTTAAAGAAAGCTGAATGAGATTAATGTCTCATGTTTTCTATCAATCAATATTTCGTTATAACCAAATAAGGCAGATACTTCTAATCGTATATAAGGAAAGGCAGTGCACCTACCTCAAAATTACTAAAAAAAGTTCAATTATTTTTAAAACTGCTGTTTTTATATTTAAAAAAAAGTGCTGCTAACCCCACAAAACCTAAACATAGAAATAACTTACAAGAATGGTAAAATTATTGCAAACCTTCTTTGTATAACAACTTTACTTCATCTTCTATGAAAATAAGTTCGATGCTCTAGAATAAAGTCCAACATTTTGTTGATACAATGATTAAATTGCAGCTTAATTTTTATTTGATAAGATCATCAAAGTATTTGCATATACCTTCGAAAAATGTTGAAATTTCAAGAAGAGTCGTCGAAAATAAAAATGCTGATTTTATTTAGTTTCTCATTTTTTTGGAATGTTAAGGAAACATCTTGAAAGAGGAAACAAAAAATGTGCACATCGATTGCCCATTCGTCAACCGTCTCCACGCATTTCAACGGACACTTATTTCAATTCATAACATTCTGGTGGAAAAATTCGATAAGCAGTATGCAGACATATATTGTGCACTCATAAAATGTCATCTTTCACATGTCAAATTTTCTACATCCGCTAAGTTTTTAAATCCCTCAGCGAGTGGGTTATCAAAATATATAACATTCTATTATTAAAAATCATTTTCCCATAGAAATGATCCTATGGAAATATATAGAAATAATTTTGTTACTTATAATTAATAAAATTTATATGGTTCACTTCTCTGCTCTCCTCTCTTCCCTTCCTCCCCTCCCCCTTCCGCACCACCATCTTCATCAACAAAATCCATAAAGTTCAACTCTTTTTTTTTTCATTAATTCATCAACAATATCTACGGAACTAAGCGACCACAATTCTACATTCATAAAGCTCAACAATTTCCTTGCTACTATCACAAACGCGCATTTAATTAGACATATGATCACAAACTTCAAATCAATTAAGAGCTTCTGGATTATATTTGAATGATGCAAGCAAAAAGTCAAAATAGTTCCTGAAAGAGATTTTTAATTCAGATGCGATAATGAGTGATTAAATAAACCACATCCACCTGTAAACATAACAACGCCTTCGCTACCGAATAAAAAGGATATTATTAGAAAACCAGGTCTTTAAGATAAATTGCAGATCGCGAAATACGCATCGTGGAGGGAATTTCTGAGAAAAAAATTCAAACGATCGCAAAACGAACTATTTCGCTATTACGTAATGAGCATCGAGTCTATCGATTGAAAAAAAAAAAAAAACGAATAAAAACAAGAAATAACTAAATAGTCCCCATGGACCCGTGCCCATTATGTCTAAATGAACAGTCAACATGCCAACTCATCACTCACCGTACCATAAAATAAACAAACCCTATCTGCCGTTTTAGGCAAAATCATCTTTTTCGCATTTACGTGGAGATGGAAAGGGAAAGAAATCTTTAGCGCGAATGCTCCAGTAAAAACTCGTCAGAAGTTTCTTAACATCGATTCCTTAGCAGACAGGAAGAAAAAATTCTCAAACATAGACCAACCATATAGATCAATATCCATAACAGAATTATATGAACGCAACAAAAAATATCGAATTACCTCAATAACTCACTTCAATAATTGCATCCCTCAAAATCGACACTGAATAACCTTAACAACGAATGGTAACAACAAGGTCAATAAATAAAAATATACAAACGAAAAGTTCCACAAATAAAGGAAAAATTTGGAAAACTGTTGAGTGCAAGAAATTTTCCAGCAAGCGATAAACACACTTATCATCATATTCAAAAATCTACCTATTGAATCGACAAATATGATAGCGTAACAATTAAAACCATTTAAAGAGTACTTTGAAATATATGCATTAAATTACAAACACATCCTTCGAACAAGAAAAAACTGAAGGGCAGATATTTGAAAAAAAGACTGAAAGATTTTCTAAAAGAAAACGAATAAAATACTTACACTTCTTCCAAAGCTCCATCGATTGGTGGAAGAGTCGATATAATTGGAGGTGCCCCTTCCGGAAATGAGGCGAGAGATGTCTGTCGTGATAATGCTGCAACTGTCGCACCCTAAATATGGAAATTTTTAACGAAACTCTCAAAATCATTGACTTCGAAAACGAGGCAAACCAAAATACACAACGAATAGCGGAAAGTTTACTTCGCAAAGCTTTTAGCATATCTTCTGTGGAGAGATTCTAACGTTAAAAGTATGATGATGTATGTAGGAAAAGAGTGAAACTTGTACTAAATATAACTGCTTCCGCGCAAAACCCATAAACTTAAATTCCTTTTATTACTCCTACATCCGAAATGCGACAAACTCATCTCTTCAACCCTTCTCCCCCTCATATATATATATATATATATATATATATATATATATATATATATATATATATATATATATATATATATATATATATATGACAGATTGCAGATCAAATATTCCAATGAAATCCTTCAAAATAATGGTAGCTGAAATAATATTTGTGCTGAAGAATTCTTCCGCTTTTTCAAATCACTTTATGCAAGCATTCATTGTTTAAAAAATCGTTCATTACATCTGTCATTTTTTAAATAACGTCATTACGCCTAAATAAAGTCACAGCTATTTCATAAGGAAGCAATATTACAATTAGATCCATTTATTCCTTCCCTTTATCTAAATTTTACCTTCACTACAAATATTGCTCAACCACAGAGAGGAGAAAACTATTTTTTAATATGGAAAAAAATTCATTAATCCCGCAATATACATGCAAATGATTGGTAGCAACATTAATATTTAAAAAAAGCAATAATAATTCGCTACGCAAACGCAATACCATACCAAAAATAGTTTGAAAATATTATGCAAATTTTTGTTATATTTATATTCGTCATAAAAGAACGCATTAAATTATGCATATGAAAATAAATTAAAAATTAACCACATATGAAACAATCCGTGTGAGGAGAGATGGAAAATATTCGTTTTGAAATTAGATATAGATAGGCTTGCTTTACATATAAGAAAAGAACAGACATATTGACAAGACTGTTAGAAATAATAGCGAAAAGAGCGAAATTTCTAAGCAAAATAAAAAGGAAAAGAGTGGGGACTTGAAGAATTGTAATACAACTTTTTTTACAATTATGGACCATAAGAGACGGAGGGAAATTTAGCTAAGAAAATAGAAGCTCCTGACATGCAACAATGTGAAGTGCACCTATAGAAGCAAAATAATTTCGATCAGGCAGCTTGTAAACTTTGACTGCTTTGAAATAAAACCACACCGTTTGAAAAAGAAATCTCTGCAAGAAGCAAAAGATCACAAAAGTGAGTAAATTTCCCCAGGTGATTCTAGCTCGTTTTACGCTCATTACCACATTTGATGGGGAGAGAAGAAGATAAGAGGGGGGGGGGGGTTGGGGGAGGAAGTTAAGAAAGAAAGTGTTTCGTGAGATGGTTGGAAAATGGCTTTGGCATAGAATGAATAACACTAAATTATGGGTACTCTTTCAACGTCCCGCATGCTCTCTATTGTCATTTTGCATGCACACCCTAAAAAATGATGAACATTATAGTGCCATGTTAGAGGTAATTGACACTAGCAGTGAACTGACATAGACAAAAGGAAAACGTCGACTGGCGTCATATGTATTTGACGCCAAATATTCATAATAATAGGTAAATCTGGAGCAGGAATGTCGAAACCAACGTACCAACGTTGTACAACGTGTTCCCAATGTTGTACGTTGTAAAAAATCTGTGTTCCCATTCGACTGGTCAGTTATAACAAAAAATCATGTACCCGATGGCAGTTTCATTTTCTTGTTGCGTAAAGTTGCTGTGTAAATTCACAAAATACCAATAAATCTAAAATTCAACAAAAATTTAAGAAATCGCAGTAAAGACCCATCAGTTTCTTACCTTTGATCATAAACTAGACCTCTGAAATTTCAACGTAAAGACTTTCATCGATAACATAATCAGAGTGCTAGACAGGAAGACATGACAGACATAGAACACACGCAAGCACTGCGCAGACACGAACAGACACATAAAGCAACACCTGAGCGGAGGATTGCTGTGGCAGGGGTGCAGGAACGGGCGTTGTCGATATGATGGGTGGGTTAACGAAGCTGTTGGCTGGGACGGCTGGAACAGATGGTGAGGTGGAGCATGGCAAATCGGCACCATCTTGTGACGATATGGCTCCGATCGGAATCGATACCGATGAGCTCAGCGTTGCGCCCGCACTTGATAGCGTTAAAGGAGGAGAAAGCATCCCCTCACTTTCACTCTCGCTCATTATCGTTACCGACGAAGGCACCTGTGCAATAATTGTAACACAATTCACAAATATGCTATCCCCTCCAATTGTGTTCGACGAAGGAGATCGTCGATGCACAGGCGATCCGATGACCCGATAAAGATCTGAGGGAACAGTATGACGGCCTCTTTCTCGACTCGAATAAGAAGGCGGTGGACAGTCATTTCGCCGCCTCGGGGAATAGGGCGGCAAAGAAAATATATGCCCACAGTTATTATTCATCGAAATGATGAGATCAAATGCAATCAAGAAGAAAGCAATAAGTGGGTCGCAAAAACAAAAAAGCCTCCACGACAAGCTTATGCTCCTTGATCTTTTATATAAAGCTCGGAAATCTTGGGGATCTGAGAAAGTTGTATTTTGGGTCATTCTCATCTAAAAATATGAAAACATTTCTTTGCTTTTATAAATCAATGAGGGTACAGCTATAAAAAAAATCGGAAACGTTATGGGTGAGATAATTGACAAAACGAGGCATGCGACGAGTCTGTGTGCCGCGTGCACAGATTTTCAGTGCATTCTACAGTTAAATTTTCTAATGTATAGTTGGTAATGTGCTATCCTTTCTTATAACCGGATGCTTCTTAGCGTGAAAGAGATTCATCATTGGGATTTTAAATATTTTAGCAGCAAAACCGCTAAAAAAGTGATCTTTTCGAGGCTTTCAGTCTTACAACACATACCCCATCTCCTATCTCACTTAATTTCTAAGCCTTTGCAAATATGCCTTCATCCCCTCAAACTCTTGGTCGCCTAGGTCACCCCATGCAAATTGAGAGGATCAATGGTTTTGTAGTCTCCAATTCACCTGACATAAAGATTCATTAGCCATGTGAATTGGCGTTCCACTCTGTCCGCTTCTTTATTGCTAACAATAGTTCCCATTCATAAATGTGATAATGAATACTAAAAAGGGCAGTAATTTAATCTAATCTATCTACAAAATTCATTAAGGCATGCCTGTTGCAGAAGCCATACAACAGGCATAAAATGAACAGCAGCACGTCTATAAAGCGAGATTTGGGAAAATCTATGCCAAGCAGGCAACCTAAAATTGCAAATCGAACGATGAAAGTACGAGACCGACTCATCGTCAGCAACAACGAGGGGGGGGGAGGGGGAGGGAGAGAGGTAATGAAAAGAATAAATCGGATCATAAGCACGATATCGGCCGAGATTAGTAAACTTTGTGGTGATACATAAAGAAGCCTTTCTAGAAAATAATGAGGCATTCGATGTAATTTTCAAACGAAAGACCAAAATGTAATCATTCATTTCAACCTTCCGATGCAGTACATAGATCAAAGACAAAGAATAAAATGCGAAAAAATTTCTTCACCTTAATATTTATAATATGGTATGATCAGTGCTGCGGTAGAGAAATGACATACCTTTGTTAAGAGTGAATGAAAAAGAAGTGAGCTTATGGATATTTTTTGCACTGATATAGACGAATTCTACATTGCAGTAAGCAAATATATCATACATCCCCTTTCTACCGACAAGATCGTACCATATTGTAAAGATTCATATATTCACTTTTAAGAGAAGCTAAGATTCTAATAACGCTAACCGACCTATTCAAATTGGACAACAACAAAAAAAGCATAGAAAACCCGCCTGCTTCTAAGAGCAATAAAAGACATAAAAAACTACGATCATTCTCTCACCTCCCAAGCTATTTTCGCATAAAATCCTGGAGAACATATACCAAACTAGAACTTACCACTTGAACATTGGCAAGATTCGCAGCCACATCGACATTCGGTATGATATCCGCCGAAGATGAAGGGGTGCCATGGACGGGTGTTACAGGTGCGGGAGCTATAGAAGTGACCACAATAGTGCTCGACTCTTTATGAACGGGTTGGTTTTGTGTGCTTATTGGTACATCGACTGGTACCTGTGCTGCACCTTGTGCTGATACTGCATTACCTTGCACCAATGGCAACACAGGCTCGCTAGTTGTATGTGTCAGTGCGTCACCCTGCTGCTGTACCGATCCCAAATTTGCCATAGGCTGTGGCTCAGCAGCCACCGGCAATGCTGAAAAAAATTTATTGGTGGAGAAAATAACAAAAAATGATAGCTACGATTCGGAAGTTGGTCGAAAAAAAACTGATAATAAAAGATAAGGACCTGTATAATATTCGATGTTGCAAATTTCTGCTCACTGTGCAACGGTGATAGTGAAAAGTGCGATGCCGAATAAACAATTTGCAAGAAACTTTCCCATATGTTCTTCCCCCCCGCCCCCTCTTTTTCCCCTTCCTCTATAAATGACAACCAACTGAAGCTAGGATAGAATCAAGTTTATAAAGCCAAAGGATTCGAATTTCTCCGATAATGCTTGGCACAGAGACTAGGACATCATATATTGCACCAATTTGAATTTCTAAATCTTATGGAAACGTTTTATCACTCCACAAGTTCGCATTCAGCTAACAAGCAAGCGACGCTTTACAAGTTCGATCGGTCAAAACTCTTACTGGACGGGGGGACACTCTTGTCCGCCTTCTCCGTGAAATCCAAGATTTCGCCCGATACATCCGGCTTTTCATCCCTATAATCCCAACATTGCCATCGACCACGGGTAAACTTGCCCGGCACGGGTACCACCTGAAACCAACACCTTTCCCGTTCAAGCACATAAGCAACTGCAATACACTGGCCTACTTTAACCTACCTCAGACTAAACGATCACCAGGTAAAGCAAGAGGAAAGCTATGCTCACCACCTGAAGATAAACTTCGAGGTGTGGGCTCGTAGTGCGATTGCAGATCCACCTTCCATCCCAAATAAGGCATCCTCAATCCATTTCTATATACCGTGAAAGTTAAAATATAGCCCCCTCAATACCATCCTCTCCATGTATTCGCAAAAGTTCCTCGCAGTTACTCTAAATCCAATCCTTTCCCGAATATAATCGCCCATCGTAGATTCACTTTCGTACAAACTGCCCACATTGCCCAAGTTACTGTCTACAACCCCAATCAACCTCCGAAGCCAGCCCTTTCCTCTTTCAGCATCTTAAACTCTCAGCACCACTTTTGAGTTTAATATCCCTTCAAATCTGGACTACAATACGTAATTGTGAAAAGATGGGGGAGGGCTGAATGCAGGATTTTTATTGTACATAAATCCATTTCAAAGCGAAAATGATATAAACAATTACTATGAATTCCTGTCATGAAGGATCACTGTGAAAACAATATTTTAAAAATACTAATGAGAACTGCGAAAAAGGGTAGGGAGATCCGAGTCCCCGCTTTCTCTTCTGGCCATGAGTATTGGCTCTTTATCCTACCAATCAGGCTCTTGACCTTTTCTTTTTCTCTATCTCTCCAATCACTAACTCTACCACATCAAACAAAACCAATCAATTCAAAGCCTCTGATTCACTAAACTGACCGGAACAGCGATAACGACATTAATAACCATCGGCTGACTCCATCTTATTGCTTTGGTTGCTATTCTTGCTCGCCTTTCTATTACTTCCCTTTTTACGCAAGCTTTTGCAGGCCTTTGCTAATTTGCATCGAAGCTGCGTGATATCAGCCCACATTCATGTGGACATCAGTTTACCTTGTGGAAGCACCGATAGATACAGAAGGGGTAAGCTCTACTATCAAATGCTTCAATTCAAGACTCCATAAAACGTTCAATGATGGAATTTGATAGGTATACGTGAATCAATCATATAATATCCCCGATTTCTTTTCAGTTTATTATCTTCTTTCTTATTTGGATTTCTTTTCAGTTTATAATCTTCTCTCTTATTTGAAGTTAAAAATTTATACCTCTGGAGAGTTGCTGCTTATCTCTTTATAAAATACGGATGACTGAACGCGCTGTGAAATTTACAAGCTAAATTTAGCTCTACAGTTGGTCGTAAAAAAATGTGAGATATGACTCAAAGGTGGATTTCAGATTGTTCTTTATAATCGGGTCGGATCGGATCGGAAAATGGAATATTCGTCTTTTTTAGACATTTCTTTAGGGTTTAAAGGCGTGATGAGCTTTAAGAAGTGCTAGGATGCCAGTTCGCTTGATGTGCTTTACCACTTTTTTCATCAACCAAAAATTTTTTGAAACATTTCTTGCATCGGCACGAATTCAAAGATACCGAAAATTGCAAAAAGAAAATGCTATTCTGCATCCTTATATAAAAAAGATCAACTTTCAAACCAGTAATGAAATAAATAAAAATTAATTTCATAAATGCATTACCTGAAATTGACGTTCTCTAGGTTTTGCGGTTGTCATCTCCGCTGGAGCGTCACTATTTCCGGCGTTAGCTACGCCCATAGTTGATAGCGCTCGTTTTCTTTATATAAAACACACATCACGCATTTACACCTGCAATCAATATACCATTTATGAATACAACTTTAGTCTCATTTACCTTCAGCCACAAATTACAACGCAAAAAATAATCAGTTTACCACAAACTCAGCAAAAGGAAAACTTCGAAATTCGGGGACGCTTGTTGAAAGCAAAAGAAATTCCAAAAAAAAAAACAAAACCACCAAAGAATCAATACAGCGCAGACGACCTGTGTGCACAGGCTAATGGCCAAATGCCGCGCTGCATAATAGCCAAGCAACATTGCACCGCCTTTACTTGTGCATTGAATAGCGCACAATTTCAGCCGAGACGCACACACAGATCGTTGATCGTCATTCGTTATTATACGCAAAAAAAGTAGTCCACAATGCATTAACATAAGAAATTAAGCGAAGAATAGTGAACATAGACAAGAGTATCTCTTATCAGTTTCCGCCTTTCTGCTTATCAGTATCTTATCCTATCATATCCCTTAAATCTATGGGATGTTGTTCGACGCAGGAGAAAAAAGATGAAGATAAAAAGCAGAAACCCTTTATAATATGGGAAATGGGACTTCAGCTTGCAACATAGTTTCCAGTTTGAGTTTGAGGTTGAAAAAAGTTTTCAGCCGAAAACTGAAAACTTTCTGAAAACAATGTCGCAAATCGATTTAAAAAAAACAAGCAAACGATGTCGCAAATCCATTTTCAAATCGCAATTTCAAGTCGGAAATTGCTACGATGAATTTTAAATTGTTGCAAGCTTTCGAACAAATTAAACTGTCTTCTTTAGTTTTTATAACCTCTCATTGGCAATGGCCTAATTCTGTGAGCCTTGGCCAAGGAATATTAAAATGCAATTATTTTCTCAGCGGAATGTAAGCTATCAGTTATTACAGCTCCAAGCTTTTCAATTAGCAGTCTCCCTCTTCACCATCCCATCTCTATACAGCTCAGCTACTAGCTAAAGACTGCAACCAAATTCCAGTATCAGGTTGGTAAAAGGAGGAAGGAAGGGGATATACTGTATCCATACAATTCAACGATGGTAAAGCTTTCAGCTGAAATCGACAAATCAAATAAAAAACAAACTAAACATCAACCAATATTTAGACCTCCCTTCGCATAATAACGATCAAACATAAAAATTAATGAGGGATATGGCTTCACAAACATTTCTATACATTGAACACCTAATAGCCACTATGGGCAAATAGATGGTCTCAAATGTATCGATGGTACAATTTCACTGCGAGACCGTTATTTTTGAATCCCACATATAACAACTTCCAACCGTTAGTTATGGTCAATGGTATGCTAAAATCAAACTCAGTCCGGTCCACGATATTCAGGATAGTCTCAGGGAGACGAAACTAGAGGGGAAGCATCAAAAGGCAAATGCTTCGACAATAATACCCTGACGAACAGTTGAAAGAGAAAAAAACGAGACAAGCAAACATACGTCGTTAAAAGCTCCCTATGTATTGCTCATTAAAAAAAAAGAATTCAACGATGCTATATATTCGCAAAGAAACATCGCCCAACTATCGATTGTTGTTTTTCGTCATGTCTGGATGGCCTTGCAGACACGACGAAAAGTGCAACACAACCAATAAATGCGACAAATATATTTCATCGACTAGCACAATCGATGAGTGATGCATTCTATACGGTGGCACTACTCATGGCAACAAATGCAATGTAATAATGTTCGGAGTTCACCGCCATTCCCTTCCCTCCCACGGAGGCCTCGGTGATCAAAAAATCCCCGCCCTGTGGGAGATTATGGAAACTTAATCTCTTCTCTCCCACCCACCTGTGATTCATCATTTCACATGGTGAGGTCCCCGTTCGCGGGGGCCCCCTTCCAAATACCACGATATACCCAATGATTGTGCGGTGAACGTCATCATTCAGTGGCAAATATGACATATATTGATATTCAAGTGTAGATTCGCGAACTTTCGTTTCGCAATTTTGCTATAATGCTGTAACGACACGAGATCATTGCGGTAATTTAAACCCACTTCATTTGAAATTTCATCAATTTCATTAGTGAATTTGATTTCCAATTTTAATTTCAAATTTCGAAGTTATTACACAAACAATTCAGATTAAAATTGTTGAATAATTTTTTATAGATGCAAAATTTTTGGAAATTTGAAACTGAAATCGATATAAATGACCGTCGAAGATTAGTGAAGTACAAATAAAACATTCAAACGAACTGAAATCACTGAAAGAACCAACCACAACTAAACAGTTCGCATTATATCAATGAGAAATGAATGATAAAAACGTCTCAACGATCAAGTTTTACTTCTTAGAAAACAACAACGAAATATGATAAATTCCGTTAATCAGGCGATTCAATTTTTCACATCAGAACTGCCAACAGCAACCAGAAGAAAAACGAATGTATTTGAATTTGTTAGAGCAGTATACCAGCTGAGTTGGCACTATTTTCGATTCTGCATCTCTACATATGATCATTTCATTGGTTAACAAAAAAAATGTGAAATTTACAGAGTAATGACGTCATATTTGTTGAGATGCAAAGGATAATGACGTCATTCTCCAACTTTTAGTGTTTATGCAAATCATCCAGAAAAGATGTTCTGCTATGGCCTGACCGACGTAAAACAAAAGTCCAAGTAGTATTAAATGTGTGGAAAACTTTCGACGCTTTTAAATGGCTGTGGCTTTTCTCTAAATATGGCAAAGAAGATCAATTTAAAGCATACGGACGAGAAGGACAGACAGACACACGCAGATGAACAGACAGACAGACGCATAAACGAAGTCACAGTAATGTGCTTCTGTAAAGCAACAATTCTGCGGAGACGTGTAAGAATGGCAAATGCGATAAAATATATCAAATATAGGTAACGGCAGTCACAGCCGTCAATGAACATACCCGTGCAAGCCAGTCTAAGAGTACGGTAAAGTTGCTACACAATTCTTGTCTACCTGCAAATATAAGTAAACATTAAAATGGAGTCGCGACCAAAGCGCTACCAAAAAAAGCATCGGCTGATGAGTTTACCAATGGACACGTGTACGACGCAAGTCATGAAGTGGCCGTATCGGCATCATTCGATTGCCCTCAAGCGGTCTATTGTGTAAATGACAGCCGGCTTTCACAAAATTTCCACCCCCCCCCTTGCCAACTGGATGCTGATAAAGATGATAATATTTACAAAGGAATGCCTCGACAAAACGATTGTCTGATAAAATCATTGCAATCTTTTTACACAGTGTATAATTCTATAGAAATTATGCCACTGTAAGGTGTTAGCATGTTAGGTGGCTCTTTAAAATAGGTTATATATCACTTCATAAGTAGCAATCTACGCATTTACTGCTAACCACTTGCATTAAATAAGAAGAAAAATTCAAGTGAGAGAGACAAAGGGAACGGCTACTCTAAATTCAAATGTAAAGAGCGGACAAAGCGCCCCATATAAGCCGATTCATCACATAATTCATGCTTAAAATTTTGAATCGCAATGTTGGATCGTTTTCTACAAGTTAATGAATATTTTCATGTCTTCTCAACATCCAATGCAATAAACTATTCAATTTAGCATATTTAGGTGAAAATTTGCATATTTCCGTGGGAAAATAAGTGTTAGCAAGAATAGTGGATTTAGTCTGCCTTTAGATAGTGCGCTGAATGAACGTTGGAGAGTGAACGATGGCAAATGAAGAGGACATTGGCTTCGTTAACAACTAATGTGTGGTATTTAGACAACAAGAAGGCGAAGATTACGTCGCTAGAGCAATTTTAATGGTCGGAAACCCAACTAAGGTTTATCCTCAGATCCTTTTTCCGCAGCAAACGATTGAAAATCATGCGTTTTTAGATATTTTTCAGCGCTTCTTTTTAAGTAATTGTGCGTTTATTCTGCTCAGTACTAAATATTAAATCTCAACTTTTTATTCATAACACTTTATTTCTGTAGAGAATTATTCCTTCAAAATGTATCTTTAAAAAATTTTCCTTAAAGGTAAAAAATTGTCCTTAAAGGTATCCACCACGCTAAACGATTAAGAATGTAGCAATTAAACAGTAGTTAAGGCATAAAGCATCAGCAAATGCAAGGGACGAGTTCATTGCTTAATATCGAGGGGCAAGACTATCCTTCTGCGCTTTCCGGCGAACGTATTCTCTCTTCGATGTGAAATCCGGATTCATGACTCTTTTTCTAAGCAGATATTGAGGGTAAAAATACTTGAGTGGAATTTTCGAGTGGAAAAACATCTTTTTTTCAGCAACATCAAATTTGTAAAGTTAAAACAACCTGTAATAAAATGTTCATCATTCCTCCGGCAATATTCGATTTGGAACCGTATTCTGCGTTACCTGTCAAAGTGAGTGTTCATTGTTGTTGTATTCAGATGACCAGAACGATACCAGAAATACCAAATTCCACTGGAAGATATACTCATCGTTTGAAAGTACAATTATACCAGTGTTTGGAATTATACTCATTATGATTACCCTATGAGGTATTTTCTATTAGAAAATCGTAAAAATTGTTTCAAAAAACCTCATATCGATAATTTTAAACATACAAATGTTTTCAAAATGAAAACTTGGGGAGAAGGGGAGGGGGGGGGGAGAAAATTTGGCTTTCTTGCAGAGAACGATGGCTCCCGCGAATGGAGTGCCGGTTTTCTTGAAAAGAACGGTGGCACCGCAGACGGAGTGCCGGCTTTCTTGGAAAAAACGACGGCATCCGTTTAAAGGTGCCATCGCTCTCTGCAAGAAAGCCAACACGACTTTAGCACTCCGTTTGCGGGTGCCACCTTTTCCGAAAGACAGCCAGCACTCCGTTTTGCGGGTGCCATCCCTCTCTGCAAGAAAGCCAGCTCTCCTTTTGCGGGTACCATCGTTCTCTGCAAGAAAGCCGCCTAAGCCTAAGCCTAAGGATAAGTATAGCCTAAGCCTAAAAACAAACCTTAAGCCTAAGCCTAACCCTAAGCCTTAAGCCTAAGCCTAAGCCTGAGCCTCGGAATAAGCCGTAAGCCTATGAATAAGCCTTAAGCCAGGGAATAAGCCTTGAGCCTAAGCCCAAGAGTAAGCCTAAGCCTAAGCCTAGGAATAAGCATTAAGCCTAGGAACAAGCATTAAGCCTAGGAATAAGCCTTGAACCTAAGCCTAATCCTAAGCCTAAGTCTAAGCCTAAGCCCAAGCTTAAGCCTGAGGGTAAGCCCACGCCCAAGCCTGAGCTTAAACCTAGGAAAAAGAATAAGCCTAAGCCTAAGAATAAGCCTTAAGCCTATGCCTAAACGTAGGAATAAGCCTTAACCATAGGAATAAGCCTTAAGCCTAAGCCTAAGCCTAGGCCTGAGCCCGACCCTAAGCCTAAGCTCAAGCCAACCCAAGCCTAAGCCTAGGAATAAGCCTTAAGTCTAAGCCTAAACCCGACCTTAAGACTAAGCCTGAGCCCAAGCCTAAGAGTAAGGCTTAAGCCTGAGTCTAAGCCTAAGCCTAAGCCTAAGAATAGGCCTAGGTCTAAGCCTAAGAGTATGCCTAAGCCTAGGAATAAGCCTTAAGCCTAAGCCTAATCTTAAGCCTAGGAATGAGAATTAAGCTGGGGAATAAGCCTTAGGCCTAAGTCTAAGCCTGAACCTAAGTCTAGGAAAAAGAATAAGTCTAATCCTGAGAATAAGCCTTAAGCTTGTGCCCAAACCTGGGAATAAGCCTTAAGCATAGGAATAAGCCTCAACCCTAACCCTAAGCCTAGGCCTTGGCCTAAGCCTGACCCTGAGCCTAAGCCTAGGCCTAAGCCAAGCTTAAGCCTAAGCATAAGAATATGCCTTAAGCCTAGGAGTAAGCCTTAAGCCTAAGCCTAAACCCAAGCCTAAGCCTGAGCATAAGAATAAGCCTTAAGCCCAAGCCTAAGCCTAGGAATAAGCCTTGGGCCTTGGAATAAGCCTTAAGCCTAAGCTCAAGCCTAAGCTAAAACCTAAGCCTAAGCCTAGGCGTAGGCCTATGAATAAGCCTCAAGCCTAGGTCTAAGACTAAGCCTAAGCCTAAGCCCAAGCCTAATCCTAAGCCTAAGAATAAGCCCAGGTCTAAGCTTAAGCCTGAGCCTAAGCCTAGGCCTAAGCGTAAGCCCAACCTAAGCCTAGGCCTAAGCCTAAGTCTAAGCGTAAGTCTAAGCCTATGCCTAAGCCTAAGCCGATGTTTTTTTACCATACGCAAATTTTTACTGTTCTCAGTGCACCTTACATTTGGCACTCATCAGTTCACGAGCAAAAAAAACTGCAAAGTCCGGAAAACTTCGTTATGTCTGCGTTTATCTCTGCTTTCTTAGTCAGGGATTGACACTACTGACTGGACTGAACCATGGACGAGTTTGGGCGTTACTTGACAAGAGTGTTAGTTGATTTGGGGGTGCTAAGTGATTAATGAATTTGAGTATGTTTAATTAAATATTAACTAGGGTCTTCGAATAAGCAAAGTCTCACGCCTCTGAATGAGAAGGGCTCCGTTTTTAGTGAATTATGGAGTACAATTCTTTTAATAACCAAAAGTTTATCCATTCATCTGTAATTCATCTGGGACTGAGGCCGCAATTTTAGGACAAGCGTTTGTTTAAACAAGCGCAGGCTTGACCTTTATTTGGGTAAGAGATTCGAGCGTCTGCCTTATTTGAAAGAATGCTGTGTTTAACTGAAATCTCATGCCACTCTCTAGTCGGATTATTAGGCGACTTGACTCTGTGATCAAACATGCCTCGGAGGATGTGACAAAATAGAGGCATCAAACTCTGAATAACGAAAACTTCACTTATATGAGATTAAATTCTTCAGTAGACTTATTGTTATGCTGTTCAAAATGTCAACTTTATACAAGAGGGATTCCACTGTTGTGGTATCCGACATATCCGACAGATGTGTTACATTGTGATACAAATTTCAGAATTATGTCGCCTGAAGCATTTCAGCAATCCCCCTTGGTGATGCACAATGACTTTTTTGTCTCAGTTAACCGTATAACATCGAGTGATCCACTTCAATCAAATCTCCGTTCAATCCTCGTCCGCAAATATGCTGTAACTATTTTTCCTGTCGACTACGTTATTGTCAACTGACCTAGCACAATTCCCCTCATTCGCTACTTTCAAGCAAATTCTTTGATTTACCCTACCAAGCCAACCAACTGCAAGATCCTCATCTATTGTTTAACCTTGTCACACAACTCAAAACGAAATAAGTGCATTTAACGCCTTTCGTTCGTTTAGCGAATAAGTAAAACATATTAAACAGAACATGAGCTAGCAGAAACTATTGGGGCAATGATGCAGTGAAAATTACCGGGCCATATTACGCCGCGTTGAGCCGAAATGAGAACTGTCGATCGAAATCGGTCCATACTGAGCCGACAAATAAAGTAGTGGAAATTACTTGGTCATTCTCAGCCACTTCGAACCTCAAACCGCATTCCAAAAACCCTATAATGGCACCTCTAGGTTCATAATCAGAAGTTGCACTTGCTGATAGCAATTAATCACCGTCACTTTGCATCATTCAAACTTGGCTTATCTTGCGCATTCTCTTTTGCTGATTCATGAGACATCGGTTTCCTCCGCTGTTAAGAAATTTCCCACTCTTCTGATGGCTCAAAAGATGGATTTATGGTGATTCGAAAATTGCGTTCTTAATCGCTCGCAAACTCCGACTCCTCCTCCGCTAAGCGAACCACAATTGCAAGTGATGTGCTATTGTTTTCGAGGGAATAAAATGGTGTCCTTAATGTAATGCGCTTCGAAGGCTGCACAGAATCATCGAACCTTATCAGTGTCTGCTGAAAAGAGCGATGTAGAAACACCCTTCAGAAGTTTCGGAATTTTCGATCTTGTCAGCAAGCGGCAGATTGGAGGACCCAAAGACAGTTCCCTATTTTCCATAGAGACTACTTCCAGTGAGACCTGCACAAGAAATCTGGTGATGCCTTCATTATTTCTCAGAACGCGAATACATCGACGCTATCGATGTTGCTTAGGAATTGCGAGTTTTCCCAGATACCAATCTCCAGATATCTGCTGGAAAATCTCTGATTGGAAATAGGGTGGCGACCTGGATGCTCCAATCTCTCTTAGCCACCATCATCGTTGGTTTGTAGAATTGGCAGAGTCGTGGAACTCGCAAAATTTCGTGTCCCTAAGTTATCTGCTACGGCTTCTCAACGTCGCATTGTTATCCAGTTTCATAATGCAGGTGTTCACTGAATGCACTGTCATCTGCCTATCAGTAGCCTTCTTTACGCTTTACGGAATCCTCAACCTTCCATTCACCTGTGCAAAAATGAAGGCCCAAGGCCCTCTATCGTTTCAAGCTCTCCTTTCCCCTTCCTTCTGATTACATGACTGCCACCAGTCTCTCCCCGTCTCTCTTTAAAACATCAAAATCCAATAAAAATACGATCAGAAATTGAGTTATGAGATCATATAAACTGATCCATGCAAGGGAACGATGGTAAGTGGGAGTGCTGCAATGATGTGTGCTTCTGTTTAGTAAAATATCCTTTGAGTGGTGTTATTATGATGTATAAGCGAGTAAATTAGGCGATAAAATTTACCTTGACCACACTGCTGAAGATAAAAGTACACTGCGCATTCGCATATGCAAATCCACTTCGTATGAGAACACTAAAGAGGAGTAGGAAATTGAAACGAGGTGTTTTCCGAGAGAACGACGAATCGTTTAGAGCTCACAGACGACTCGCAGACAACAATAACAATGCCCCTCGAGAGGTACAATCTTCGCATAATATCAAAAAAAGTGTCGTTGTGCAGCAGCTATTCGTTGCACTATTAAAATGCTCTCGCTAAAGAAGCTTTCTTACTTTTGAATTTAAAGGCTGCCATTGAAAAATGGCTGATGCCATTAACTTTTTAAATGTGCACATAATAAAATTTAGCATTATTGAAAAATATGCTTATGAATGAACTAACTACACCACAGAAAGCTTTCTGAAATGATATATCAACCGAAACAGCACATTACATTCCGTATCTACGTCTCAAGAAGCAACGTTCCAACAGCAGCCTTTAAAAGGTAAATGTATCGGATAGGCGAAACCCACACAGATGTTAATGTGAAATTCGCGCCCGCATTATACACTGTAATTTTAAACATTAAAAAACACGCCAACAACATTGAATGAAAGATGCGAAAAAGCTTCCGACAAAAATCATTCAATCGGAAACGATGCCACCTTCCCGAAGGACACCGCATAAATAGATTCGTCGCGGGGTGTTCATTAAACAAAAACATGTGTGGTCGTCTTTTACAATTTACAAATAAAATTATATGCTTGAAAATTAAAAAAATATATAAAAATTTCTAAGTTGAAAACAAACAAAGAAAATGAGGTGTTTTCAGGCAAAACGCCGTTTGGTTTCGCGAGAGATGTCCCAAACAACAGTGTGAAATAAAGAATCTCCACCTGAAGTTGCCCAAAAAGGATACACGCAGACGAAATGAGGTTTCAAAAACGAGGGCAAATTCAAGCGCAAATATTGGCAAGGTGAACAACCGTTGCATATCCCCGTTCAAAGTTTTCCTCTTCCTCTCCCCTTCTATAACCTTTCCCATTCTCAGGGGTTTATTGCTAAACTCTTCAACGACAAGAAATCCATCTCTGCCATACAATCACCAGTTTTCAACTGATCTTTCGGACATTATGTCTACATCGGTCATAAAGTTACTCCTCAAATTTCTGGTCAAGATAACATCGAAATCAACGAATTCAAGCAAGTGGACTTAGGATTTCAACTGATCTTTCGGACATTATATCTACATCGGTCATAAAGTTACTCCTCAAATTTCTGGTCAAAATAACATCGAAATCAACGAATTCAAGCAAGTGGACTTAGGATCGAAGAAGTGCTTAGTTGTTCCCAAGCAGAATATCATTTCTGAATATGAGAAAATAAAACACACATGACATAGCACGAGGTAGCGATTGTTGTGAGAGTGAGATAACATAAACCAACCACAGAAGAAAACCGTCTACGTAATTGGGCTATCCGAAAACAAGCACGAAACAAAACAAATCAATTCCAACCAATTGATATCATGCGACCATGGCTTCCACTACTATACAAGCATTTCCGATTAGCTCATCCGGTAAAACAGCACTTCGGTAATAATTTGCTGCAAGTTCGATTCCGCCTATTACATGAGCAACTTTCATACTTTTTCAGATAAATTTATGCATATTATTTCACTGAGAAATCAGGGTCGCACAACGATAGCAAGAAATTGAAGAACAAAACGCTTAAACGACGACGACAACAAAAGAAATAGAGCAAAGTATGATGCTCAAATAGGCGAGCAAGGAAATATAGCGACAAAAACAGCGCTCTAAACTTTTAGCAACATTAGCGAAAGAAAGAAACTATATTTAGAGTTGCTTAAAAAAGGGAAACCGACCTCCCATTGTTTTAAAGACGGCATGCACACGAACGTATTTCACATTTAACAAGATAGAGCGAAGAAGCACAAATAGACAGAAAGGAACACCGTTTCTTTTGTGTTAAAACATCAACACCGGGAGAGAGTCAACGGTTCACGGCGAGAGAAGACAATGAAAGCTATATGAGAAGAAAACAACAAAACTCTACATATCCGATATTCAAACTGAATAATAAACGCAAGGCAAAACACAATCTTGTCCAATTTGGCCACAAAATTAATTCGTGAATTTTTTGTGGAATTTAAGAGAAAAAGAAAACAAGAAATCATGTGAAAACAATTCCTCCATAAGCGAATATCATACATTCATTTGTCAAATTTTTCCTGCACAGTTTCTACGATAGAGAGTTCAAAGATACTTTTCTATTTTATAGGGAATAAACCCTCGGTAGACAATGAAACACTACCTTTCTGGCAGGGGTAGTGTAGTTTGTAAAATTATGGTAGTTGATTCATTTTCGAAAAAAAGTGGAGAAGAGAGAAAAGTCATAAATATAACAAATAGAATGAACAGATAACAAAACAGTTGAAGTTGTTTTGAAAGATAGGAAAAACAGCTGCAATACTGTGATACCGGACGCAAAAGTACGCTGTGGCATGCCGCAAGAGGCATTATGAAGACGGCAACGAAAGTAACGTCTCAAAAACAGGACGTCAATAAACCATCATCGCTGTCATTCGGTCGTTTTGAAGAATTCCTTCGGTAGTGCTTCCGATTCGTTGGGATCAACACGACCCAAGAATAATGTGACGGCATTCTGACTGACTACTCGTAGGATTCGCAACGACTCCGGTAAAGTCTCATAGCGCGCTCGAGCTTCGTAGCCATACATCGACTCCATGTACCTGAAATTTTAGCTCCGTATCCAATCCGTATTCAAAAGATTCGTTGGAAAGCTTTTCGTTCAACAAATGAGTCCCCATACATTCTGCCTTAATTGTCAGACTTTTTCATTTCCATTGAGCGCTAAATGAGGGGATGAGGCATCTATACTCAAAAATATAAAAACAATAAATAAACAGACGCCTGCTATTCAGAAACGGAGCGGAAGTACTCCGTTCCATGCCGATGACAAAATCACGCAGCTCTCAGGTCTGAAGATGTGCTAATGAAACTGCCGATTAGCGCTATGGTCGACTCGATTCTTGTAGAAACATATTTCTAGAAGCTACCGGGTTTTAATACATTGTCATCGACGATCTATTGTGCGCAGAGGGGTGATGGAGTCAAGCAGTAGCATATAATATGCGCCTATATAAGCAAAGTGGGCATAAAACAGCACAACGCATACATGAATAAATACAACACTGAAGCGTTGAGCAGAATATTTCATCTCCAAGCCTGTGTCGTTTTGAAAGAAAACCGAAATCGAATCAATACCACGTGCCGCACAAATAAGGTGTCTTGTTGACATCAAACATGCACTTAGAATAGCAACGATATACATACAAGAAAGCATAGCTTATATAATACGTTTCGAATTTTATGATGAAAAAATGAAGATATGCTTTCCCTTCAAAATTTGAAGCAAATCCGTTGGCAAGAGAATGGGCTTTAAGAAGAGCGAAAGTCGCTTGATATAACATGCACGGCTCTTTATGCAGCAAAGATTTTGATCTGTTCTGCTTGTCAGCACACTTTCTTTTGCCACCTCTGGCTAAAACGACCCCTTCTTTCACACTGCTGCACAAATATCAGCTATTGTTGAACCACGAGCAGCAGTACCACACAATTCCCTCATTTATGTGCTAGCTAAAAGCCAACCGATATCTTCAGTGCGCCTCCTTAGGCCTTTCTATACAGCTGCACATTGTTCGGCCTCCTTTTTAAAGCTTGTATCCTCTTTGGAAGGAACAATCCTAGCCTGTGATTGTTTCGGCAGGAACAATTCCAAGCTTGTATCCGTTTTGGCAGGAACAATCGAGAAGCTCCTAGCTTTGCAAAAAAAATATAGGACGTGAGCCAGTCGCGTTATAGCATTGTCCTCTTGCTGTCTCACTCAACCAATACGTATTCGATTCCGCATGCAAACGTTTCACTGGCTGTTTTTATTTTAGAGAACAGTTCTGTGACAGCCGGTGAGAGGATTTTCATAGACAATATTCGGCGACACAATATGAGCTTCAAAGGACAAGTACGATAAAAACTTCCTGTTATTCGGCGACAGCCGCGTATATACCTGAGCAAGTCAATGATGGCAAGAAGAAAAGCGTGTGCTGCGCTACACAAAAAGTGCTTCGCACATATACGGCCCCTGCGAGAAGCGAATGCGGCTGTCAGCTGCCCACCCCTAATCGTGCACATAAAAAGGGCCCATATGGAGGGTTCGCAGTGATGAAAAACAGCTGGATTGCGCCAAGGCAATGCAAAACATATGCATGTCGCACGCATGTGGCACACACACGCTAGCGCAACGATTCGTATGACTGACGCGTTCTTCAATGCTGGCTGGCATCTGGAGCCGCAGGGTGAGCGGCTGGCAGCAACGGGTAGTCACTCTAAAGGAGTCACGAAAAACAGCACAAGCTGGGGAACCAGAACATAAAAACGCCTTGCAAAACATCACGTTTAGTGGGGAGATGAAAAAAGAGCACAACAAAAAACCGGTCACAACGTTAGCGCCGTTGAGGGCAGCAGAAACACAAACAATCGCCCAATGTCAAAAGGATCTGAATGCAGCCAGCTGGCTCTTCAATGTGCTAACATCAGCACAACGTTTCAACGCAACGGCGAAACACTCACGCAGCAATAAACGCTTCGCGAATGATCGACAAAACGCATTACCGCTGCCGTGCGCTTTTCTTTTCCCGCACGTGCAACCATGGTCAGTGGTTGCGTCGCCGATGCACGCAACGTGCCACGCATTTGATTATTAAAGAGCTGTGAGGTAAGTAGGATTTGCTCATGCGATGAAAAGCCAGAATGAGGGAAGAAAATAATTGCAGGGAAAGCTGCCCAGGTGATGAAAAGCCAGAATGACGGAAGGAAATAATTGGAAGATCTGCCTAGGTGATGAAAAAGCCAGAATGAGGGAAGAAAATCATCTCAATGGCGAATGAATTTGGTAAACATGGTATGCATGGAAACGCAAACCTACCAAAAACACGGCTAATAAGGAGAATAAAGAATTCGAGGAACATGAACAGAGAAGGTAGACTTGAGCAAAGGCTAGCGAAACGGTGCAGAAAGATCAGCGTGGTAACTGAAGTTTGCGGCTAGATGCACTAAGAGAAGAGAAGAACACACCCTCGGACCGATCCTTAAAGCTGTCTAATTCTACCTCGGATTTTTCCTGGAATCCTAAAATTTCGTCGTGATCCCTACAGATCACTACAGCTTCACTGAGATAATAATCCTCCCTCCATTCAGAAATGCTGGATAACTTAGTACAAATAATCACAGACATAACCAATTAACTCGTCGCAATGACCAACTTTTCTAATATTCTTTAACCGCGCCTATGAACAACACGCGTTACTTTTAAACGACCATATGTTGGCAGCCGAGCGTTTCATGCCATGACAATCAGGATTTATCCGGTTCAGAAATTCAGGATCCAGTGACCTATTCGTTTCGAAAACTCGCAAAGGATGACCATTTATATACAATTCATATGTGGTCATTCATAGGCAGCACCTCTCCGTTAAGCATAATGCCGAGAAAACGAATGGCGAAGAGGGGGCACCTTCGTTTACCTTTGAATACAACTGGCTCATTTCATTTGGAATCTCCAGTGCACAAATACAGCCTCATGTTTTTTCTTGAGGCATCCGGTTTGCAAAAATTCAACGTTTTAAAAAATTTTTCTTCTGCGCCTGAAATGCGCGTAGATGTATGTATTCAGATAGCAAACTTTTGTTCGTTACGTAGTTAAGTAAACGATGAAAGCCTCCCTACCGATGCAGAAGCGCTTGGTATTCTTGACAATGGCGAGCAACGGTGGTCTTATCGGCTGGGTCGATGAGTGCCTCACGATTCGAATCGAACAACACAATTAGCACTATGAGGTCGATCGCTAATTCATTAGTCCGCACATCCGGATGAAGCGACTGACAGAATCTAAAAAACCGAATCTCGAAATGTATCTTTTTATGAAACCTCTTGATGGAGCCACTTATTTCCAATTAGCCCAGCCTATTTTATTGTTTGGCCAAGTTTTTTACATCAATTTTGATGTCTGCTCTGCACAACATTCATTCAGGTTCTTTCTAACCTATCGTACAATATTTCGATATTTTATCACTATCAGAGATGAAAACTGAGGACGTTCTCTACGAAAGAAGATTCCTATATGGATACATAGTAAAGAACTATCTTTCAAAAGCATTCTCGAGAATGATTTACCTTCCAACGAGTTTTCCTCCTTCTCTTTTACGATCCGAATAAATCTATAAAGGCAAAGAATTTACCCCCCAATGTCGTTATCTCAGCTCTTTCTAAAAAGATTAAGCGAGTTTATCTGCCTGCGCTACTTTCAAATACACACTACAAATCTCAGCCAATTATTAAGTTCTCTCTGCTTTCTATTTTAACTTTGATGATTTTATTGAGCTTCGAAGTTTCAATGGATATTATCAATTCCACTAAGTTTTGTTATTGTTTCATATTATCACACCTATTTTTATTCTGTCATATCGCTTCTTCGTTGGTCTCAGTGACATCTGATGGGGGGCATATTTTCCATTTCTTTTCATCCTTTTCACTCCATATCTTATTTCATGTGATTTAATCTTTGAAACTGGCAGCGTATTGGAAACAGAAAAGGAAGAAATGCTTAATTAAGTTGGCTGGAAGTATTTTAGTGATAATCGCGCAAGGCAATCGTTTTAAGCAAAACGTTACAAAAAAGCGTCGCATTCCTCAGCAACATATCAAAAATAACACCCATAAAACCAACGCAAACTCTCATAAAAACTAAAATTTTTGCGTAGAAGCACTCTCTCTCTTGAATGAATACGAAAATTTTTCAGTCGGAAGTTGCTCTTTGCTCTTTTCTAGATGACACCGTAAGATGATAAAGCTTAAAAGCTAGAAACGAAGCAAGTAAATGAACGACGGATGCGAAAATTAATTAGTTTTGTGGCCGGTGAAAAGCCGTTTGCAGCACGAAAAGCAGAATTACAAATGAACAATTGCATATGAGAGTTCATACTTGAGAAAGCCGTCTTTTTGCTGATCTCGTAGACCCTCTTTCAACTGATCAAACATTCCCAACGATACGTGATAGTGCTCTGGAACGACCGGCGTTCTCCAGCACTTCTGATCCATATCGAAGCGAGTTACACCACGCATCGTTAACATCTCTACCATGCCACCTAAATAATATTCCCCAATTACGAACCCTAAATCCAATCTGCTTGCATTCACCCCTAATGGTGAATCAAGGAAATCAAAGGATATTAGTGGGGAAGCATTAAAAATGATATACAAGTAAGCAAATGCCCGACTTTCATTTTACAAAACACAGAATTTGCTTGCTGGTCAGGCAATAAAGTAGGCGATCAATGAATAAATACTAACTAAATGTGCAGATTCGGCAGATTAAGTGCTAATTTATTATGCAAATAACTAATAGATGATGCACGCAAACAAAGACGCCTCCAAATCTAGCATTTCTTGTGGACTACTATGCACCACTGTTATAAGTGTACAGACGAGTTTCCGGTTTATTAATGCAAAATTGCATTCCTAATTGAAAAATATGCATATGCAAATTTTAGCAAGAAATCTTATCCTACTCAACTCACCGCTTTGAACGATACGACTCACAGCGATGAATGGGGAAGTATTGCACCAACTCTCGAGAATTTTACAAACTAACAGCTTTGAGTAGCAAACGAAATAAGCCGCTTTTTATCGAAAAACTTCATCCACTTAAGCACAAATCTCTGCACAAACTTCCTCTTTCGACCATCTTTTTCCAGCACGGCAAAACTGTCCATGCCCACAGAAACAGTGATTCATCTAGCGATGAGGGGTCCCTCGATCACGGGGAGGAAAACTGTGACAGGGACGGGCCTCTGCAAGAACTGTGAATCATTCAGGACACTGCGAAAGGCTTCATGCATATGCATCAAGTTACCTTCTTCTTCCCCCAAGAAAGCATAGTTATGGCAGACATTGTCCCTGCTCCCTCCGATCATGAGTATGGCCAATCGTTGCAGAGGTTTTCGTGCACGAGCATACAGGTACACACTCTGCTTTCCATCATAGAATGGGAACAAAGTTTAGTATTTAAAACCATATCTGCATCAAGGCGCCACTTTGAATAGACAATCAAAAGTGACCTTTAAGGAGAGCGAATTTGCCATCCTGTGAGAGGTCGTTAAATGAAGGTAGTTTCTTTGCCATTTTGACAAGCCGTCGCATGGTGATATCCATAATGTTAAGTATGTCTGTTGGATTATGATCCGACTTTTTCAGACAAGCCGCTTTACGTGGATCTTCTATTGGCTCATTCATACAAGCAAATGCATCGCGCACCTGCAAACACCTTCATATCTCGACAAGAAAAAAACTGTGTGAAGCTTCATATTGCACGGATAGAACTATCTAAAGCTTATTTGGCACCAAAAATTTGCTGCTCTTTTCATCGCTTAGGAATTAAGTAGGCATAACTGAATCGTATAAAATAAATGAACGTTCTTTAAGGTTTATAGTTGATTTCATATGCAAAAACATAATAACGATATAAAGAATGGCTTACTGCGGAATATTTTATTTTAAACTACGAATTTCAGAGAACAACTCAATGATGATGGAACAAACTAAAAAAACAGTCACTCAAAAAATGATGCCTCGGGTAGGAGAGAAAGTGACGGTGAAGAAGGTTAAAAAACACACCCCAGCATAATCATTGCCTCTACACTACATCGAGTCCATTTCATTTATAAAATGAAACAAAACTATATCCAGAACATTATTTTACGAATTATATTGATTTCTCTGAAATGTGTTCTACCTTTATTTTTTCTCAATGAACCGAAGTTTACTCATATATTTTCAGAACTTAGCACTGATGAGATGGGGCAACTACTATACAGCTATACGGAATCATTCCCTCTCAAGATTTTTGCAAAACATAATCGAAAAATTTTCAAATATTTTGGCTTGATGTGAAAGGCAGTTACATAAAAAATATGAGTGCAATTTCGCTCGAACAATAAACATTTCGAAGAAAAAATTCAGATTTGATTCAACCAAAAGATAGTTATTAAAAAATTTTTAATTCATAACTCCACTTAAAAGGTTCAAGTTCAAATCGCAAGGCACCTCTAAAATTTCGAATCTGATATGTTGCTAAAGCTCGATGATATTTTAAGCTTCCATGTTGCATTGATCATCTTTTACAGCCATTATATTAGTCGGCGATCAAAGAATACGATTTCCCATTTCTAATCAACCATATTTTTTGTATGCACTACAGCTGATTTCAACTGCCAACCCTCTCTCTCTGGCTTTCCACTATTTTCTGTTTTTTGAGGATACCAGTCACCTTATTATTGTATCGTTCATCACTATTCAACCGTTAGACAAAGCTTGAAAAATTCCTTTTTTCATCCATAAAGGATGAGATTTACTAGATTCGAGTAAAGCTTTTTAAAATGCTTACAATATCAAGAGCGCGTAGTTCAGCTGAATTCAACTGATAATTGAGCTTCGATTCTCCTTCACGATAGATCGCTGCCTGAAATCACAGCCTTGAAAATAAATAAAATACTCATTTCACCAAGTTTTTGAGCTCTATCTCGTAAATACAAGTCCATGGCAAGTAACGTTGATAATATGTTCAATACAAATTAGCTCAGCATCAACAAATGCTAAACTGCACTGAGCGTTTGCCTCCGCTTCTGAACTTCCCAGTAGACATTAAGTTTCAACCTATTGTGAATACATATTTAAATGGTTGAAAACCACCGCGAGTCCAGATATTCGAATTGGAAAAATATTTTTTGAAGCTTATCTAACAAAACATTTTGCTATTAAAACGAAAAATCGTACGAAATTCTCATGGAAAGTAAAACATTAAGTTTTTAATAGTTCCAAAACAATTGCAATAATAAATGTCTACTCCACACTCCATTAACGATTTGAAAATAAAATCTCCTAAAGATGGGAAATTCCCCCACCCCCCCCCACAAAAAAACCGGTGCGGATAAAGCATTTTCAACACTAAACCTGTTACTGAGGAACTCTTTCACATAAGAATATTACATCGATCTACATCTACTGCACACTCATACCAATAGAAGAAAACATACCTTAAGTGCCTCTGGTTCCGAAGTGGCCTTAGGAGACTCGAGGTTAAGTTCATCATGAATCGTATCATGCATGTATTTCACTTTCTTCTCCATATCAGGCGTCAGCTTGAAAGTTGCTCGAGGAACATTCGCTGCCGCAACGCTCAGTTCCGTATAGTCGGCGATTGCTGCAAACGTTCAATATTGTATAATACAGAAGTCACATACAGAACATCCCTATGGCAGAATATATTGCACAAAAAGTATAATTTATGACTGCTCATCTTGGATAAGCTTCATAAATATTTTTCATAGAAGAAGCGAACAGAGGCATATCAACGTGCTTGATCGTTTAAAAGACTTTTCATGCACTATAATACCGATTAGCCATTTAATGAATGAAGCTCGCTACTGAGATGAAACCAAAGGTAGTCTACCTCCAGAGGCATTCCGAGCAGAAAGTGATCACTACGAAAAAAATTTAGTCATCGAATCTCCTACATCAATGACCAACGATACCTAGCACCATATGAAAGGGAAATACTCTCTCGACACAAGTCGCCTACCGCTTCTCCCCTCTTTATGAAGAAATCGCATAATTTTAATGCTGTTTTTAGCTTTTGTAAGTGAAAACTATTCCCTGAATTTTTGAACGCTCATGGTTGGCTCATCCGATTCGGGTTGTACTGAGTACCTCCAAGCTACTACAACCCTCAGCGAGAAGACTTATGATCACATGAAGTTCTTATTTCCCTTCCCTGACCAGGCTGATCCGGTACTGATCAGGTGAGAAGAACCTTGGTCTGCAAGCAACTGGGCTAACAGAGTATTGCACTTACGACGCAACGTAAAAAACAAAGATTGCTGGAGTTTGGCTTACGAGCTCCTTGTATCAGTGTGGGACGAATAATTCCATGACTGTTGCCGATGCTCATAAGGGATTCATGCTCGGTTGGTGAATAGACATTACGCTTCACATCGTCGAATGTGGTGGTCAACGAAGGCGCGAGAGTGGTATTGCCATTGGGAAGGATCGCACCGCCCGCCTTGGCCGCCTTCAGCAGCGCCTGATACTCTTCAACCGACATCGTCACGTGTGGCTCGCCTGCCAATATCAATCCACAATGCTCATTTTTCTAACTCTCCTCTCTCTTTCTCCCCCCCCCCCCCCCATCCCCACCTCTCCCTTCAAAACCATTAAAAATTTTTTTCTTATCTCTGAAAGTCGCAGAAATGCCCTTGTATGAGTGGGAAAAAATTCTTAAAACTCAGTTTGAAAAGGACATGCTTGCCACCAACCAGAAAAAACCCTGTGACCAGCAGTGCTTCTGCCCATCTTTGACCTCATCCGCCACCTATAAATACCTGGACATTTGACGTGACTAATGATATAGTGAAAGCACTAGCAACAGAGACCTAACACAAACAACCCGATTCCATTACTACGGCAGTTAACTCACACACAGTCTAAACGAATGCTGATCAAGATTATTAATAAATTCACCAGTTATATAAGTTGTATTCATATCCATAAAATTGGAACCATAAACATAGTACAGCAATCATTATGCACTACATAATCGCAGACTATAAACATATAACGAACCATCCTTACGCTTCAAATTTTGAGATGTCCATCGAGAAAAGAAAAAACGCTGCAGAAGCAACGCACAGTATCGTGCAGCAGTGCGGTCCGCATTTAACGATTCCCTTTTGCCTAACATTCCGCCGAAACAATTCTTGGCTAGAACCTCTTAGTCGATAAACCCCTTGATATTCAACTGACCGAATCGGTTCCACCGATTCATTTTCTTCACCGATCAGTCAGATCATCGACCGACACGGCCCAACGAGTTTTATGGGAAGCTGTTTTATGTGAACTATCGAAACACTTATATTACAATATATAAAAGCTCTTACTTAAATAGTAAAGCGGCTGTGTTACGCGTGAAAATGTTTGTAAAGACAAATGTGGGCAACTGCAGAATTCAGCAGCTTCGTTTATGAAGATTATAAGATTATAAGCAGTAAATAAGCGAAAAAAGCCATGGTATTTATAACAAGTAGATAAGAAATTGCAGCCACAAGGTCATAAAATCCCTGCTAGTAATTAAAGTTGGGAAATATAAAGCAACATAAAAGAGACTTAAAAGAGAGTTTCAGTATGGTCACCAAGGTTTTATTATAGCTACGCCGCGCAGATTTAGGCCTTTAAAAATTTGCCACACATGTTTCAACCAGTGGTACATCTGAGCCAATCGTATCCGAATAACGTGGATTTGAGCCGCCGTACGCATATGATCGCGCGTATTTCAACCGCCTACTGCCTAGTGGTAGAGGTCACTTACTATATAATGGGTATAACGATGGGTAAGTCACATAAGTAGCATGGATTGCTAATAGCGTGGTTACTGTGGAATCTTGCGAGGCTGAACGTTTTCATGATCGTGCCATGAGGCATCTACGGATGGAACGGCGCAATTAAGGTGTGGGAAATGGATGCTAATAGGTGCTTAGGCGTTGCACTAAGGCATAAACATTTCTGTCGTTGAAATCTCTTTGCACAGATGACTACGCCATGAGGGCGCAAATGCCCTCACCAACATGTCTCGTAGCATAAACATCCACACCACAAATGGTTGCTTCCAAACTTGAACGCCCAATAGGCAAGTGTCCAATCCAAGAAAATTTAGTTCGCAAGTACTTTAACGCAACTACCTGCAACGCAATGTCTCATGGTACAACGTATGCACTACACTTTTTTTCCACTAATGTATGGCTCTCAGCGATATGCGTTTTGCTGTAGCCAGACCTTCCTCTTTTATATATCTACCTAATGGCGCAAGTGCCCGTGTTCGAAATCCACGTTTTCACACGTCGCGAGCAAACCTGAGATTGAATTTCAAGCGGTTCATATTGACTAAATTATGTGTGTCTCAAATTTCATGGCTTGACTATAACGTCACCGAACTGACAAGGATTTAACAAGGACTTGGCAACTATTTCATCTGTACGTATCGTGCAAACTGGCCGCCGATAAACCATCCAGCTTAAGACTTTCCCAATTTTTCACATCCAAACAATCGCGGCCTCACGGAGAGGGAGAGTGAAATTTTGAAAATAACTGCATGATCGAGAAAAAACTCCACCCCACTCGGAATGAAGCGCCCTGTGCTCCAGCAGGGTTGATGCTCACGTTCAAGGAAAAGCCAGCAAATTTTCCCATGAAGACATACAGAAAGGCGAACCTCATAAACGATAAAATACAGTACGTTCCTAACAAATGACAAAAAACGCTAAGAGATATAAGAAGAAACATCGAGAAGAATGTACTGTGAATGAAATGCATAAAGGTGAAATGGTACTTCAGAAGAAATCAAGAAACACACCTTTGATCATAAACTGATCAGCGGATCGTGTTAGTGGAGAGACCGCCGTCGCGGCACCTGGTGGAAGTCCTGGACCGCAGCTGTTCCGCCGCATATTTGCATAGGCGGCATTCGCGGCAGCCGCCTGTTGCCGTTGTAGACGCATCATATTCGACTCATACTATAAATACAACGTACAGATCGCCGCCAAACAAGAACCTGCACAACCTTTCGGTTCATGACTACTCAACACAACCATTCTAATAACCTATACCTCATCGTATCGTACCTACCTACAAACCTGGTAACTGTAGCCTTTGATTCAGACATATGCAAATATATTCACACAACTGTTATCATACTGCCATCATGATGTGCTTGATAAGCTTAATAAATCAACTGTATCGAACAATAACATAATTGACTGAAATATGTGATAACAAGATAACTATGGAAACAGATTTAACGAACATTGTGGAAATGACGATTTTCGTCGAAAATTAGAAAAATTTCAACTTCAGCAATTTTATAATAACATTTATAAAGTTCAATATATTTTAAAACATAGTGCATTTTCAGTCATTTAACAAGACTGATAACCGTCACAAATGTGCATGCTCAGAGCAACTGAAAAACTAAGTGCTTTCACCCGACTGTAGGTTAATACCTCCAAAGTAAATCACTGATAAACATCACTTAATTTTATGCAATTTACTTAACGGTCCCCCTTCCTCCCTTCTGAAATCTGCGCAGCAAAAATCCACAAAAATATCAAACTTAAGAACCTTTTCGTCAGTTCGTTTTCATTTAACAATATCGACTGATAAAAGTTCGCCAACGTAATTAGAAAAACTAATCTCCAATTCATTGCTTCTTATATAGCAATAATTACATATTCTAGAGAACTTTTATAGCATGTTCAACGGTTCCTCCTCCTACTGTTCATTCTCTCGTATAATGTATCATTCAAAGGTGATAGCAACACATCTGACTACTACCCTCCTGTATCGCTGACCTCAACAACAAATAGTGAGTATAGTAAAGCATCAACTTAATTAGAGTGAACTGATCATAAAAAAGACTGTAGACACCCTTCGATCGCTCACGAACGGCGACTTCATGGCTATTTTTCCACCCTCCATATGGACATGCAAACGTTGAATACGTTTTAGATGTGGAAACTCTTATCCTCCCCTAAGGCGCACTTTATCTACCTATTAATCAGTAAATTAGCAATATTACTATGGCTGTCTAGCTGGTTTACATCACTCAAGGTGGATGTGTGGAATTCATATTTTTAACAACAAGCATATTATCTAGCATCAAGCGCATAGCTAGAAAATTTTCTCGAGAACGGCGAGACCTTTTCGGAGACTGTCGTTAAACTGCTCTTGTTGCGCTTTTACCCCTTTTTTTCCTGATGGATGCACTCTTTTCTATTTAATTACCCCTAAAACCTCGACAGGTTGCAGTTGGTTCGCCGACTCGCCTTTCTATATATTAACGTGCAACATTATTGTTAAAAGCCTTAAAGAATAGTACTAGAAACAGATTTGCCAAAAATTTTTCTATCACTCTCGTGGCAATTAGGCAAAAAAAGTGCTGACCGCATCAGTGTTATTGTCAATGTGAGGTAGACCAAGAACAGCGCCGCGGGTGGGTGAATCGGGAGAGGAAGAGGAAAGCACCGATGGTGAAACCGTCGATCCCGAAGGGCTTAGCATCTGAAAAATCAATGAACGCGATTATACGCGTCCATTCAAGCATAGCTGGGACCATCTTTACTTACCTTTACTCCGTTGTCTATAATCTAAAAAAAACAACTATCGCAGGGGAAAAAACTATTCAATCAAGACGAGGAATATCTATAAAAATATGAAATGGAAAATAATGTGCAAAAAGTAATAGACACACACGCCCCGAAATAGAAAGCAGCTATCAAACAAAGACGGATGCCGTAGAACCGCGACGATATTGACGGTGCAGAAATCAACAATAAAAGATTTTTTTCAAAGTTCACGTATCTTTCTTACATTTTTGCTCCCCACTTAAGTTCTACTACAAGGTGATCGCGCACTCAAATTATCATACCCCATTAATATGGCTTGTGAAGAATCAAAAACTAAACAGATTTTTTTCACATACCGAGTTCAAACTTGGTGGGCTCACCATCGGTTGATCTGTCGAACGTCGACTCAATAAATGAGCAGCTCCCATGGCAGCTAAAATTCAGCAAACGATTTAGTTGATCTATGCTGCCGAGTTATGCAAAAATCCTATACCCCCCTCCCCCTTCCTCTCTTGAAAACGGCATATTCGCAGAACTGGAGTCTTTTATTTTTTACTAGAAAAACTCTGAGATTTTGAAGATGCCCTTGAAAATTCTGCATTATTTTAAAACAGTACTGTCCTTATCTGAGTCCATTGAATAAAAAACATTCTCCTTGAGACGGTCAACATTTTCTTATGACGACGGAACTTACAGTAATGAATTCTATGGGAATAGGGAATATCGCTGGGTAAATTATTGCTGCTATATATGCTTAAAGAAGATATTGAAGAGGACAGAGATGATGGGTGAGTGGAAATGATCAATGAGACATCAAAGAAAGGTAAACTTACAAGGTGTGGCAGGAGCGCTGTTGCCCAAATGATTTGAGGTAGTAACACTCATTGCAGAGGATGTCTTAGCCGCAGGTGAACCACTGCTTGCAACATTTTGAGTTTGCATGTGATTTAAACGTGAATTCTTCCGCCTTCTCAGTTGCTCTTCGTTTAGTATCCATTCTTTCTTCATGCCAACCTATAAAGATAAGTTTAACGCTGAGAACAACTTACTCTATGAAAGCGAAAAAAACACAACAATAAAATTGGCGAATAGCCTTTAATGAAGTAATTTATGCTAATAAAAATTGTATAACTCTTTCCATATTGAGAAAAAATTTCTTCCAAACTTCTTATTTGATTTGTAATAGTTTAGATCCCAAAGAAATTTCTAAAAAGTTGCCAACAAATAAAAAAATTTGATTAAACCTCGCGAAATCAGAAATTTCAAAAGTCACTATCCGAACTGCCGTTGTCTTTGATGCATGATTTATGTGCATTTTGGCCGAAACCTGGATGATTTGTGCGCATTTTCGCCGAAACTTGAAAGAATGACCAAAAGCGGACTGACGATAACATATGTGACTATAACCATTTTTGTTCAACTGGAGTCGCTGAATAAAATCAGATTATTTACAATGCTGGTATATTTTAAAAAACTGAAAAAAAAAACGAAATAAATAAGAACGAATAAATAAAAACCGTAAAGCACTTCCGAAGACGACATTTTTGACAGAATCGACGACTGACGGAATTTATATCGCAATCATCGGAGTATGGACACTTGAATTCCTAGAAAAAAACAGGTGAGCAAATAAAGGTGACCATAATGGACCACACCTTAAACGATACAATTATATCCTTATGACTGCTTGTACGCTCTTTACTGATTGATATGCTCAGGTTGCATTAAATAAACCGATTAGACATCTACGATATTCATAAGATAGTGCTTCCTTATTACTCAAATAATCTTTGCGATGCAGTAAGCAGTCAGCGCTAAGCAAATAGAGTAGAAAAAGTTTATCGCTTTTGCCATAAGTAATTAGCGAGCAGTCCTTTTAGAAACATCAATATCCGCCAACTTTTTTACTTCTCTTCTCTCTGCGAAATTCGTTTTTCTTTGCATAAACAAAGAAACAAATGATAAGAATAAAAGCAAATATGGTCAAGAATTTCTAGAAACAAAAAAAAAACACCTGTATGAAAAATATTTGCTCATCTTCTTCCTCTCACTCTCATTCGCTCAATTTTTTAAAGACTTTTTCACATCTTTAAAAAATAATTAAGTTCACAATGGAAACAACGATGAACCGGAATTTTATTGCCTTTTTACTCATGAATTTACGAAACAATGAGATCTGCAACAAATTTCTGCAAATATCCATGTTCGAAAAATCTGAAATTTAGATAAATATTCAAAAAGAAACGATAAAAAAGAAATGAAATAACCTTTGGTCTGAGAGCATTCCGTCTGAAGAATGCTTTGCACGATTCGCACGTTATCACATTAAAATTATAACCGGTTGCATGATCACCACAAACGCGACATGTTTTTTGACGCCGACGAGCCTCCTACAAACTCATTCAATCATTACTGCTGAACTTCAGCTAGAACATTCCACGATTCGTCAATAATTGCTAATGAAATTTTATAAAACCTTTCGACACCTTTCACTATGAGGACTGGTCATCCTATAGACAATGGACAGGTAAGGCTATTTGATAAGGCTCCTTAGGAACGTACGATATATTGATATAGTCTGGAGGCGCAACTAAAATGGAGGGAAATCGCTTTGGAGTGACGTTATGCCACAAACCACAGCTGTCCCTATTGTAAAAAATTATATTATTTCAATCTAGGTAGTATTATTCAATCTATTGTTAATCTGCAGTACCTGATGATATCAGAAAATATTATCACAACAACATAAACTCTTTCAAAAATTCCTCGAGATGAAGAACCATGATTTTGGGCTAATAAAATAAAGATGAGTGAATTGTAACAAGTTTGGCAGGTTCATTTGGAAACTCACATATGTATGTGATGATGAAGTTACAGTAGTGAGAGGGATTCAAGCCTTAAATTCAACTCAAACATTGAATTTAAGCAGTGCTCGAGCAGACTGCAACATAAATAAAGTGCCTTTTTTCCTTTTTCCCCTTATCGTTTTCAAGGATCACTTTCGTAATGCAGATTTCCTATCCTTATTACTTTCACGATGACAGACATGGATCGAAACGCCCAGATAATCTAGCCGCGCATTTTCGAATGGATGAATAAAACAAGAAATGAAGAATTGTGCCTGATTGCACAATATGTGCTTTTTGTATCACGATCAGAGAAAATTAGTAAGAAATGGTAAAATATAAGAATGACATCTTCTTATGGTCATCGATTCGACCGCTTCTACACATTTTGCCACACTTCGAAAGTTGACAAAGCAACGTGAAGGATAATGGAAGAGATTATCGTCTGGTTTATGACTACGCTTAAAAGATTCTACAGTATTAATCTCATTGATTACCTCAGTCGATAGAGTGAACATAGATGTACTTATAAACGAGCAGACAACACCCTCCAGGGTCACTTCTGCAAAATAAAACTTCAGGAAAAAACCCAAAGGAAATCCTTAAAGGCGAATTTGATCTCAAACATCCTTAAAAGCCGAATTCGGGGTTTTCCTCTTCTAGGAAACGAACTTGCCACACCAATGAGGGAGTGAAAATCATCAGCGCTATTATCTTCTAAAAAAGTGAAATCCTTTTGCCTGTTTCGACAATATATATATACGTAGGACGTATTTACATCGACTTTGTAAGGATGAAGGCCACTGACAGGAAAAAGTGATGAAAGGGAGAGGGTTGGGAAAACATCTGGCATGTGTCCAAGTGAAGGAATATTTTCGAATAAAAAAATCGTTTATGCATTTATTATGCCGTACAGTAAGGTATGATTTCAAGACCAAACATGCAAACTGTACTGCTTCTAAGGTGCTAGGCACGATGATATCCCACATGTCGCCATATACTCAAATAAACAGTGGAAAGCCTTGTACGCAAGAGGGATGCTCCATACGCATAATGGGTCATATAACATGGAGCATACCTATGGCTGCCGCATTCATTCAAAGGAAAACTCTCACTTTCTCTATTGAAGTACACACCTTCACACCTGCCGCAAGGTTTTGGTTATTCGCTGCTTCGTATTTAAAAAACGATCAAATTTGTTGCCATCCTTATTCATTGCCACATTTTTGATTGCTCAAAATACTTGATGCTATCTTCTAAATGATTCCTCACTCTCTATTACCATTACTTATTTCCTCCACCTTTCTATCTGTCCCTCCCCCTCCTTTCCCTAAAAGATCGTTGAATGAAAAATTATTTCTATATGAAGTGACGTAATCATCCTTAAAAAGTAAACACTATTAAATGAAGTATATGGGCAGTGAACAAATAAGTTGGGGAGATCACTAATATCAAAGATATTTATGAAGTGAGAAAAAGATAACGCATTTTATAGCAACCAAATTTAGAGGCTTTCACTTCAAAAGTGCTAAGTTGAATGAGGAGTAGTAGCCAAATGGATTAATACATATAAACATTTAGCCATAATTCCCTTCATAAAACATCACATAAACAGCGTGAACATATTTGTACTCATTCGAAAAGTCATAGGTGGAAGAGGTGCTTTCCTATTCAACCGATTTGCATATCTCGCATCAGTCTTTATGCATTTTTATAAATTGGCACCTCTAAAGCACATTATCAAGGTGTCGTCCCCTCACATATTTCATATAACAACTCCATCTTGAAAAGCACTGAATTTAGAGTTTTTGCAGAATTGGTGAGTGTAATCTACAGTGAATTTATTACCTCCCCAAGGTACAGAAATTAGTATTCGTTGAAAGATCGTCCAGCTCATATTCCCACTGATCGGTTTGCATCTCACAATGACTTTAAGCGGAACTAGTGGAAAAGCATACGCCCAAAAATTTACTAATGATGTGCGCCCGTTGAGATAACACATGCAAAATAACGAACTCATAGTTTGATAATCGAAGACCCCATCCAAACCTCCAATGAAAGATTCTTTTATATATAAGTTGACCGATGAAGAATTTATGGAAATTTTCTCCGCCCTTAAACTCCACAACTTCTTTCGAAGTTAGCCGATCAGTACAAATTGTAATGATATGAGATGTCATCCTGTGATGCAAACTGTATTCGCGCAATTTCACAGTTTCTGTGGCGCTTGAGCTGAAGTCACTTAGGAGATTTTCTAATAGATTTTTCCACTTATTAAAGCTTATAAAAGAAGCATCGAAATATTGCGAATAAATAAAATATGAAAAAAATGAGTAGAAAGAAAAGGCAAAGCAGCTGGCACGATATGCGCTTTCTCATGTCCAGTCCTCACATCAACTAGCTCTGTGAGTGGCGCCAACAAATAATAAAATTTGCGTAGTAATGATCTCGTACCTTAACTAATTCGACCCCCTACACAGTATGATCATTAATGAAGTGATCGTTCTTTGTGATGTAAACAGACTATGCAAATTTTTTAAGCCCAGTTGCCATAAAACGCTTACAAATATGTGTTTTCAACAGACTATATATCATTCTTAAGCTGATGGAGGCACCTGAATATTCAGAGGAAATAAGCGCAGAGCAAAGTTACACTTATCGATTAAGAAATTATTAGATAGATAAAAAACAAAGAATTTGCTATGAAAAGGGCAAAGTCAAGACGATTCTCAAAGCAAACTTTTCAAATTCCCAAAGATATATATATATATATATATATATATATATATATATATATATATATAAAAGATCATTGTATTATGCAACTTTGTTTCTCTCAATTTTTTATAGTCTTATCTGAAAGCACTGATCATTCCATTCTGCATAAGAGGATTCTGCATTCTACGAAGAAATTGATGGCGCCCCAATGAAATTTGATTCTGGTCGGAAAGAGTGCACTCCCACGCAACATTAGCTGAGAATGATGATATAAGTGGGTCAGAGATTATGTGCACAAGCTTCAATGCATGTGGCATCGAATTTTAATTCAAAAAAAGACATGTGCAGTGTTAGACTTATGCATTTTTTAATGATGCGATTTGAAAAATGAACCGGATTCAGCATCCTTCCCTCATTCAGGCTCTACTTCAACAATTTGCTTGTCTACTTTATTACATAAAACCAACTATCGACAGTTAAGTACAAATCAAAAAATAGAAAAATTGAAGAAAGATACAGCCAGGAAGCAGGATAAGCAGGATGGGTGGCGAATTTCAACATTTAAGCTGCTCGAAAATGTTGGTTGCAAAGAACCCCATCTCATAGCACGTAATTTACTTGGGCTAAGTGGCCTTAATTTACCGATTCAAATATATTTTTTTGCACTTTGGCCTAGAGCACAATTCGGTAGAAAACTTTACAGCATCTTCCAAACAAGGAAATACGTTAAATATGTTTGATGGACGAAAACGGCATCAATAAAATAGGCATGCGTATAGCATTACCGTCGCATACAATTGGTTTATGGTCAAAGAAGGATTACCAATTGCCTAAGAAGGATCATATTTTTATCACAGTCCGAGGAGGAAAGGCTATACCCGGCGTCGACACAAAGATCTTATCTTCCAAGATCATATGTTGGTTTTTGTAGGTGCCGAATTGTTTTCAATAAAAGCGCTATTACTGCTCAACATTCAACACAAAATCAAATATAGTGAATGCAATAAAATACTGATAATAAGTACGTGATAGCGTGTGATATCACATACACAATGCGTCACTCCAGTAGAAACATCTTGCCTTTAATTTCCTAGTAAGTGATGCAATTTTTTATGGAAATGTCAAGTACTAAAAATACACCATATTTTTTGCCATGGACTAATTTCAGAGAGGATTACTGCTATATACCTATACTGCTCACCTTTGACAACAGAAATACACTTAAAGCATCTCAGTATCACTTAATTTTGCATTTATTCTCGGCACTTCTAAATTCCGGAGGTCTCTCATCATGGATTGCATAAAGTTTTAAGTTGCGTAAACGTAAATCATGCAGTCGCACGATCAGGCCTATCGGCACTCGCCATACACCTGTACAGCCGACCGTCACGATTTAATGGTTTCCCAATCACAATGACTCGCTTAGCGAATTAGATAACAATATTCCCACACACAGTTCGGGCAATAAAATGGAGCTCAAAATTTCAATTAAGCGTCAGATTCTAGCTGTAGCTCGGCAGCAGGGATCTTGTAGTAAAAGTAAGACTTATGTTATCAGTTAACCTATCATTAAGCTCTGCAAGGATGCTTCTGCAGTTAAAGCGTTTGCAAGAATGCGTATCATCGAGGGATGCACGGCTATTTCGAGTTTTCCACCGCCTCATCGAAGATTTTTGGGTCAGACTTCTGTTGCTAACAACTACACTTATGGGAAATATTTATATTCCTGGAAAGCAGTATAATAATCGTGAGAAGGCCTATAAGGTTTTAAAATGGCAGTATTATTAATAAAAAGAGAGTCGCTTCCAACTTTGTGATAACACAACCTCAGTCAGATCGATGTTTTTTTGAGTAGTCACATGTCAACGTTGATTTAAGATCATTCAATAGTTGAGATGTGACCATTCATAAAGGGTTAGGAAAAATTTTCATCTATTCTTGCCAAAGTTGTCAAAAATGCAAACAATACAACGATTAACCAACGATCTACTTACATTAATGGAGCAGATAAGACCTCGCCGCTGAACAATATCGAAGATCTCTACATGCAGTTTTACATATCCCTAACGAGGTGGTTTCCCAAATACATTAAAATAGAAGATGCGAAGGAACGGAAAACAGGATAAAATATGGATATGCGTAGACTGCGTGAGGATGTCGGCCCTACGCAAGAAGTTGAAACGATTAGGGGAAGCGCTTACTTCTGCGGCGGCATCGCTGTTTGGAGAATCGCATCCACTAGCTGAAACGCCAGGTCGCACACCACTGCCACCCAAGCCCAACTCGTCCATCATATTCATCCCGGTGGGCGGTAGTGCACCTGAAATGTGGAATACTATGTTAATGGCAGACTGACGACAACGTGCGAAAATCTTTTCACCCCTACTTCAATGTCTATGCATGTGACAAAGCGGTTGTACAAACTTCGAACTTCCATTTTACGATCACTTTACGAAAAGATACCGCAGATGAAGATTGTAATCACTCGAAACCGGAAATCAAAACCGGAAGTCACTGTAATCGCCAATTCAACAAAAACGCCGGAATGAGCTATATGTAGGCATTCAAGCCTGCGAAATCTTTGGAATCCCAAAATTCAGGAAAACACCCTGGTACGTTACTTCATAAACGCATTTACGTGGCCGATCGATCGAGCGCAAAAACAACTAGCAAATATTCAACTGAAGTGATTCACAGTCACGTATAACTGAGTGTTGAAGTATTGGAATAGGTGAAGAAATGCTCCAATAAGGTGGCACAATCTGTGTTTTTGTGACCCACTTTATTTATAAACTACGTCGTCACATCCGTGAAATAAGAGAAAAACCGCTAGGATAAATGGCTGAAAAGGTATAGCAATGAGGTACAGGTAAGTTTAATGGCTAATCACATGCTTGAAGCACGCAAATTTATAGACATCTGAGACATTTAGAATATGCAAATTTTCAGAGAGCTAATGTTTTCAAAGGCCATTTGGAAATAAACGGATCGAGCGAAGACTGGATTAGTGATGAAATTACAGAGTACATCATTGCTTGGTTTACTGAGCGAAATTTGTCGATAGACATGCATGTATTCAAGATACGCATAGATCGATCTAAATTGAAATGCGATTTTGCAGAAATGCAAAATGAAAAATGCAAAATACGAAACAATAAAAAAATACAAAAAAAAGTACAAAGCAGTGAAGCAGATAGTACTTATGAAAATTCGAATATGTAATCGATGCATTAAACGAATATGCGTCACGATGCAAGGAAAAAACGAACGAGGTGACAACAAATTCGCTATCTTCAATCGCGACTGATTTCACGTCGATCGTATGACTATGTTACGCACCCAACAACAGTCCTTCGGAACGTTGAAAAATATAGATATCCACTAATTTTGCTAAGAAAGCGAGCAATAATCATACGCAACATAAGGAAACACATTTCATGAAGTCTTAAAACTACCTAATTCCAACCTGCTGGACATTCCGGAGTTTCAAGGAATGCATCCTGACGAATGTTTAGCAGGCAAATTTCGACTGAACAATATAAATCAACCTGGAGTGCATATACAATAATGCCAATGATTGAGTTAACATGCCAACACGGGACAGTCCACGTTCAGTGCTATACATGATGAACGAATGTTTCCATGCTTTCCTATATCATCCCATACCCTCTATTTTTAGAAAAAACGTATATGAGTTAAATTTTTGCATCCCTACACTGATGATTTTTAAATCTTCGCTGCAAAGTTTAGTGAGCTCTTTCTCTCCCTTCCTCTCTCTATCTCCCTCGCCCTCTCTCAATGAAATATATATATATATATATATATATATATATATATATATATATATATATATATATCGATATAAACATCCATCGAATCCAAGGTGCACTTATAAGCTGCTTCGAGAATTATCATAACGAGTATAGCGTATAATGAGAGTTCGAAATGGATCGTAGAAAGGTACTTCATAACTATCATACAATATAAACTATAGCATACTATTAAATGAGAAAGCACAGACATTACAAGAACATATCGAATTAAGCGTTGCTAATGCGATACTAGAGAGTGTTTCATAAACACTTCCACTCTTCTATTATAATACAGTCGTCAGTAAGCACCTAAAATGAGCCAATTAAACAATGCGATACGTCATTTTGGTGAAAACTGGTAGGCGCTTTACTTCTATAAAGAAAACACTTCAAGATTGAAATGAATGCAAACGATGACGAAGCGGCATCTGCGGGAAGCAGTTGGCACGATATGCGCTTTTCCATTCCCTACTTACAATCAAACAGCTAAACAGATTATCAAAAAGAAATATAATAAAATAAAAGAGATATCTTAACTCAAAATTCGCAAAATCTTTCATTAAAAAATTCGTTTTATTGCGATTCCATTAAACATGGATTAAAAAAACCGACCAGTGATAATGAACGAAATTTTTTCCACCCTTCGTTCCCTAAAATTTCTTTGGATCGGTGCGAAGTAGAGCATAGACGATCATCTTATGACTCATCCACTAAATCTTGTAGCCCGAAATTATTGGATAGAAGGAAAAACGCTTAGAAAGCGTTTTAAAAGTTCAAAAATTAATTCAAAAAACAGTCCTTCTACACTTTTGATTTGTTCACAGAAAAAATTAATAGTGCTATCCCATTAAACAGTATAATGTTCTAAGTCCAAAGCTTAATATGTTCCACTATTCCCCTAATCTTTCGCATAGTACTGAACAAAGAAGAGCACAATATAAAGTAAGCGGCTTTTTCTTCTCTTTACCTAGAAAAATGTAAGCTAAAAACATTATATACAGCAGCTGAAGATTTTTCAACGAAATAATTCCACCATCACTCTGAAGACTCTAATACAATGAAAACACACTAAAACACCAGTTAAAATGGCTATAACTTTGCACTGTTTTCCCTCTTAAAGCAGTGCAAAAAGCGAAGGTCGCCTTTCCTGAATTCATAGATGCCCCGAAGAAATAAAAGGGAATTGCATTTAAACTTAAATGATAAACAAAGAGAGTTGTTCGATGTACTTGTTTATAGCGATAAAGAATAGCAATTTATATTATTTCAAGCTCAGGAAAACGCAACAGGAAATTACTTCAAATATCTTTCTATGCTTTTCCAAGCTTTTCTTAAACCTAATATGCATATCTGGATTCATTATAAATAAACAATGACTTCTGAATTAAGAAGCGCATAAGAGGAAAGTGAGCGGAACTTTAATAGTTCAAAAAGGTGTTCGAATGCGGAAACGACAAACGAAAGGCAAACAAACGCACAGTATGTGCACTAAATGCAAGTTGCTCGTATGCTTAACCATGTCAAATAAAACCAGTTCCCTTGTCAATGACATCAACAACCTATATTCCCTCCAGTAGGAAAACAATTACATTAATTCTACTCTGCCATTTTACTTTCCTCAAATGTTAGTATTATTCTCAATGTTACTGTCTCATCCAGAATGAAAGGAAAACTGAACTCGCATCCAGAATAAACTCATTCAGAACAGCATCTAGAATAAACTCCTGTTTGAAAGGGTATCCAGAAAAGTTAAGGTACAGTTTGAACGAATTTCAAATGTGGACAAGACATAAACAGAAATTAGACGGTACGACAGACGAATGCAGCAACACCAAAGCCACCGAAAATTCCATTGCTATGACTGCGAAAATTGAAAATATAGCGTTTAAGATTGGCGTCAGCTGGAACAGTAACATTAAAATTGGCCAAATTTTTAAAGTAGACATATAAGCAGCCAAAACAGTAAGGTGAAGGGAGGGGAAGGAGGAAGCTGGAAGGAAGTGACACGAATCGCTTCCTTTTAATTCAACTACGGTGCAGAAGGAGAAGCTTGAATGAATGAGTGATACCTATGCATAAAGTACATAGAAACAACGTTAAAAATTATATAATTCAAGCAAATATATCCACGACGAGGCTAATGACCGTTCAAACTTGCGAAAGTCGAATGCAACAAAGATAAATCTTACTGCTATTCACAGATTAATCGTTTCATTGCTAGCCCTCCCCCCCCCCCCCCAACCATTCAGGCTTACCCCATGGCATTTCTGAAGCAGGAGAATGTGTAACAGCGAAAAGAAACCATGTCTACAATCAGGACTCTAGTCAGTAATCCTTCTCCTTCTTGAAATGCTCTAACCGAACGAATTACTATGGTGGCGCATCCCTTGCCGTTTCTTAGTTGCCACGCCTTATCAATCCTATTGTACAAATTATTAGTTACATAACCATAATAGATTCAAAGATAGAACACTAATCCCTCGAAAGGTCGTATTGGAATTCGCCGAAACGTGACATCAGATAATAACTAGCGCTTAACCAGCAGATGTATATAGCTATCCATGTAACCATTTTACGGAATGTAAAGGATGTTATGTACACCACTGGATGACCTCAGTACTACGCTGGACATTAATCCGTCAACTTCATCAAAGACTATGAACAATTAAAGTGCTAGGAAACTTGGCTGCATTTCACACAGGTCGAATTTCCATCAAATGCCCTTTAAACTGCAGAAAAATGACTCTTTTGCAAGCATGCACAGATGGTTGCATCTGCTGAAACGTAAAGGTGAGAGGGCCACAAAGATGCTTGTCGTACCGACTCCTCTAATCTGCTATAATTTCAGTTTCTATTTAATCTCGTCATATAAAGCTAAAAACATAAAAAACCTATAGGAAATCAATTTTGTCTCAAAGGAATGACGACCGATTTTGAACTGTTCGCCGTTAGGACTGAAATTTTTAAAATAATCAGCAATTTCAAAAAAAAAGTGGTATCTAGAAAAACCAATGAAAAACTCATGAAAAAAACACACCAGCAGTAGCCTGAAGCGCGCCTGCGATGGACGGCACACCGACACCGTTTTGCTGTCTGCCAGTCAACGATCCTAGACCAACGCTCGGCGAACCAGCCAACAACGCCGACGGAGGTGCGCCACGCAACGATGGCGGACTATGGATGACCGGATCGTCTGGTGTGCTCATCTGCTGCTGAAAATAACATTTAACTCAAAACACAATATCATTTCAATGTAACATTTAAAAAAAAAATAAAATGAAAGTGATATACTTATGTGGGAAGCAATACGGTGCACACATCAAATAAATTATAGATGAATGGAAAACACCCCAGAGAAGCTGGCACGATATGCGCTTTTGCAATCTTTTCATCTGACTAATTTTCTTCATGAGATGCCAAAAAACAATAAATAACCGAATTCGTATTTTCGCATTTCAGTTAACCCGACTGCTAATACAAGCTTCTGCAAAGAGCCATATTTTTGCAATTCGGTCAGTGTTAACATATACTGATCAGTGTACGCAGATTTTTTTAATATTTAAATATCCATTTAAAAGTTGGCAGACCAACGCGAAATATACTACTGCATGCCCATTGAGCTTCACTTTAGCTTCAATGATTCTCAACTTGTATGCACAGATATGACGTCACTATAATACACATATGCAAGTTTGCTCATTCAAATATTTATAAAAATTAATCATGATAATAATTCTTCACAAAACTTTAGTCTTTAAAGAATTTTTCCGCATATTGAAGTACGTTTTTTCGTGGATTAACACGAGTGTTCTATTCATATTTATTTTATAATAAACGAACGAAGCAGAAACCAACTCAAATCATCATTTTTTACGAGGCATTTCTACTTTGTCAACGCAGTACTGCCCAACAATTATTGAGAAAATCTCCGATTTTCTCATTCGGAAATATATCGGTAGAGGTATAATATTACTTCATATTTCAGATAAATTTTTCACTACAATGCGTTGACTTATACATAAGAAAATAACGCAATGGCGGGTCAATATTGAAAAGAGACCATGAAAAAGAGTATAAAATCCGGCTTGCTCATCCTAGCAATCCGACAAATATGTACCATCGCTCATTAAAAAAAAAAACAACAAAAAAACCAAGACATTCATCAGACGGAGGATTTATTTAGATATGGACGGAAACGAAAGCAATAAAATTAATGATGAAAATCAAGTATGTTTTTGATAGCATCACAGCTTTATTTAGATATTTCTTTTAGGGTTTTACTTCGTCAATAATTACCAAAAGTATTTTGTAGATAAAAAGCTCTCCGTCGTTCGATTATTTAATATGGCGAACACAGAAGTGAATTAAGCTTTCCGCATTTCTAAGCGCAGAAATTATGAGGAAGCACAACATGAAAAATAGAAGCTATTTTAAATGATACAACATCAAGCAATAATCAGTGCTTCCAAGATGACTATTTTCCACAACGAATATGTAATCGGCTTTTTTTACCGCGGTTCTTTTCAATGCGCTCAATAAACGATTCAGCAACACGGCAGGCTGTTTTGTTAATGCGCCAGATGGCTGTTCATAGTTAGAGCCGCTGCTATTCGTACTCATAATAAGCAGCTCAATACGTTCAAACGATAGCGTATTGATGCTACTTTAATAAATGCGACAATGCGACAACGGGGTTCAACGCTTCGACGGAGCATTGATGGAAGGCTCTGCATACAGATCACTACTGGAAAGGTAACTCGACGCATCCCTAACTGAGTTCGAAAAATTAACCGCTTAAATGCCATGTAACTAGTTGATCCGGTTGCAAAGATAATAACCACTGCAAATCGACTAGCCGCATGGGGAAAATAACCTCCTGATTGTAGGAGACGTTGTCTGTCCTCTACACCTCAGCCAACATCTTTCTGTATCGTTATTACTGACGTTTTAATAATCACTCAACTGCAATGGTTTTCATATAATATCTCATGTGAACTTTTCCTTTGGAACACTTTTACCGAATCGTGGCCTATCGGCACCTTGCTGACTAGCCTTAGCAAAGTCACGTTTACAGACGCGTATTTGTCGGTCACCAACACATTAAAGACACGAGCGATGCGAAATCCAACGAGGCAAAAACGCAGAAATATAACAGAGTTTTATTGGGTATGCTGAACATTAGAAAACCTCGAAACTACCATAGATCACACTCAAAGAACGTTTGAAGAGGTTATGAAAAGCAAAGCTTAACAACCAAACGGCGTGAAGTGATTCGAGTGACATTCCAGATGAATTGAGAGAAACACTAGCTAAAGTGACATTCGGGCTCAAGTGATAGGCCACTGAGGAAACAGTTCAAGCTAAAGAAATTGTTAAAAAATGAAGGCAATCATTTTCGACTCTATAAGACAACGATCAAGCATTCTCATTTGCTCTATAAGTTAACACAAGGAGCTATGTACAGTGTGAAAAAACCGCATAGGCGCATCATACCAATTCTTAAGCGTAACAACCTAATCTGCTACAACAGCATATTTTCTTGTCATAGGCATTATTTGCTACAATAGATGGTTGAATTTACACGTACGCACCCGCGCGATTTTAGACAGAGTATTTTTCACATGTTGCGATGTATAGCATCGCATTCTGAAGGAAATGATTTCTCTTATGTTTCGCATACTTAATTATTTATTCAGTGGTGCTACATAAACAAAATCTTCATTTTATAGGCAAACGTCAAACTCAAACTGAGATAATGACTTTGATTTCTCTACGTGGAAAACGATGGAGGATATTTAAGCTAGAAATAACATGTTTTATTACAGCTCACAACAGTAGTTCTGGTTGAATCATCGCTATATACTCCTATCAACTAAAATTTGCCACCACTCTGCACTTTCATTCTCTCGTTAAAGATTTCAAATACCAAAATTTTGTGTTATAAACGTGCACCTCCAGTCTTGCATTTCTGGAAGAAATACGCACATAAATAAGTAAATAAACAAACAAATAAAATAAATTACTGAATGAATAAATGAACAAACAAATAAATAAACAAATTAATTAATTAAATGAATGAATAAATTAGTTAATTAAATAAATAAATAAAATAAATGAAATAAATGAAATAAATGAATGAATAAATAAATAAATAAATAAATAAATAAATAAATAAATAAATAAATAAGTAAATTAATAAATAAATAAATAAATAAATAAATAAATAATGAACGAATAAATAATAGAACAAATAAATAAATACATAAATAAATACATAAATAAATAAATAAATGAAATAAAATAAATGAGTAAATAAAATAAATAAATTTAAGTAGATAAATAAATGAATAAATAAATGAAATAAATAAATAAATGAAATAAACAAATAAATAAACAAATGAATAAATAATGAATAAATAAATGAATAAATGGATAAATAAATAAATAAATAAAAACCAGGAACCTACATCGATCCTGTATTATTATATAAGCAAATCTCAAGGAGCTAAGTTACGATACTCAAACGGTTATGAACAACCGAAGCGAGCAATTAAGCACGTAGAAAAACATCGCATGGAAATTGGTTGGTAAACTATGGGAATCAACAAATCCTCACTATAGACCAATGAATTACTTAGAACACCAACAACAGAATGTGCGCAGTAATGCAGTGCATTCAAATTCAATGTGATGCAATCGCTTGTAAAAATCACGACGATCATTAAGAAAATCGTTCTTTCCAACTAAAAAAAATGTTCACTTTTTTGCAATTTGGTTAGCGGAAATGGAAATTCAACTGGCCATAAAATGCACACAACTTTTTTTTACGTTTACGTAACTATAATTACTTTCGAAGTTGAAAGATCAACATGAACGTCAATGCTAGCAGTGAACATTATGAACATTCAAAGTTTATATTACACTAAACTTAAATTTATTGCTCCAACTTCCATGCTTCTCATACAAATGCAAATTTGTAAAAGCCCATATAAAAATTAAATTTTGGATAAAAAGTAATTGGAATTGCTTGATTATAAAAAAAAAAAAGAAGAAACATACTAAAACATAAAAGATCTTGTGTTAACTTTCATATACATATATGCGTATCACACACAGATGCACACAGGTAGATAAATATAGACATAGAGACATGTCGTTAGATGATGAAAGAATATGGGTGAAGATCGAATTCACATGACAGCTGTGGAAAGTGAAGCATTACAAAGGGGTATAAAGTGAAGCATTACAAAGGGGTATAAGTGATTCGAAAGCTTGAAAATACGCTTATTTGTTTGAAGGAATTATAGTCAGGTAATTTATAACCTGTGGGAGGAAGATGTTAACGAAGGATCAGTTCTGCAGAACCCAACACCAACATATTGCATACCATAAACACGGAGAAAGTAAAAGTGTTATAACACGTGCAATAATAACATTATATGGTATTACGCAGTTGAAATATTCTCATACCAGCATAAATCCACCAGCTTTGTCTTATTTATATAATGCTTTAGCTTATAGCCAACTAATAAATAAATAGAAATTCAAATCAAGGCCGTTCAGTTAGAAAAAATGTTAAAAAACTAAGTATAATGAAATGATCCTCTAATAGAAAAAAAACAAGCCAACTGGAAGCCAACTATTTTGGAAGAGTTGGAGCCTTCGTCTGAGAATTGCCATTCGGAAGTGAAAACCTATTTTTGTTGCCTTCTTACTGTATCGACGGTAACATAGATGCCGGTTCTATATGCGTATATGCGCTTACGCACGCACTCTATGTGCGTATGTGTTTGTGTATGAGCGCGGAACACGTAACACGTAGTGAATAAACAAGTTTCATAAGCGCCCTCTCGAGCGATCGTTATACGTCCTCGGCGAAACGAACGATCACAGTCCGGAAAGCAGCCTCTGAGCACACCGGCTGCGCCGCCCGCTTTCACATAATCAATCGTCGTTCGCAACTGACTACGGTAGGCAAGCGATGAGCGTTCACTGCTGCCACCCACTGAATACTCTAGTTTCGATTGGCAAAAGCTCGCAATTACGACCCTTTCGACGTCATGATGTAACTGATGTCGATGCTAAGTGGCAACGAAGATATGGCGCTGACTGCATATTAGTAGCAGTTAATCTCTTTTCTCATTCTTGTTCATCGCATCGATGATTCTGAATTTTTCAGAATATAGGAAAGAAGGAAGAACGGATTCCCTGAAGTCTTATTTATATGAACATAACTGGTGAAAGGTGTTCGACTCGCAGCATAATATTTGGAGATTTAAAATTAGCGTTATACTGGTGGGGCCCGAACCGAACCTCTTGCAACATCACATATGAACAAGTGACACTGAAGCAACATACTCTTCCTCTTACATCACCCCGATGCACCGTAGCAAACGTTCACTTTACAGCACTCAACGTTCCACTTGAGCTTCACATCCGCACCAGATCGACAACCTTATTGCTTTTATCACAAGAGATTGGTGGGATGTGCTCTCAAGTTGAACATGCTGGCAAATGCACAATTCTGATATATCTTATCCACGAGGAGTAACATGACTGTGTCCAATCAGCTGTTAGTTGTTTCGTGTAAGCATAGCCCATTCGTGTATAAAAACGTCAGTTTTCATTTTTGGATCTTTCAAAGGTATTAACGAAAAGCACAATATACAAAACATCAGATCAACCATATAAACCTTCCACAGAATTTTTTTCTCTGCTATTAGATCAAGGTAAAGTGAAAATGCGATTGCAGAAGATGTACCTAGGAACTTTCTCACTCCTGAATGTTTATAATTCCCCTTGAAATTGTTCTAATTAACGGTAAATGAGGTGTAGGAGGTTAATATATGGTACATATTATGCTCGCCAAATTTCTTAACTCTAGCTCCAGTAATTTTCGAGTTGAACGTTTTGAGTAATAGCGATCGAACCTTTAAATCACACTTCGCTTGCGAATTATCGCGATTTATTAAAGGTCTCACATCTTTACTTCCCATATACGTAGCGCCTATTTGTTCAGGCACAATCAAAGTCTATCCCACTAGTCTCTTGCATTCCCTTCTAGCAGAGGTTCTACTTCCCACTTACCACAGCTATGGTGAACCCTCAAACTATTACACTTCTGCAAGCACAGACACACACTTCTGTAATGTTCTGCAACACATACCACACGTACCACACAGACATACATACCTTCCTGCAAGCACAGAAAGCATCGCCGTAATGTAAATTAGCAACATAATTCTGCAAGAGCGCCTGCAAAGCATATCCGCAACACCTTTTCAATCAAGCGTACCTGCAAGTCACCTCCCTCCTCCCCCCCCCCTCCCGATACAACGCTACCTAACTTATGATCAAAGCAGTAACAATCAAATCGATAATCAATACCTCCACTGAATTAGATGGTATTCGTTGGTTGAGTGATGTCTGGCAACGACGATATATTGGGGAGGGGGAAGGGGGGGGAGATGAAATTTGCTTCGTTTCGTTTACAAATGATGTACAAAAGCTTGACTGGTATGTCTTTGCGAGAGAAAAAACGAAAACATTAATGAGAAACACTGTGCACAGAAAAAAGAAAATGGCCCCCAAATCGCAACAAATAAACATTGAGCTATGTGATAAATACGTTACTGTAATTCAACCAAAGTTCGGGATACTATTGCATTTTACTTAGAAAAGAAAAAAATTAAACGAAACGAAGAGTCGTTTTCTATTCAATAAAATTTCTAGATGAAAAGAAGTTATGAAGAGCAGAAATGATAATAGAAACAAAGGTTTCGAATATTTTCTTATGTTTTTGAAAAATAAAGAAGGAAAACTCTTCACCATGAATTAAGATTCCAAAAGTCAGCGAAAATATAATTTGAAAATATCATTAGTGAATTCATTTGTAGAAACGAATTCTAGGTTGATTTGCTGTAAATTATTGAAGTCAGTAAATTGTTGGTGTCGAAAGTGGAAACAAAAATATTATCAAAATCGATGGCTACTGATGAAATATTTAAGTGTCTAATCCGACAACCTAGCAATTCACTTCTTCGTTTACTTCAGCCGTATTATTTTATATAATTTCCAAATAAAACCATCTTCTATAATTATTTCTGCAAAACTATGATTTATTTAAATATATTTGAAGATATATAACTATGGATATTATTACGAAATGGATTAAATTAGAAATATTTACTTTTCAAAAAATGCTTATTCGGCAAAACGTCAAAAAATTCGCAACAAAGCGATCGTGAGAAAAAATGTTATAAAAGTAAAAAAAAATCTCCACCCGATTGATAAAGCATCGCTCAAATCACGCATATAATAAGCATTAAGCAGAAATATTGCACCAAAAAAGATGCAATCATCACATGACCTGTGACTGCAAATGATTCAGAAAAAAATTTCATATGTGCAGATCGAAAAATGCGCTAACAATTTTTTTTAACCTTTGAATTTATATAAACGATCTTCAAAATGGAAAAAAAAATAAAAGAGAAAAGAGCTATTTTTATGCAATTTGAAACAATGATCAAGGAACAGAGCAGCGATGGAGCAAGCGACGCAATAAATCATAATATTAGGGAACAATTTTCATAAACCGTTTTTGAACTACAACTGTAAACCTTTTAATAAATAGTTTATACGAAGCCTATTACCAATAAATATAGTGGATAACGGCCAATAAACAATAAATAAACGTATTTTAAGATGTCACTGTCACAGATAATCAGTGCATACGTCTAATTTTGGGAAAATGAAAAATACCATTCTTTGATCAATACTAACAAAAGGCATCACCACTTTACTTCTCATCGCGCAAGAATACACCATCCCCACTGATCAATTCGATCAGTGGCCTTGTACCGAAAAAAAATTAACGCAGATATAAACATATCTATTATCTATAACACATCTATTATCTTTAACATATATATCTGTTATCTATAACAAATATATCTATTATCTATAACGCACACATCTATTTTAATACCCCAGGATGTTAGAACTTGCAAAAATGTAGGTGAAGAAAAGCGGCGATCTGTAAAAACCTCTGTAAAGCAATAGTCAATAAATGAGAAGAGCAAAAGTGCGAAAAAGTGCGAAGATCGAAACACGAAACAGCCGCAATCTGAAAGCGAAAGTAGATGCATTAACTATGTCAGCAGGAAGCAGTTACCAAGCTCGTAGAATGTGAAACTGAATGCTGTTCGGAACATTGCTTGTGTTGCAACAAACATTTTTTGATCAATCGCAACTGATGCCCACGTTCGCTATAAGAACGGACAAAATGAAATATTTCTAAGAGCGAAAAAAAATTGCGCACATTTTTATACCATAAAATTACAAAAATTTGAGCCTACGATAGTCCTATGATTTAAGGCTAAAGATTTTCAGCGTAGTATTATAAAACAGCCAGTACAGATTACAGTTAACTTTTCGAAAAGTAATGTGAGTGTATTCCAAATGAGTCAATAGCAAATAACAACCCTCTTCGACAAGCTCCCTACACCGTAAAGCACTTAGAATACAACTTGTAATTTTCGAAGACTTTCGAGCAACAGTGAAACACTATATCCTTCATGAAGACGTATTCATCAAGATGTAGCGGAAAGGAGTTATACGTATCTAATAAGTCCGACATTTAAACACCTATATTTCCCAATTAGCAGCTGATTTCAACTATGGATGTGAATGGAGGATGGGCAATGATCAGAAACTCAACATGCGAAAGGCTTTTTCCCTCTCCCGAAAACAGATCGTCAAAACGATTCAGCCAGCTTGAGCCTTCAACCATTCGAGCCTAATTTCATCTCAGCACGTTACCTAAACACTAGAGGAGTTTACTGACAACATTGTAAAGTAATGAAATAAATGAAGTTGCTCAATTTAAGGATAATTAAACTATAAGGTCAACGAGTAAATTTTGTTAATTCCCTTGATGTACGCAACCTATCGCTAAATACAAAAAATATGAGTGAAATAGCAGAGAGGATAAAGAGAGCAAAAAGAGTTTATCATTCCAAGAACTAGATGTTTCCATTTCTCAATTTTCATGATTCAATAACAGCTGAGAACGAAAACAAAAAACCATTTCAAGTGCTCATAAATAATTTTCATATGTCAAGCTCTACAAAAATCAGTATCAATTGCAATCGCAGCATTTAGAAGAAAAATATTCAAAAAAAAACTTTTTCTAATGTAAAAATTATTTTTCTCATAAAAAATTGTTGCAAAATAGAATATCGTGAAAGCATAAATTCCAAGAAATTCCATCATTGCCGATTTCAGCTTGCAAAAAATCGATGCAAAAAAGTGAACTAATCATAAGTTGATTGAATCTTAAAAAGCAGTCTACACTTAACAGATTAAGAATGAAACGATCCGAGCATGGAATATGAACAAGAGGATGGATGCTCTAAGAAAGCGCTGAGAGGAACGCAAGGAGACTGCTTATATCCATCTGTGTGGCTCATTTCTATACAATATGCAAATATCATTCTATACAATATGCAAATATCATTCTATACAATATGCAAATATCATAAAAGAATTGTGCAATTCGATTATGTATTTAAGTGAATCGCATAGCCATTGAATAATCAAAGCGGAGAGGAATAAGCGAACAAAAATATTTAAAGATGCTCTAATATACGTTGAAAAAAAGAAATGAAATTTGCTGGTTCCTCTCAAATTGTGACGATCGAAAAATTTTATTGCATTTGCATAATAGATTTACTTATTTATGGTGAGTAAATTAAGGGCTTAGTTTTCAAAGTCAAAAAGAGTTGCAAAATAATGCAGTTACAATACGAAATGCTATCAAAAGAAACAAGGAAAACAAGTTCTAATGTATATAAGGACAAAAGGAAGAATCCAAGTTCGAAAAAATCACGTAGAGAGAGTATATTCACCAATTGCTTTTGTACTAAAGAAGTCAGTTCACTTAAAACATCAATACAATCAAAAGTCGCTCCCATAAACGCGAGCTCGACCTAGGCTCATATAGCGATATAGGGAAATGAGTCAATCTCGATACCTGTATGCAGAAGTTAGATATCCAACATTCGTTCGCAGGTAATCATACCCAGATAAACAAACCCAACATATCGAAGCACTAGAGGATACTTTCAACTTGATTTTCTTTCCACAATTCTCACTGCAAAATGCGCCTAAGCGACTACGAAAGAATAGCTCCTTGCTTAATCCAGTAACGTGTTTCGCCGATAGCGCAACAGCATAGGTTCCAATCCTAGTTAACAGGCCAAGCAGGTCAACTATATCGAAAACATCCAAACAGGCAAAAAATGCCACTGCAGGCGCATCTAATTCCCTTACTGCTATCTCCCCCACCCCCTCTCGCCCTCCTCCAAATAAAAAAGCATTTCACATCGCGTAAACAGAAACTTCGAAACAAAAGTAAAGAGACCATAACATGATGGAACATTTGAGTCCGAAATTAAGCGTATGACCGATTAATAAATGTGTCCATTTTATGTGTAAGACAGATAAAACACTCCTTTTGCTTCCTCCCCCTCTCCAACATTTTAAATGGTTCTGCTATGAGACTTGTCTCTAGATGCATGTATATGGCTATCCCTGTAACAATTTCAAGTGGTAAAATACGATAACGATGAAGCCTAAATTTGATGTGCATAGTGTGTACCACAACTTATATAAGTCAAGCACATTTAAAGGCGGAAAAAAGCTTACATGAATTAACATCGACCACCTTTTATATGAATCCACCGAGTTACAGCAAATACGAATCATTTGCAGGTTTATGTGAAAATAGTCGAGCTTATATTTACATAAGAGGATATTATTCGCACAATTATTAATTGTTACTTATTTGCACATTTATGCAGCTGGTTCGCTAGGTGATCGAAATGCAAAAAAGGTGTAATGCCAGCTTCTTGTTTAGGAAGGCGCTGGCTTAATGCAACGTATGCTAATCTTTAAAAAAATGTGACTAATTCATAAAAATGTTAATAATGCCTATTAAATCACAGTAAATATGCACATAAGTGTAAACTTGGAAGAGTAGTTAAAGTAGTGATGACGAATAGATCAAAGGGTGTTCGAAATGGGAATTGATGCACTTGATGCATAAACAAGGTATAAGCAGAGTGATCTGCTAAAACGTGAGCGTATATATTTACCTCGACTCGATAGAATGCACTCCATGGCACGACAGGAAAATTGTTCAGCTTCGCTGTTTCCATAGACTCCTCTCGTCATTAAATGCGTTCCAATGCGTTCCACAAAACAGATGAATAATTAGAATTCCCTCAACAAGTAGGCTATATTGCCCTACCAAACGACGCTCTCCTTCCTTTGTAGCTCAAATGTTTTAATTGATAAACACTCTCAGATCGATGATTCAGGTGTAAGTAGAAAATAATCTGAATACTTCAGTGCACTAACACTCGACAAGAGTTCATAGAATAAGCACACACTGGATGAATTGCAAACAATACAAGGTGGGCAATGATGATGAGATGAACGGAAGACTGGTAGAGGAAAACGAGTAGTGACAACCGATTGCTGTCAGCTGCACTGTCACAACTCGACGATAGAATTCTAGTGCTTCGGAAGAGTGCATGCATACCGTAAGAGGGAGTGGTGGTCCATGCAGTTTCAACAATCAAACAACGCCCATCCAACACTGCCGGAATGCCGGCTAGGCGACACACACAAACGCACACACACAAAGAGTGAGAGAGGCAGGGTGAGCAAAACGGCGATCCAAGGCGCCGCAATCGAGTTGCTCTTAGCAGAAGACGAACGAGCAGCGTGCCGCTGATGCGTGCTATATGCGACTCCTCCCACATTCGCTGAAGCGACAACCGCTCGCCTATCGAACATCAAACGCGTCGCAAGTGCGAACTGCGCCGCTGCGCTATGTTTTACGCTCGCCGTTTCCCCGTCGATGTTACTCTCGTTCTTTGATGTATCGCATTCACCCGTACATCGAGCTTTAGGTTTCCGGCTCGTTTCAGTGCAAACAACCAAGAAACCGCGTGTATGACGTACCCGCATTTCCACCCAACCTGTAGGGATCGACTACTCAAAAAAAGTGCTAAGATTAGCTGACTGACCAGACCCACGTGCAATGCTTTTGTTGCGCACATCCGGTTACCCAATGACATTCCCGAAACGGATTTTTCATACCCGGTACTGTCTCGATTTATGCTGCCATCGGGATCCTCTATATTGGCTCGCGGTCATCGTCATTCCGCATCGAAAAATAATGAGTGCAACGACTAACAACCGATTCACCCGAGTAGGTTCGAGGATAAGAACGCGTGTAGAAGCAGAGTAAGCGCACTGCGCTACGACATGCCTCAATGGATGAACTGAACGAACGGTCGATGACATGCTCTCATCATAAACATGGATAGCCAACTTGCTTTGCACTACACTGTTCCCGTAGCTTCGCACTGCGCTATACCCGTACGAATACGTGTAAAACCTCGTAGCTGCACAGTTAAAGCGCAAATATAAAAGCACACAATCGTGGTTTCAAGATGATGCTGATAACCAGAATTCTTATGCTGTTTGATCGGATTTGCTGTTTTAAAATATCGTTTCGCAAAACGCCACATCAGTGATCTGACAGAAACATCATCTAGCAATGCACAACTACAGCAATTTCTCTGCAGCCCAATAAGAAGTGAAAGCACACCCACCAGCAATTGAGATATAAGAAAAGAAAATTTTATTGCATAAACCAATTTCTTACGATTTTTCAGAAAAAAAGTTGCCTTCATTAAATTATTTTGATCTCACAACAACAAGACACTTCTGATCGGCAACGGTTACTTCCGGTTTAAAGCAAGGTGCTGGGAAGTGCAGGAGAGAAAGCAACTTTAGAAAGAGCCTAAATCGAAACAGGTATGCGCCTTATGAGGTGTTTAGTAATGAGCTATCATCAGGTATTCACTGACGAGCATTGCAATTCGCCGCTATTCGCTCGCTGATCTCTACCTGTATGCGCATTCAGACGCAATTTTGAGTGTTGCAAAAATGAGCGCAACATTGAATATTGCAATCGCATCAAGAATCCGGATGCAAACAAAAAAGTTAGCGCGCAATTTTCGTTCAAAGATTTTTTTTTCTATCATTCACCTAGTCGTTGCAAAGTCAACAGGCGTGCAATCATTGATTCCCGTGAAAGACCAACATATAAAAAAACACCTCTAAATTCGTTTTTAATTGCAAGCGACTTTCATTGGTCAACACGATCGGTCTGGATGGATTACCGTAATACCTTCAAAATAAGCCCAGGGACTAACTTCTTTAGGTAATTTCCACAGAGGGGAAGGGGATGGAGGGGGCAATATATTGAAAGCGATTTCCTACTCAATGAACATTTCTGTTCAAAGCAATATGGCACGTATATGCTTCACACTGACAATTGCAGTCAAAAACTAATTTCCATTCTGCAAAGCGTCAAGGAAAAAGGAAGTCCTCCATTGTCACATTGCTTGAACTATCGGAGAAAGGAGGGAGGGAGGTGGTACTCTGTCGAAGAAAAACGTTAGCCTTTTCTCGGCTTATACAGTTATAAAAAGCTTAAAGAAAGATAAGGATAAATAATATTCCCAAACCTATTCTCCAAATGTGCAACTGTTGACGTGACAATATTTATTAAGCGTTCAAACTCGCACAAGAGGCAAATATTCAAAAGAAACCAAGCAAAATAATGAAACTTTTTACGTCACTCTAATATATTCATCTCTCTAAATGTTATAGAATCGTTTAATTCCTTGCGAGATGAACGAACACATAGTAAAATCTTTCATAATAAATATCAAGCTTAATGAAAGATCGTTTTATTCTTTTACCCACCCATATGTGGCTATACTTTAATAAGATTCCATACGATAGCATTAATTTCGCATAATAAACTTCTTAATAACTTATCAAAGCTAGCTTATGATCGACTTTTCAGAACAGTGGCCAGATCAACAGGCATCATAATAATCGGTTTTAGCAGTCGCCATAGATGTATGCCCACGATGCCACTATGACGACGAATGGTAAATGGAAATAGCGATACAAAATTTTCAAATAATTCGCTCTTTAAATGGAAGTAATATCCAACGTCACTCTTATGATCTAACTCACTTTCAACACCAAATATTATTGCAAAACAGACGTCACTGTTCATCTAGCTTGTCTGCCAACAATTTCAACGCGGTAGCCACTGGAGGTAGAGTTACGAAACCCGCTGGCGTAAAACAAAACGTTACCCCTCTGTCATCTTTCGCTTTAGCTTTCCGACTTCGAAAACAGTTACAGACATATGCCGACGGTGCCGGAAGTTTGTATGCATTTTGCGTCGTCGGACTTTCACTTTGTGCCAAAAAACAAGTGGAGCAGCCGCAAGAAGAGCTGATTTAATATGCGGTTTTCCACTACCTATCTGACCAACCTGTCCCACAAGTTAATAAGAATAATAAATATGCAACATCACATCCTTAAATCAGTTCAACCGACTGTCCATAAAATTTCAAACAAAAAAGATCGTTTTTTTCCAACCCAATCTCTGCAAAATTAAAAAACTAATGTGAGTGCAAAATGCAAAAAAAAAATTTTTCCACACTGAACGTTGGTAATTTCCCTGCAAAGCTCATAGATAACGATACAACTGATCATTCTGTCGTGTACGATAAAACAGGAAATTCCGTGACTGTAAATTGAATAGTTCCCAACGTGAAGGTACCATGTACGGAAATAGAAACACATACATCAAAATGCGCACATATGCACAACGTCACCATTATGCATTGTTGCAAAGCAAGCTTGCAATAGCGCATAAAAAACGAATCTTTTTTTTTGGATTTATGAGTGCAGCTGAGTTACTCGGTTAAAAGCATTCTTTGCAACATTATTAGTTCCTGGTAACCAAACTGGCTATTCAAGTGGGTGGAATAAAAAAAGCTAAAATTATAACAGCTCTACTGGCTCTTTTCTTCGATTGTAGTTCTATCGCTTTCTTCCTACTTAACTAAAATTCTGTTTAAAATCACTAAGCAACGCTTCGCTGACCAGATGAAACGTCTTAAATTTGGTTAATTTCTTAAATTTTAATATCTTTCTTAAACTGGTCTATAAAATAAGGTGCTTAATTTACGAATAAGAGAAAGTGATGAAGATATTACGAGGAAGCTGGAGAACAAGTGTTAGGGTAGATAAACTATATTGACTTAGTCGCTCCGTAAAATGTAAGAGGATTGTTAAGATAACGAAAATAAAAGCAGTTAGGCAGCTGTCGACGCAAAGTAGGTCAATTTGAAGTTGAAAGTACAGAAATAGTCATTTAACGCTAAGTCGTGTTCAATCAAAAACACAACGAATACGAATCCAACCTTATTTCTAACAGCTCTATATTTTTCACGATGTCATCTGAAATCAGTGATTATGTGCAACTTTTTAGCGTAGTTATGCTGCCTTTAGCTATAATATGGGCATGCAATAAAATCCTATTAATTAAGGAGAATTCGTTTTCACACATCTCCCCCTACTTTACCAGCCACCATTATAGAAATTAATAGATTCTGATATGGGGGGATGAGCAAGCAATCAACCAAGCCAGCCAATATGCCACAGTTTTTGAAAGACCAGGCGCAAAGGAAATTTGCCTCTGGAAGTATTCTGAGGCAGGTGGCGAGCAAAGGATGAGTTAACCACCCAATTAATTCTTCTTTACCAACTGCCTCATGATCTTCAAGTTCGATTTTCGAAGACAAATGAGTTGGAGTATAACATCTAAGATATCACAAGCTTATCACATTGCGCCGCTAAGGACATTTGACTTCAACACCGACGCCTTCTCATTTATAACGCATTTTGGGCATCACACAATGCCACAAAGACTAATCTTTACAGTAAATTCCTATTCTGCTTCAGGTTCCTCAACTATACATGGATATGCTTTAAATGGCAAAGTTAAAAAAAATCAGACGCAAAAACGTCCTCAAATGTACTATCACTAATAATCAAAGCCAATTATGGACCAGTGGAAATCTACTCAGAAATTAATAAAAGTTGGAACACTGAAATTCATTTGGGCAGAGCGGTATCGCCATCCTCCACCACTACCTTAAAGTGGCAAAAATGGTTGCAACGAACAACAAAAACGAGTGGTGACGGGTGCACAGACGACCAAAACTATAGGATTTGTGTGGTTTCATATAGCTGTGGTCCCATTCGAGTTCAAGAAATATATGACTTTTAAGCCAAAAAATCGACTTTTTAGTATTGTCGCAGTGTACCTTTTTCTCCCGCACAGCTCTCAAATCAACTACCACCTGATCCTTAAGATTTAATGGTTATTTATCTATGACAGAAATTGCAAGATCGGAGGAATAACATGGTTCTGTTAAGGCACGATCAAGTTCGATTGTGACCAGCAAGTAATAATCTGCCCTCCCGGATACTGTCCTCAAACTTCCTCCCTTTACTTCTACAGTTGGGTAACCAAACAAGCCCCGCTCAACTCAATATATCCTCTACTTCAGTTCACCTTTTGAAAAAGCCGCTTTGCACAGATCTTCAACTGAGACACAACGGGTTTACATCTCCCCTTCAGATTAGGCGCATATCTTTGAATACTCGACCCAATATGGTATTGAAGCAGCCAAATTATTGTGGTGCCAAATTATTCTAATGCATTCGATGGATAGTTAAAATTCTATGAATGGTTCATTTCCATATTAATGCGATAACAACTGAGTTTCTGCTTACGATTTATAATTGTCTGTACCGAGAAAATGACGTCATTTTATGATTCCACATCGAAAGTTTTTCTGCAGTCACTTTTTCTGCAGTCAGGTACAACTAATCTCTTACGTAATAATCCTCAAATGACGACAACATAGTTCCTCCTCCGAGGTTCCTTGCTATTAGCATCTGTGCTAACAAAGGATTTGAGTTTCAAGAGCAATCACGGCTATACCCTAATCAAAGGATTTACTAGGTGAAAGATAATTAAATCTGGTCTGTTCAGCGAGTAAAAAGGAATCCCGGTTATATTTGTTCAAGCTTTCAAATGATAATTGGTAACTGCCAAATGTACCCTAACAGACTGACATATATTGGATGGTATTAATCTGGCAATAAACAACGAATTACGGAAGTTTTGATGTCAGTACAATATATGGAGAAAATATCTCCATTTTCTTCATTTTAAAATATACTTAAAATAGCCATCATATGAAGCGCGGTTTTGCATAACTTATTTCCATAAAAAACATCAACAATTATTTGCTACTAAACATAAACGAGCAAAATCATATTCTAAACGCTCAATGAACTTTAGTACTGAATGCAAAGAACAGCATCGATTCTTGTAGGCTTTTCGCATAGCAAATGCATAGCGAAAAGCGATAATCGTTGAATAATCGCGCTCATATTCTAACTGATAAGCATTTCAATTAAACGAGTTATCGTCTCTTATCTCTTATTTCTCAGATCATAAAGCAATTGCTTTCCTGGAAAAACCAAATCAACGTCCACATCTAAGAGCAATTATTGCTGGCTAAAGAACAACCAATTTCATTTCCTCGCACATTTTTAACGACAGTCACTTCATATACGTCATTATCAGTACACTTAATTTAGAATAACGGAAAAGCGGCGCAACTCTTCATTGAAACACTTGAAGAAGGATGTTCCACATTAAATAATTGGAAACGATAAAAAAGGATTCTATAGATGAAATGCAATTCAAAAATGTGAGAGCCGATTGTTGAACACAGTTGGAAAGCTAATACGATAGGTTATATTAATTGATAAGAAAAAGTGAAGTACCGAATAAAAGGAAGGCTGATTTACTGAAAAATAATAAAATATACCACTTTGAAAGCAGCTGAAATAACAACAAATGTTGCATATCTGAAAGGAGTTCGGCGCCGATTGATGGAGATGCAAAAATCTGAAGTTAACGAAATCAGCTAAATAAGCCGATCGGCGATGAAAAATAAAGGGAGAAAAACAACAACGCAGCAGAAAGAAACGAGATAGCCATGATTTCGTCAAGTGGAAAAAGACGATGTGTTTATACAATGCTATTGGAGATTATTATTTACAAAAAGCTTATTTTCCAATGCTCACAGGTAAGCTGGGATGGAATCAGCTATCTCTAAAAGTTAAAAAAACAGAAGAGCAGAATAAAATGAAAGATTTTATCTTCCAAGATGCATATTCTTTTACGTCAGCTTGATGGAAGATTTTTCGAAAACGAATGCTTCCACAGGTTGCAAGTGCAGACAAACGAGGATGCGAAAGAAATCAGCCGAAGAAAGCCTCATCTATAGGGAAACACGGAAATGTTAAAGCTGCCCGTAGCCCGAAATGAACAAAACAAAGCGAAACTGCAAAAATTACGAAAAGTGCAGAAATCAACATTAGAACCAAGAATTCTGAGAATGCACATTGTTCTATTAAAAAAGATTGATCAAAGTGGCGCAAAAAATCGCTGCTTCCGTCAATTAACTAAACAAAATGCAAGCTTGGAGCGGTATAATATCGATAGATGACTTAAAATCAGCTGAATACTCAATGAAGATTTTAGCTAGATTCTAGCGAGAACGAATGTGAGGGTTACTTCAGAAGGAATGTTAACTTAGGTGATCGCAGCTTTCGTGAAGAAACGGAAAATTCGCCTATGCAGTTGCATCCATGAAGAAAAAAGTGCTCCAAGGAACTACACTATCGCATTCAATGGAAACAGCACAAAAAACCTCTCTCTCGACGGAACAATGAAAAAACGATTCCACCTGTGTAATACAACGATTAGCTATCGAAAAAGAACAGGTAAAATGTTTGGGAAACATTCTTGATGCATCAAACTCATCGATTCAGAGATGCAATCGTATTAAAAGCGATAAATTGGATTTGTAAACTTTTTATAACTTTAATTCATCTGAACAAGGCTTTGAATATGATAGAAGTAAAAGAAGAAATAGTGGTTGCAAAAGTTAAAACGAAGCAACTCTTATTGCAAACAAATGTTTCTAACGCCATAAGGTTATAAACATGATGAATGCCGAAACTTCTTCACTTTCGTGATGCGAAGATCACTTCTTCTCCTTCTAGTGCAGAAATTTCGTGAATTTATTTATAAATAATACTCGTTATCACACAGTTCTTCAGAAAGTCCAATTTTGAGTACACCGATCCATAATCACTGAAGAAATGAAAACGCATAGAAATTCCAGGAAATTTTAAAGATTTGGAGGAAAAGCCTCTATTTATATGAATACAAATTGTTCATAGGAAGCTCTAGAATGCACAAACATTTGAGGGAACAGTTCAATTGAAACAGTTGACGATTCTTGAATCCCGTAGAGCCCCCAACAAGTTTCAGTGAAGTACAGCGCGGAATGTTGCCGTAGTTCCGCTCGCTCGACATTTACATCCCCAAAGCTTCATAGAGATGGATTGGGGAGGGGTCCGATTATACTTCTCCAATAAATTGCGCTACTTCAATCCTTCTAAATCCCCCCTCTCCTAATATTCCCGATTTGCAATATCACCGAAGATGCATGAATGTGTGGATTAATACATTTTAAACGTCTAACAAGTGTTACCTTTGCGTACAATTTGAACATGCTCCAGTGAAGATAGTTCTGTGTGGAGAGTAGACTATTGACGTCAACCATGTTATGAGACACGACACTCGTCACTCTGTGTTTGCGGGTCGTCAACTTCGGGACGACGCTTCGCAAACTTCGATTTGAGTTGTTCAAAGCCGATGGCGTTGATGCCCTCAGCGTCCAATTAACCGAGAAGCCGTTTTTGCGTCTTTTTTTGGTTTGTTTCCGTCAGCGAAGTTTTGATTGCGAGAAAATAGGTAGTAATGTTGAGATAGTGATCAGCGCTCTATAACGAATATCGTACCCAGAGTTGATTGTTTCGTTTTGGTGGTGCGTTGCGAATCTCACCTAACAACAAAAAAATCAACGCCATATAAACCGACATTTACAACAATATATCGACGCATTAGGTATGATCAGTGATGAGCTAATCGTCGAACTATAAATTATCGATGTTTTATCAATCTCAGACATATAAATGCAAATTTTGCTACAAATGCAAACTTGCTTCCATTTCTTCAGCGGAGACGACATAGGTCTAGCAAAAATGAAACCATTAACATCTACAGACATTCACGGCACTGCACTAGTCCTAAGAAACGGCTATGAGTATATCAACACGCAGCAAATACAACAGGGAATCTCTAATTGGCCACATCGGAAAAGCATACATTATTAAAGTGGGATATGGCAGACATAATTCTCAATGTTCTATATAGAATTCCTCAAAATACAACTTAAGAGAACGTCAAACGCCGCACTGAGATGCACCGACGCAATGATTTGTATATATCTGTGAAGCGAAATGCTTTATCGAGATAATGAATGACGCTTTTGTTATTCACAGCAACTTCATTTCAGTGCTCAGAAAACATTTAACCTCCGCAATACTAGTAAAGTCCTATAGATTCCTACAGCTTCTTGATGCTATCGAAATATGAAATGGCTTTCGAAACTGAATTCTAGCCGATTTCTAATGAATCATAGCGAGAATCCAGCTTTCTGTCCAAAAAACACAATATGCATTTTGTGCGCGCGCAACTAGCTAATGGTCAGTTATACTCACGCAACGCGCTGTCTCAATGAGGTAGAGCGTACATGACCACTTTACAGCTTAAATATCAAAAATCATAATGCATGGTAAAAAAGATTGATAGAGAAATCTTGCTTATTACATATATATATATATATATATATATATATATATACATATATATATATATATATATATATATATATATATATATATATATGTATATACACCGATAAAATCAGCAGCATATATGGAAAATGTGTGAATGGCCCAATATATTAGTTTCTTCAGTGTGCACTAAAAGTGAAAAAAAATGCACAATAGGCACAAATTAACATAGCGGAAAAAAACTTTGACATCCGTAAAGAAAGACGTGCGAAATTTTCAGAAAAGCGTTAATAATCAAATAGATAAAAAGACACTCAATAGTTTAGCAGACGAGGTAGGACTTTTGAATGGACATCCTCTTTGCACGTATACTCATTTCTGCGCATTTCTTATACGTTCACTACATTTCCGCTGCATTCAAAAATATACATAATCGCAATGAAACTACATTTATGCATATATGCAAATAAAAAAATCAACTAGCACTAGATATCTTCATGAAGAAAGAAAGCATTTTATTAAGAATTATGGAGTTTGAATGAAATCAATAACACTTCACATCGAATTTATTTTCGCAAATCTCTCTGTTTTCAAATACGATAAATTAAAGCCTAAAAAGCGCGTTAAAGTCATTAACCCCCTTCCTCTACCTAACAGCCTGAATGAAAAGATGCAAAACTGCACAATGGCCACCCTTCCCCTTCTTCCCTAGCACTGCCATTTACTTCTAATTCGAGTAGCGTTCGTAGATGGCATTACTGAATTCAACGAGAATTCTTGCAATTAACAAGACGATGATTTTTACTCCATTCCTTAGTGATGCAAGACATTTTATGAGTTTTAACCGTTTCTAAACAACTCAAATATAAAGTGAATTATTGATAAAATCAAGCATTTTTTAAAACGTATGATGAATTTCCACAATAAAACTCGCCAATGATTCAAAAACCAACTTAAGTGAGCTTTAAAAAAACTCAAGGTTAAAAAGAATTTTATATCGCAATCAAATATAATTCGGTAACTTACAATGAAATCAAATCAAAAATACTGTAGAAATTTAGTACTACTACTATACTTTGTAAAGCTATATCCACACATTTTCAACGAGAATTCAAAAAAGCACAAATTTACATATGATAATACCATATGGTATGTCACCAGCAATAAATATTTTGAGTCATAGATGAGGCGGGAGTGGAAAGTTTATGCGAAAGCAATTTTTCCTTATTCAACTAACTACGCTTATTTGCATAATCCACGTCGAAAACAAAACAACAAAATGACGAAGAAGCAAGCCTGCATACTCGAGCCCCTACTACTCGAGCTCCCAAGCATATCGTTGTCAAATCGGACACTTTTATAATCGCTGGTAAAGACAGCCTAGGCCTAGTGGTTTTTTATACTGGACAGCAAACATATTGCCCTGCCTAACTGCAGCTCGTAAAAAAAGATAAAAGATCAAGGAACATCGAATAGTTGGTTGAAAGCGCGTTCGAAGAGACACGCAGTGGCAAACAAGTGGGAGGTGATAGGCGGGCGGGTAGCGAATCGACAAAACGGGTGATTGTTCGCAGTAAAAACTGAAACAAGGCGACCTTGAAAGCTTGCGTTCGTTATAGTTAACGTGTCCTCTGGAAACTTGTTTTGCTGACAGCCGCCCCACTCGACGACGAATGAACCGATATATGGATGTTAGATGCAAATCGAGCATCGAACAATTTTACACATCTCTATGCAATTAGGAAATTCTTTGTTAGTGTCGCAAGATCGATATGCAAGCAAAAATGGTGATCCTCGCCGAATTTTTAAACGAAATAATTTAATGAAACTTTTGAAAATCATTCGAGAATTACTTCTCCGAAATCGTCAATTAAGAAAAAAAAAACAATTCTCTATAAACAGCACTCATATTTGGATAGAGGGAAAACTGCAACATACAATGTATTCTTTTCTCAGTCATATTTTATGTATAATATAGTCGGTATAAATTCAAGTGATTACACATGGACGTGTATGAGATTAATTATAGAAATGACTCAACTCGTGACATTAATTTACTTCATTTACTATCATGAAAAAAAACCTAATAAAAACAGCAGTGCTCTTTTACCCACCAATTCAAAAAACCACATATTAACAATTACCATTATGCCTATAACTGCCTCCCTACTTTACAAGCAATCAACTCGTCCACGTAAACTTCAGAGCGGAAGTGCCTTTACAAGGAGTCGTATTTGCTATCAGCACAACGGTTCGACCACCGTAGGGGTATTCCAACAATCTAGCTCCAGCATCGGTTTAGACGCATACCTTCCAGCAAGAAATAATCGCAGCAATTCTATCACAAGTTGATTTCAGGAGGAACCGTTCAAAACCCATAACGTAGAGCAACGCTCTCAACAAACAGCGATTACTACAAACACTCCGAAACAATATAGTAGAAAATGAAAACGGCAGCAACGCCGATTCAAATTGCGCTTTAGCGGGCACTTAGCAAAAAAATATCCTTTTAAATATGCTCATATAAAAAGGCTCATTAAATAGGCGATAAATTCGCATGTTCATTCATTGCAACCGCTTGATTTTCCATCTAGCTGTCTACAAGTGCACGACTCGTACGGGCTCTCAAATATCGGAACAACAAGTTTGTTTCAGATATCACTTCTATCAAGAATGCCTCCATCATTTTTCACTTCATCGAAAGTTGTGGTGGAAAGACCGCCATGAAGAAGCTGGCTATTGAAATGAAGCGAGAGATCTGCTGAAACTCGCTCACAGAAACAGTGGATCTGCCTTTGTAGAAGAAGGGTTGAACTAGTGAAAAGGAACGGCCAGAAGCCCATTCAAAGTGTGATCGGAAACGACATCGACGGATGAAGAAAGTTTTCTAAAAAAGATGCAACTTTTCAAAACCATACAAACTTCTAAAATTGCTGAATTGAATGACAGAGAGAACAAGTAGCCAGCTGCTTTATGCAATATACAATAGCAATAGCACATAATCCGCTAAGAGGAGCACATTACTGCAAAATTAAAGTACCTCAGTGCAACCCACAACGAATAAAACCGTAAATATGAGTAACCACTCCTTTTTTGGCATAGGAAAGCAAAACTGAATAAAATCGAGGTAGAGACCAAAAAAGAGATTATAAATGAAACAAAGCAGTAAAATAAAAAGCATACAAATAAAAAACGCACAAATAGATATGCAATTTTAGCCGAAATAAGTATTCAAAATAAAATGATCATTTGGCCGCACCTTTCGAAAATCTCGGAATTCGAGAGATGCACAAGAATTAAAATGACAAATAAATCTGAAGCACCTTTATGAGAAAGAAAAAAACAAATCTCGCGATGTAAGAATCGAAGTGTTGCATATCCCTCCGAAAAAAAGGGCAAACAGAGAGAGACAAAGATCGCAAATGGAGCGAGAAAAATATGAGGAAAAGAAAAGCGCAGAAACAAGTTTGCAGAAAGGAACCCTCTACGCTTCTCAATGTTTCTTTCATCTTTTCATTTTTTTCCACCTAAAATAAACAATGTTATCGCCTTTTTTCATGAAATCTATCTACACTGCACTCTCGCTTGTTGCAATAGACAATCATTTTATCTGCAAAAAAAAAAAAAAAAAATAATAATACGAAAATAGTGAGCGAAAAGAGCTTTTCTATGTGAATAAGAGCTGCAAAACTTAAAAATTTCCTATCAAAGCAAACAATGGTGAAAACAAAAACCGTAGCGGCTTATGATGTTTAAACAAACATAACGCCACCCCCTCCCCACTGTTATCCCTTAAGAGAGCTCCTTCTATATTAATGCTATCTTTGGAGATAACGCCCCCCTTCCCTTTTGCAGCCACTATACTAATTTTTGCAAATTGGTATACTCCTTTTTGCAAACAGGCTATACCTAAATCTGAATGATTAAGAATACTAGAGAGATAATTTTCAAGTATCATAAAGAAAATGTACAAAAACTACTGCAAATCAGCAGCTGATGTTTTGATACAGGCAATGATCATGTCATCAACAAAGTTAATTATTCGAATCGGCAGGATGTTTTAAACACGGTGAGTATATAATTTCATGGCGTAGGTATCCTCTAAAAAATATGAACACTGCATACGGTAACCGTATAATATCGTATATTCGATATGTTGATTACTTTTATGAATGGAAGTCACGGATGGTTGGTTCGGGGTGGTTTTAGATGAAAGGTTCACTAAAACTGATATGAAATCTTTTTTCAGTATGTTCAACAGTGTTTTGTTATGAATCATTAACAAAAATAAGCTGGAAAAAAAAAACTGATCTAATCGTTAGCGAATAGTGCGGAAAAAAGTAAAATCTCTTGAATTATGGACGACATTTTTGGAGAAAATTGAATTACTAGAACAGTAGAAAACTGTGAAGAGAAAAACCAAATTTGTGAGGTTTCGAGAAAAAGATCAAATCACTCAAAATCTTTAGAAATCTACTCGTTTAGAAATATTGACATTGTTCACCCAAAAGCGGCAACGTCGGCATCACTGAGAATTCTACTATGGTTTGCGTTGAAACAGATGTTTAAATACATCATTTCGATGACATCTGTATGCTTTGTATTTAGAGTGATGTATTCGGAAGATAAGAAAGGAAACTATGAGAATATCAAATGTCAATCAGACTCAAACATCAGAAAATTGCATTTTGCGCTAGTTGAGGATACTTTCTACTATTTAAAGACAAGTGATGGCGACTGCGGAGTCAGACTCCAGTTGCAGCTCAATTGTATACCTGATTTTCGAATTAAACTAATCGGTGGCGCATTGTTCATTAAACAACGGAGTGCTTCTTTAGACCGCGAGAACTAGAATAACCTAAGGAAATGAAATCATACAAGAACCATCCTGTCAGAGGTGTTATAAAAAAGGCCCGAAGCAATGCAAGTGGTTCAATAGCTATAGCTAATGGTCAATTAAAACAAGTATTCACAATGGACGGAGTTCGTTAGCTTCGCAGTTTGACGGCACTTTCTAGGTAATCTCTAAATTCAACAATTCGGCTTTTATTATGAAAAAACTGAAGAGCTCAAGAATAATTGCGAGTTGGGAAACCCGATATGAATACACTTATAAATATGAAAAAATGATGGCAATATCGTATTAAACAAAGATATCGCTATCAAATTCCCCAAATCTAGAAACAAGGGGAAGTACTGGTCAAAACGAATCAAACAGTTCGCTTCACGGATAGCTTGCTGACCTTTATGGATATCAAAGATGCAAAACGCAGGAAATATGCAAATTAACTACCAGTAGGATTTTAAGAAAGACTTATTAAAACAGCACACATATGTGATAACGATACCAACACAGCGCAACCAGTAGCAATAAAAGTATATCATAAACGCGAATGTTTTTTACTTGAAATCATAGCGATAACTCCATTTGGGCGATGCAATTAACTGCTAATGCAACTTGAAATCATAGCGATAACTCCATTTGGGCGATGTAATTAACTGCTAATGCAAAATCAGTCGAAATTTTATTGTAATGTTGATGCTGATGCCTTAATTTATGACAACGATTGTATGCAGCTGGATAAATACATATGCCATCTCATTTCTCACCTTTACCGCCACCGTCACCTCAGCCCTTTCTGCCACTAGGACACTGTTCTTTTTATTCTGAACCAAACTGCGTTTATGGCATGAATGCAGCTATTAAAAAAATTTGTCATCTTTTCCTTCTCATCCTGCTTGCTACAATCTCAGAGGCTAATGAATGTAACATAGACAAATGACAGCCATAAAGCTGGACTTTTAGATATACGGGTAAGTTGGGTAATATTGAAAGCTCAACCGAATGACTTTCTTGAAACTAGAGATTTCACCAGCATACATACAGTCCATCTTTACAATTATCGCAGCAAGGCAAGTAGCGGCCGTCGCCTGCTTCTAGGAACGTAAGGGTCACCTGTACAGCACTACAACGACAATGGAGCACAGTTATATTAGGCATTTACTAGAAAACTTTCTATCTAGCAGTTGCTACAAAGAATAATTTATGCAACAACTCCTATCGATTTAATTTAACACTCATTTTCATCTGAGTTACGACGTTTGACAGAGATTCGTTAAGGTAGGGTGGCTTCTTCAATCAAGATATTAGGCAACCTTGGTTATATTCTTGCAGTGACAACGTTCAATAATTGTTGCTCTTGAAAACGCAATAAGCATTTAATGCTTGACTGCTAAATGGTTATTTATTGCCAAAAAATTGACAAATTAAACGAGAAAAAATACAAAGATATAAAAACACTGATGGCAGCGTTCATGCCGCATGAACCAATAGGGACAGAGAAAGATTTAAAAAAGGCGACGAAATACAGTAGAGAGAAAGCAACCCACCGTTCTCTCAAAACATCGAAATATTTTCTTTTCATGTGTTGAATGCGTTCATTCAGTAACCAAACTATCTACCGTGGTTTTTTTTCTGATGAACAACGGGCGAGTGGATTTTCTTTTTGATAAACAAGTGAAATATTTTTGTTGCTTCGAAAAAACAACTAAATAAAAGCTTCAGTTACGAATCAAAATCATTCGAATGAAATTTCATTGAAATAAAAATTCGCTTAGCATCGCAATAATTCAGTCAGATGCAAACTAAATAATCCTTGTGTATTTGGTAAAGCGGAGTAGCAATACCATAAAATCTCATCCCTGAATCTCAGGATCTATACGGCTCACATATTTAGCCTCTTCGTATCCCGTGCTAGTAGATTTAAGTCAAAAATAGAATTTTCCACATTGTGCTGCTTTGTTACGGTCGAATATGAGTGCATAATTAAGCCAGTATATATACTCCTGAGGAAAACGGAAGCCACAATTGCTAATTAGACTCACAACGGCACTCAATTTTCTATTTTGGCGGGTATTGTCAAATTTCAATTTTGAAGGTGGATTTGCACTGGGAGAGACTTGTATAAGATGTATATCACGATAAACTATTTCCGAGGGAACGCTCTTGCAAACATAGATTCTCTAATTATATGAATTCTATTTCAAAAATGACACTTCCTAATGATATATAGACCTAACAACTTTGATAATTTTGGTGATAATGTGATGCTACCAATTTATGAACTAATATTGACAATTTTTTCGAAGCCTTAACAAATGAAAATAACATCGATATGGAACCGAGAGGGTTAAAAAATAAAACGAGTGGAAGAATAAGATAGAGGAAGTCACAACAAAAATTTGCGATGATATGTAGATGAAGCGACAGCACAAGATCTGATTCTAAGTGATGCATTCGGAAACGAACATAACAGTTAATCAGCTATAACTTCAGATGCTTGCCTCTTCTTTCTGAATTCAAAACAGTTTTGACTGAATTTCAATTTCAGAACAGTGCTTGTCAATACATTTAATTCTTTCCAATCAAAACTTGAAATAGATAAAGTTTAATGAGAAAAAAACAACAACATAATAATCAATAATTTAATTTCGTTTATTTGTTCATTGAAATCAGCGAGTAAGTAAACTCACTGCCACTGAACAAATTTCTTGTTTTTACTAATAGTAAGCTTGATAAACTATGAACAAGTAAATAAGTGAACAATTTCATAAATTCACTGATAAAAATACTCAGTAAGATATGGCGTTTTCGGTAACGACTGAAAACCGGAAACTTGTCGTTACATGAGGATGCGTCGAGAACAATTCTTTGATGTGGTCAACATCAAAAGCAAAAAAGGTGCAAACAAATAAACCTAAAAATCCTATGATAGAAATGATAACCGATGAAAGCATCAACCGAAAAGAAAGAACAGTCTTCAGACTACAGTGGCGGTTGCTAAGTAGCACGTCGTATTCAAAACGAAGCGATATCGTCGAGGAAGCGGCAAACATCTATGGTAAATGTTCATAAAAATAGCTGCAATAATGCTGGACTGGAGTTTTCACTTTTTTAAAATAACCTTCACTATTCTCTTAGCTTACTTAAATATTTCTTACTCTAGAAATTTATCGCTTAAGAGGCTCAATTTTCAAGATGGAGATTGTTATCAAAATCAGTAAAATATTGAAAAAATTTTTTTTGGGGAAATGAGGCTTAAAAAATTCTTAAGAAAGAGACGAAGTCTTCTGCCATAATGTATTAGTTTTGCAACTTGATTTAGCAAAAATGAGATTATTTTGTTCCCTTCGCTCTCTTGAGAATCATGTTTGTGCCTATGTATATGGGCATCGTCCACCAAGTGCTGGTTGCACCTCGAAAATCACTACAACCAAAGCGACGAAATTTGTTGCGTGTGACACACATCAGTACACCTTCTATATCAACTTTCGAAGTGATCCATCAACTTCAACAACAAAAAAAGACAACAGGCACTAAAAGATGTCAAGAAATGCAACCGAATGAACCGTAAGAAAAAATAAACGAATCACTCATAGAAGAAATATAGGTGTAGATGCATTATTTCATGTTTTACTATTTGCTGGTGCCACATGAAACGAGATGGTCAAGTGAGCGGAGACAGAAGCATTATTTCTCTTGGCATGCTAATCTATTTCCTTTATGAGCTCGCAACGACTGCAAAATTCAGAAGCCCTTTAATATTCGTTAACTCAACGACACAAAAAATGAAGAAAAATAGGGACGCGGCCTCCTGCTTGTCAACCTCGGTCATCAAACAACAGTTATTATCTCTGTCTATTATCTCTCTGTATATATATATATATATATATATATATATATATATATATATATATATATATATATATAGATATATATAACTGGTAATTACCAGTTATATATATATATATATATATATATATATATATATATATATATATATATAACTGGTAATTACCAGTTATATATATCTCTCTATATATATATATATATATATATATATATATATATATATATATATATATATATATATGTATATATGTATATATATATATATATATATATATATATATATATATATATATATATATATGTATATATATATAACTGGTAATCCTCAAAGAGCGCAAGAATGAGATTACAAAGCTTTGAAGGTCCAAAAAATTTTCAGGTAACTGTAACCCTTCTGTTGTTGTCATGAAATTTGCCAAAGCAAATAGCATGAAGTAATAAATTAGAGAGAGTGACTGAAAAACTTGCGTGAAGGCAATAGCCATCAACACTGCTCAATAAATGAACGCATCAGACGAAGGGATCAACGAGACCTTTAATCTCGTTGAAACGGAACAAAACAACTAACAACCAAACTAAAGAACAATAGAAAAATGAGCCTTTCAGTTTCCTAGGCGAGTGAGAAGTAATGCATGAAGTGCTCATTAAGCACGATTGGATTAATCGCATTCTTCATATACTCACAAGTGCACAACAACGGGCTGTTGCTTTCTAAGAGGCACGGTATCGCATGGATACTGCCCCATTCAAAGGGACTTTGAACACTGAATCCCTGAATCAACTCATGCACTCTTTACCTGGGGAGTCAGAAAACATCTCACACAACTATTCTTTTTCACATATATAACTAATCACCCACCAAAGAAGAAGCGAAACGTTCTTTATGAGATGAATATTCCGAATGATGCTCACATTCTGGTTGTTAACTGAATTGTTGCCAATATCTAACATGCTAGCGTCTTCAATTAATGAATGGTAGATGGTGAGGCCATCGGAGCGGGAAGTTTTCATTTTTCGTTGCCTCTTTTCTTTCTCTTGCTTTCACTGTTTTCTATATTTACCTTTATATCCGTTGTGCATGCAGCGGAATCGGCTTCCAGCTTGAGACTGCATCCCGCTTTTCCCTTTCCGTTCCCCTCTCATCCAGAGAACTGTTGAAATGCAAAAAACTCATATATGCAATGCAACGAATGAAACGAGAAAACAAAGAGAGTAAGACAACACCAAATGCAGTTTCACATCGCTAGAAAAGTAAAGCAGGCAATCGAGCAGTTGTGAAGTGAGTGATTGATGAAGTGATCTTTTGTTCAGACATCTCTTTTTGTTGCAGATGCTGTAAAACGATGACGCCAAATGCAACGAGCAAATTCATCGTTCATAGAAATGAGAGGTTAAAAAGAGGTTAGGGCAAAACTGAATAAGCCTGATCGGATGGATTACTGCTCATGCGCGATTGCCAATTCAAGCATGAACAGGTCATTTTTTACTTCAATAATTCTGCAATAACTGGATAAAACTTTAAAAAATACAACTAAAATCTTTAAAAAATATAATACTATTTGAAATAACGGCTAAATATGAGAGGAAAATTAGCCATACTAGATTGCATCAACGTCAGAAGAATTGCTTGACGATCACAAAGTAAACGGTTGTGAATAATCCCCTCTCAATTATTACAGCTACAGTAGATCGAACAAAGAGCGTATTTCAAACGAATAGACGGTCTTGCGTTGAATAGTCTTAATGCTTTGAAAAAAAAAAGCAATAGCAAAATGCATAATACGTTATCGTTGTAACGCCATTATGATACATTACCATGGCAACATATATAACTTTCATCCCCAGCTCATTGAATATGGGATAAAATAGCCGCCTCTTGCAACCTTCAAAAAAATTTATACAAAACCCGCCAAGTGAGTTGAACGTGGTAAAAGTTATGCAGAATGAAATTCGAGAGAAACATTATTGGACGTTGGTTGTCGCATCTACGATGCAATCAACTCGGCAGGTATATGGCATCTTTCAAATTAGTGAATTTTATGACTCACTCGTTGAGCAAGTAATGCGAACTTTTCGAAAAAAAATTACCCACATGATACTCATTCTTCTTTTTTTCGTATTAAAATTAGAATAGTTGTTATTCAAATATCGCGTGGTTAGAAAAGTTAGAACTGTCCCTTCACAGAATGGGAATTTATACGCTCGTAGAACAAATAATTACCGTATTACTCTTATTACTCTAAGTGAAAAATAATCCTTCATCTTTTCCATAAACTCGAATGATAAGTATTTTCATATATCAGGAACACTTCGTATGTCTGTTGTAGGCTACCGAAATTTTTGGATGAAAAATCTGTCTCCTCTCTCATCTCCATTCGATCAACCTCTTTCCTCATTGAACGGCCTCGAAAATGATGGGAAGTTAGAAGGTTATAACCTCGGTGGTTATATTCTAGCTAGTGCAGTAAAAGCAATGAATACCTCTCCGCCGATATTTAAACGCTCTAGAATCAACACTATATCGTTGCCGTGAAAATATACTTTGCGTTAAGAAAGAGGCGATCTGCAATAACTCCAGCCGCAACAACATAATCATCCGAGTGCATTTCCAGGGCTATTTGACCAGGATCTCTGTTAGCTGCATCCCCCTTAGTATGCGAATATAAGAACACCGAAGTATCCTAGTAAGGTTATCTAAAAATATACAGCAGCATCAACAAAATTTTTCTGAAAGTGTTAGATCAGTGAATGAAAAATAAGAGGGAAATATTTTTCAAAATTTTTCAAAGTGCTCTTTGCATTCCATGAGTACGTACCGCCTCCCCCCCCCCCCCCTCCCCCATGAAATGAAATTTCTCAATTATGCTACTATCTCTAGAAATGTATCTACAAACTCATAAAGATGCGCAAATATGACTTAATGAAATATCATTTTGTTACTACACTTCCTTCTCTAAGCAGGTTCTTCCTTCTAGCATGTAAACATAGGTTTAGCCCGGATTCATTACCACTATGCCACAATGTTTTGCACATAAAAGGTACTTATTACCTATATGAATACTTTCAACAAAATAGTACGATTAACTAAGTGAAGTTCAGAGATCAGATCAGACGAGTAACACATTTCACATATGAGAAATAGTGCTGCATGGTTATGCATACTACATTCATTGAGTTAGCTGAAACCTTAAAAGATAGACTATAAAGAGCTTTTAAGAATGTGAGCGGTGGTTGATTGTCTTGACCAGACGATAATGTTATCGACGACAATAATAAAAACCTTGTGAGAGCTAGCTCATCGAAGACATTGTTTAATGGATGCATTCTGGTATGAAAATTGTATATCAAATAGTAAACGTGGTTCTCTATTCAATGATGATAGTAGAGAGAAAACAAAGCATAAAGAGGACAATTTCGAGTAACGATGAAAACAGCTCCGTATGCGTGTAACCGATCCGCACGTTGATTCAAAGATCTAGCTATAAAGCCGCAAAATATGAAAACAATTTTGTATACTGGTGACATCCGGTTGGCTTCATTCGGTGCGAAAATAACTCTTTAAATAAACATCCCCTAAAGATATATATATATATATATATATATATATATATATATATAATATATTATATATATATATATATATATATATATATATATCCTAGTATGGGCGTTCAAAGTATGGCTTCTAGAAAGACGCAACTAATATCGATATTGCAATCGTTTCGACAACTTTGATTTGAATGCGCATTTTTTCTGTACTTAGATTTCCCTTTTTTCAACGAACTTTCAACATACCTCATCCTGCTTAACGCCATATATGTTCGCGGTGCTTTACAAATCGCTCAAGCAATAATATTTGAAAGTCGATTAATAAATATTTTGCTGGGGGGAAGTCTTATAGAAAGGAATTCATAAAACATAAATATCCCTTTTACCACAAGAAATATTTTGTTATAATAATCTTAAATTTCACAGTTAAGTTTCATATTGAACGGAAAATTTTCATAGTTAACTAAAAAGTCTATTGGCACATCCTAAATGTTTAATGAAAAACAGTTCATTTCAGATGATAAAATGCTGGCTGAAAAGTGGATGTGCGGTCTATACGAAAATATGGTTGGAAAAACAAACCAAACATTCTGCAATAATATCATATAATGTAAATAATTCGATGCGGCTTCCGATCATTGCGGTGCTTCAATGTATTTCCATCGTAATTCAATAGCAATAACAAAGAGGCGCACATTGCAATGCTCGAATAGTAATGGTAAAAAAAAAGCAACAACAAACGAATAAGCAAAAGAATGAATACTGCATAGCTGAATGTAAAAGTATCAACGCATACATACCAAAAACAAATCCTATGAACAGATGTGCATGCCAACTTCGCTTCAACGATTTATCAACCATACTCACCTCATAGCCGCTTGTGCTTCATGAATGTTGGTAAAGACTGGTTTACAAAAGCGTATTTTACATTTGAGACAGGAGGGGAGGGGGGATGGAGAAGTAGAGAAGTAAGCATGGGTCAAAGGAGGATTAGTCAACGATTTTCGAATGCAGAAAATATAAGTAGTGGCAATTTCAGTATTCTCCGAGGTAGAGAGATTTTCAGTTTCAAATAGAAATCTAACAGCGAATTCGCACAAAATAATAGACAACGTCGGATTTTTCATCAGAATTTGAACAGAATATTCCGAAAAAAGTTTTATCTAATGCAGCAGTCACATGAAGCATTTTGTTCTGCTATAGAAAACTTGTGCAACGCATAAAATGACTTTTTGCATTTGAAATTCTCCCCTTCTAGAATCAAGGCTCTTTTCCTATTTTGGAGTATCCAGATCAATGGAAATTCGCCCATATTTTCAAACCTTACGAAGCTCCTCTCAGGCGAGACTCTAGTTCGGCTCCTTCATCTGTTGTTGAAGGTTCTCGTGTATGATATGAATCTTCAACATCAGTAAGCGTATATTTCGCAAATCTGCTCAATCTGGTCAGTGGTTGAACGAGTATCGAATTTTTTCATGCGATCGAGAAGTCGCAAAGCCTCATGGACTGGATTAGGTTTCTACCTGCAGCCAACCGGCTGTGCAAAAGAAGACGATATGCGAATATGAGTATGAATAAAATGCTAGGGAAATCATCGACTTGAACAAAGCTGGATTAGGAATCACCAAGTAACTTAAGTTATACCCTGAAATTTTACTACCGAAGATTCTGAGTTTTGCGAATTGAAAGTCTACGATGGTCGGACATACAAACACGTACAAAAAAAAAGGCCGTGAAGCCGCTAAATATGCTTCCGCATAAACTTGCAAGCAAGGAATTAAGTCATCGCACTTTATCAAAGCGCTCTGCACCCCGTTGGAAATCCCTAAACAGTTCGTTCGACATCCTCTTCACTGCCGAAAGCCTGGTTTAATCGCCAGTAACACTATTGGCTAGCATCTGCTTGCTGATACGGTTGGGATCCACCGCAGTAAAGAAGCAAAAACAATATTCACCCCGCCACATTCATTCTCAATGTTGCATTACTTGACTTTATTATATCGAATTGTCAATTTCAGACAACCGAGTATATGTATGTCCGTTGAACGAGTTAAAGCGATGGTCTAATGAAACTAAGGAAAGGAGAGTGCTGAGTATGACGCGCAACACATGCACTAAATTCCACCTCTGGGATATTTGTGGTCGCAAGTGGAAAATGAGGGTCATACAGGTGGGCATAAGAACATACCCAAAGACGATAGGTCGCCATTATGTACTTTTGCAAAATCGCGGAAAATCTATTAAAAAACGTCAATTACTGGATCAGCTCAAACTGCAGCGGCACTCCCTGGCAACTTGCTAGAGCTGTGTATCGCCCTATCCCGCATTAACAGGAAGGCTTTCTAGGAGTAGATCCGCGAAATACCGCATAATTTTCATGCCTCAGTAGAAGATTTGCCTTACTAGTGCAAGTTGTGGATCCGCAACAAGAACTTTTGCGACCATAACCCTCTCTTACACTTTTCTCTTCCCGAAAGTCCTTACAAATAACCTTTGAAGAATCCAGTATCACCAAAATTGGTGCTTCCTCCCACTTGACAGTTTAGTAGGAGTTCACTAATTTTTTTAAAGCAAAATCTGCGCCTTTCTTTATGTGTTCTCAGAAATATTGCAAAGCGCACTATGAATGTGCACAATGGCCAATTCGAGACGATAACACAACATGCTAGAATGTTACGCATGACATTAAATCATAAAGTTTCAATGAGATTTGGTCATTATGGTAGAAGGCGCATATTCATCAAACCTGTTGTGTAAATTATAACAAATTTTAAAACGATGCAGCCAAAAAACTGAAATAACTCGCTTTTCAAATGTGGAATTCGTTGCGCTACCTCAATTCTAATAATTTTGTGGGGGAATTTCGCGTAACTACCGGCCAGTATTATCATTGCATACTTAGCGTTTATATGCCCAGGTCAAATTGTCTGTTCCTTGCGCATTGTTGGTTCACTAAACAGACCTGCAATGATGAAATTTTAGTGCGCACAGTACATATTATAATATTCCCACATATTTTTATCATTATTTGTGAGCATCTGGGCAACCGGTTGATCTAGTACCCTGATATACAAATATGCAGAATCTCTGATCTCCAAGATATCTAATTTGGGCAAGACATTTATTCAAATGCAAAGGCTCCTCTTCTTCCTGACGTTCACAGCAGCCGAGGAGAGGACGAGAAGGGCATCGAAATATCGGAATACGAAACTGGCACAAACGTCGCCGATGAGTACATTCGCAATGAAATTTCCTCTTAGTGGTCGCGTGTCTATCTATGCGTAGTACACGTTCATCGATAATGCACCACAACGTTGTGTGTTTCGTATTCAACGAGTAAAGAATGTGCGCAATGCCTAATGCGTCGAAAGGTGCGCTATGATGCAAAACAGCAGCGAGAAAGCATTGCAACTCGAACATTAAAGCTAAAATCGAACCTATCCAACAAGAAGCAGAGAGGAAGGACGCGACTAGAGGTTAAAGATTCGCTAAGTATGAAGCAAGCAGCAGCCCCTCTATAGACGATCGTCCCATGGTCCTTGCAAAATCTTCCTGTAAGTTCGACAAGTACTCAAGATCGAAGATCTCAACAAATAATTCAAGCACTTGCAATTGACTATTCTACTTAACGACCTGTAACTTCATCGGATGTCGTAGAAAATTTGTATTTTAATATTGCTCACCTCATACTTTTCAATCAATCGTATACTTCTTCATATAAAGGATGCTATCAAATGAATGTGACTACAGAATGCTTTGCTATTCAATGGTAACGCATTTTCAAGTTTTTCTCTTATCTTCCTAATAGAAATTTCCTCTGGTTAGCACTTAGCAGTAATGAGCACTATCCATGCTTCTTCGAAAGTTTTGAAGCCATTTCAACTTCAACTCGTTCTTCTCGTCCGAAATACTTTTAAAAATCAGTGCTCAAGTAAGCTTTATTGTGGCTGAAACGAACAGGATTTTTAGCTTTAAAAAAGGGAATATCTTTTTTTGCCTCAAATAAGACCGCTTCCTTCAACAAACTCCGTCGAATGAACGCTTTCAGTAAACTTTTATCAATGAAAATAAGCCCTTCCGCTCTCCTCTCAATTAACCTCAACCTCTTCAACCACAGAAGCAAAACGAAATTTTTTTCAGACGTTAAGTCTGAAAATTTCTATACTACTGCCGCAATCCAACACATATTTAGCATATGTACAACTTTCTACTTCAATTAGGTCTCTCCCCCCCCCCCTCTCCTCCCGGTTCTTTGAAGTGAAACGCCACTACTTTCAGCATATGCATCCCACAAATTGCCACACATATTAAGATCAACTGTTCTGAAAGGAAATAAGCACAGGTGATTGGAGTGATCTCATTATGCTTCGAGGGGGATACATCTCGAGTTGAAAAACAACTGATGAATGAGTGAGACAGGCTGGTGTGCGCAGCATCAGCCCTTTGTACGTCTGTCACCCTCTGCATGGCGCATACTACTTTTGAGCCTCACCTCATCGGTTAGCGACTTTATATGCGTTTGCCTGTGTGAGTGTGCTCGAAAACAACTAATACGTCAGTCATAACAACCAAACGATGTTAAGCACACTGACAAACAACTTTTTTGGGGGGATGTGCCTAGAAAATGGAAAAAAAAATATTTGCTGTCATGTCTGTCAACTCCTTTTCCTTTTCCCTAAGAGAGAATAAATACAGTGGGAAGCTCTATCGCAAATTTGTAAACGTTAAGGCGCCGCACATTTTCACCTTTAAAATCTTGTCGAATTTTCTCCACTTTCATATGCAGTCAAATTTGCACAGTTTATCAAACTGGATGCGTCTATCAAGCAATATCAAGCTCTATATCAAGCTCTTGCTTGATCAAGCTCGATATAGCAAGATCAAGCTATATCAAGCAAGCTATCAAGCTCGTCTACCAAGCCATATCAAGCAAGATAAACATGAAATAATTGAAGTCTCATTGGGCAATCCTTACTCTTTCACCGATTGACCACTACAATTTATTTGAGCGTTCTCAATCAAATTATTTTAAATCTTTCACTTTTTACGATTCGAACCTACCAAACTCGTCCGTCATGTCCTTATTTTACTGGCAAAATAGAAAGTCAAAGATATAGGACTACTTTGTTCAATCAATTGAAGCAAATGCTCATAGTTTCATTCGGTTTCCTTTTTGTCAGAAATATTGCAGTGCCGAGAAGATAAAAATCTTTCTAGAAGACATGAAGAGTTGAAAAAGATGATAAGATTGATCGCCTTAAGTGCGAACTTTTCTAAAAAAAAAGCTGAGATTAAAGAGAAATTTTTTTCATACAGAACATCGATAGATCACCGTTCAAAGATCATTTTTGCTTTTAGACGGACGGGTGGGGAAAGTAAATGTTTCGCTGTTATAAGAGTATACAATTTCACCTTAAGTAAAAACGACAAGTATATGATGCAATAATATCCCTACAACACAAATACGCAAATAAACTCTGTATTCATTTTAGTTACATATCAGCGATAAATTTTCCATCTGAGAAAATTGTTTTCCAAAATTTCTGAGGCACAATAAGTGATTGAAAAATCCTGGCAACTTTCCGAGCATAACCTTTTGAAGCAAATTACTTCGCCTGTAAAAAAGATCAAAAAACATTTCTCACCTCAGAAAAAAAAGAAAAGAATCAACAAGCATTTAAAGAACCCTGAACTTCCCCACACATGCTCGCATCGAATCCATCTCTTCCTAAAAGCGAGCATATAATGATCGCTCAACGTCAACCATAAACATATCATATGATTTTTGACTACTACTTTCGTCCAATCATTACGCTTCACTTCTCATTTTAAAACTGTTGATAACATCGAAGCACGCCTTTTTTCGTGAAAATATCTTTTTCTGTATCACTGGGTATTCCCCAATAATAAGACTATTTGTTATTCGTTATTTCTTAAGATTTATGGCAATTTACTCTCTTAGCAAGAATTTGTTCGTTGGTTTCAACATGAGTATTAGTTACAAAAATCATTGAACATTATACTCTACGAGGGCTATAAACTTTCTAAGGTAATTCATCACTGCACCCAACAATGAACGACGCATCTCTAACAATATTCACAAGTTTGAAAAAAAAACATTTATGATAGCAGTAATTTGCAAAGAATGATTTTTAACGAGAAAAAAAAACTGAATGGAAATTAATAAAAAAATTGAGTCCACGATGTCTACTAATAATATTAGTGGTATTTCCTTTCTAATTAGCTATATAACCAAGCAAGATAAATTTAGAAAAAAAATTCAAAGTGATCTAAATTTCATAAAGAAATCTATGAAATGCTAACTAGGTGTGCTTCAGAATGCAATACTAAAACGTCAAAACGTTTACGACCTATGTGAAATTCAAATAAACACATTCCAAATCATTATCGTTTAAAATGATCACTATGTGAGAAAATTTCTATGAATAAGATAAGATAAGAATCAAAGATCAAAAAAAGAAAATACGATTGCTTGAATTACTTTTTTTACTGAAATTAACAGCACTCTATTAATGGATTCCTTTTCGTGATGGTCGAATTCCCTCACTTGTATTGCAACAATGAGAGGAATGCCGACAAAACGAAAAAAAACAAAGAAGCCAACCGATAAAAAACTTATTGCTACCGACTGTGATTACTTTTGGCCTATTTTTTTATAGCCAAAAATCGCTAATTTTATGACCTCATAGGCAAAGAAAAACCTCAACATGTGGCGGTTAGCTACCCAGATGAGAGCATAAAATGAAACCGGAATTAATAAGGCAACAATACAGTAGATTATTTCCTCTGAAAATTTTGAGCCGAAAGTGTTCATTTGTTACGGGTAATAAAATGGCATCCTCACGCATAGAACCAAAACTTTAAAACTCCAACCATGTTCTTGAAGCCTCAGAAATTCTCGTTTTAACTCAGAAACAAAGTCACGGCGATAAAAGGTTGGAAACGAAGGATCGGAGATCAAGCCCAATGGTGACGGGTTAGTTCTGCGGGCGAACATTTTCAAGGCAACGCGCTCACTATGAAACATGTTAGCAATATTGTTTCCCCCCCCCCCCCCTTCTAATAGAACTATTTCGATACATGCTTTGTCTATAACAGATCGGTTTATTTCCGCTACTTTTATTAAGCAATCTTCAAAACGACCTGTAGACAAGAATTCTGTGCAGGTTAAGCGATAAAAAAAGCTCTAAATTCAATGCCAATTTGATATTTTCACTCACGCGCGAATACGGAAATCGTTGAGTTTATGTAAGATAACAGTATTGCACGCAGGTTACATAATTGCCGACCGGTCCATTTATTACCATATCGTAAAAGTTTCCTATGAACAACAATGAAAGCAGGAACTCTTATACATTTATTTTTTCATATTAAAAAAAAAGTATTCCGGAAAATGCACCGGAAATAAACAAGTAACTCTTCATTCCGGATGAAGTTGTGATCTTGAAGCGCGCTTAATGTTATAAATGCCAACAATGTAGAAGTGCAACATTGCTGGAAAAAAATCTAATCATAGACGACAAATGATCGCTAATTTTAGCATTTCGAAGAGATTCCTTTCTTTTATGAAATAAAGTCATCATTTATCATATTATCCAATCCATCCATTTCTCCCTTTTTTTAGTAATCATATTAACATTTCCACAATTAAACATGTTGCTTATTGAGGTTAAGCTTGCGCACCTCAATAGAGTGACTCATCTTATTCAACTTTTTCGCCGTTTAACCGCATAAAATTGCATTGACTATTTCTGACCTATGTGACCTAAGACACATCTCTACTTATGGCATATATTGAACGCTGCAGATTTCTGTGCATGTGGAGGCAAAAGAAAAAACAATGACCAGTTGTAGTGCGTTCCTGCAAGTTTGCATTTGCTAACTACATTCTTATACTGTTGCGCATACGCTTAGCTATGTTCGTTTGTCTACCTGTTCAGTAATTTCAACTCGGCGCCCACCTGGGACCATAATGAAAACACTTAGATGAACTTGTCTTATTAGACGACGGTCACCTATACCAATAATGAATCAGGTCCAACAACTTAGAGAGGAATTATAGCCACTTCAACCTATCAACAAAAAGTGCCAATACTTTGTAAAGTGTTCAATTTCATGTTCGCCGGAAAAATGTACTAGCTCTTGGAGCATCTAAAAATCGAATAAAGGCAAAACGAATGCTTTGTTACACATGTTCGCACAAGTGCTGGAAACTTACGCAACTGGTTGAGCTAATGAGCCGAACTTGAAAGCGTATGTCATGCCAGTTCGGCTCGCATGCTTTTCCGCTTGCTTAAACTACGAAGCACATCGAGTTTGTAAACACCCATGAACGTTCCGCATCATCTATGATCGATTAAAATATTCAAAACACTTTCATTCTTTGCCATTTCACTTTTTGCTTAAACGAATCAAATCATATGCCAATACGTTATACGCCTTCCGCCAATCTCATTTAACAAAAACAGAGGAAAAAGCATATTATGGAAATACAAAGCAAATCTTTTCCACAGTGAGATAAGAATCAAACCTGCTAAGCAGTGCTGACCTAGCATAAAAGCAGTATTTTTCTTGTGTGCTAAATATGTCAATAATTGAAGCATGCAAAAATTATTTCCCTAATCGGTGAACCTAATTCCCTCTCACATGTGATCAAAGAAGCACTTATTTGCACAATGCGATAGATACTACCGACGAGAGCATCTTCTTTTTGCCTTCCAATTTGAAAAATATCACTCGTGGGACGAAAGTTTGTAGTATGGGTGCTATGTGTAGTCGGGATACCCAAAGAGCAATGCACTGTAACCGATTTTATACAACTGAAAGCGCAAAAAAAGAATTAGAGCCGAAAAACGTTTCTTCCGAGTTAGACCTGATAGCCGAGTTAGTGGACGGATGCCTCGAGGTGTAGGAAGGCAACACTCCTTGCAAAGGACTTTAAATTAACTACGATGCTTCGATTCTATTATATCTAGTCATCTTTCTAATGATGTATCAGATAAGCATGAAGGAAAAAAATATCCTGGATAGAGAGGGTACTGATAAAAACATATTCACGTCAATGTTTATTAATTACTTAGAAACGCCTCAAATGAAAGCGTCAGTCCATAAACTGCTTCTCGTTTTATTATGCTCGAAGGGGTCCTTCAATGACCAACCGTGACCATAATGCAAATTATTGCTCGGTTTATTAAACGATATTCAAAAAAAAAGACGTCTGCCTCCGTTTGCATTCAACGAACGCTTAAATGCCTTGAAAGATCTGGATCATATAAGAAAAAAAAAGCAAAAAAATGTGACCAAACCCCTGCTCAAAGCATTTGTAGTGAAACAACATCCCAACAAATCACGCATGAGAAAACGCAAAAAAAAATTGTAGGCAATTACTGCAATACTGAAATTCATAGACATTCATATTCATAGACAGCCTCATCCAACACTCTGAAATGTTAATGAAGTGATGTTTGATTAAGTGAACCAAATGCGCCAGCAAACATCGGATGTTTGTTAACTGTTGACTTTTATTGGCCAGCACAACTCATAATTTCCTGCAAATTGCATCAAAATTATCCAGCACACCTTATAGCTCCCTGCACTGCATTAAAATTCAATATGCAAATTTCCATTACAAATTATTTAATTACCCAAATGATAAATGTTCATTATTTCTATATTAATAAAAGGCAAATGTTACGTGCGTTTCGATCTTCTTCCCGCAGAATGCCACATAAAAGAAAACAAGAGAAACAACCGATCGAATCGAAGATCGCAAATAAGTAGGAAAAAATTCGTCGCAATGAACGCGAGCTGACAGATGCTTACGCGAGCTGCATTAGTTGAACGGATGAGAGTACGTTGTGCAAAAAGGCAAATAACAGATAGGAAAAGTGTCGAGAATGGATATTTGAAACGGAAGAGGGTTGACAGAGTGGAAGAGAAACACTTCAACGCGCAGCTGAGAGCACTCGGGGAACAACATCGAGCACCAGCCGCGTGCCTCTTGCAGTCGGTTGGTTGGCCACCGAGCAGGGACGGGGTGCTTTCACTGCACCAATCGACCAACCCTCCCCTCTTGTTGTGAACACAAAGTGCCACATCAAACAACTAACGAATTCGCCTTAAAGTCCACTGTGCTTCATAGAAACATATGAGGGGCTATATTCATGATAAAAGAGGTGTGATTGGTACAGGTAGGTAAACCAATGAAGCAGTCGTCATATACACCTGCACTAAGATGTTTCATAAAGAGGATCGTGCATATCACTACACTAATTATGCTAAGCTCTCTACAACCTAAACAATGGATTTCCTATTGCCCATTTGCTAGCTGCCTTCAAAAAATGTCTGAAATATTCTGACATTAATGCTCAGAGGTGAATCTCATTTGCTAATGACTTTGGTCTTATATAAAAAAATATTCGGGATGAAGAACCGGAATTAATAAAATTTATGAACGGAACTTACTAATGCAGAACGAGATTCACTCATAATAGGAAAAGAAATCACAAAGAATAGTTGACAGAACTACGAATGCTTAGAATCCATAAACAATTAAAGAGGCGACTTGCATGAACCTAACATTTCTTATGCAGCCTTCTATTATGCTTACTTAGAAGCCCTACTCTCCTCTCGATTTACAGGCTAACTTGGGGAGTTCGCGAATTTTACAAACATTCTCCATCTTATCAGATATATTTACAATCAACGTCTTTGTGATTAGGTAAATTTTAATTTGGCTCAAACTTGGATGATAACTACTATTTGATGATGATTGAACATACTCTTTGCAGACGGAATCCAAACTTCCGCCCTTCCATTTTCTGAAAGGAAACTTCCGAAAATCGATCCGGAAGACGAAAGACCGCAGACCGGGACTTCTTCCAGGAATAACGTTTCCATTCGTCATCAAACAGTCTTAAACGTATTAAAACGTCGTACTGATTGCGATCGAGAGTATATTATTTCGAAAGCGGTGATTTCTATTGTTTACGCAAATTCAAAAGTTTTTCCGCAGAAAAAAACTTTACTTTTGATGGCAGTAACAAATTCTATAATCAGGGATAATTAAATTAGTAAATATGATATTTATGCACGCGTATATATTTTCAATATGCAATTAGTTGCTAATATATCAGATTTTAACGATAAATTTCTAATATTAGAATGCATCAAATATACGACGTAATCAATCCCACCGATTGCATATATTTCATTATCAACGCATAAATAGAGTACTACTTGAGCAATCAACAACACCAATAATATCCGTTGCAATGAGCGCGTAAAATACTGATAAGGGACAAATTCGTGAGAAGGAAATAGACTCGACGATCACTACGCAGCGATAAAAAGGCAACGCTACAATCACTTTAAAAGTTGGCGTGGGAATCGAGAATAGTACATGTTTAGCATTGACTTATGAAGCGCTTTTATGAATTGGATAATCGCTTCAAGAGAGGTGATATGCAACATAGGCCAAGTTTTTCAAAATTTCACATAAACTTCATCGTCACCAAGGCCAATTTTCAAAAATCCCACATGAACTTCAACGTCACTATTAACACCTTTCGCTGTGCGGAAAAGCGAATGAACAACAGGGAGACATATATTGCGTACGCATAGATATGAACCGGGAAGAAAATTTCACAAATAGTAGAAAAATCTAGAGAAGGGACATAACAAGCAATAACGGCTGCTAAATATTCACTCTTTCATTCCCTCAGAAATAATATCATTCGGCAAAAGCTTTATACAACGAATTTTAGTGAATATGTTCAAGTAGCGGATCCATATTCCCCCACTGAAGAAAAAGAAGGTAATAAGTCGCAAATTTATCACCACGAAAAGTTGCGATAGTTTAAGCTCAATTCTTGTAACTACACCTGTAGAGGTTCCATTGTGAGTTTCATGGAGGCAGATAAAGGGTTCAAAGCATGACGTACTAGCAAAAAGTTGTAAAAACATTGCAAAAAAAGCGCATATTGACAGATGGCCGAAAGGAATGCAATAAGCATGGAAATGTTCAACTGTTATGCGTTCCATAAATTGTGAAGCCGTATGAAGCATAACATCCAGCGTTGTTGCGTATTCCGCTAACGCTAAACTCACACACATATAAACACATAGCAACCCGCTCGACTTCGTTCTCTGCTCTCTGGCCGATTGCCCAATGCAACACAAAAAACGATTTTCACTCGTAAAGTGCTTTCTTCGTGTCGTGTTTGCATCCCTCCTTCAAAGATTGGCTCAACAGTTCTATTTGAAAATCATCGAGTTCTTTACTATGAGCCTACAAGTTCATAAATAAGGGAAACCAATCAGAACTTATTGCCTAGTAATAAAAGACGGGGAACAATTACTTAACGATAAGCAACAGTGTCATGAAATCGAAAAGAAAGCAATTTCACCGATCGAGAGAGATTTTTTGGAAGTGAAGGAAAGAGAGAGGGGAAGGGAAATAACTTCACAAGATTGAACAGAAATTGTTAAAAAATTCTTGGACGGAAGAGGGAGCTATTAATCATTATTGGAGTGGTTTAACAAAATTTTGTAGGGGAGGAAATTCTACACTGTTTCACACCTTCACACCCAGTTTTCCAAAAATACAAAAGTTTTCTTTATCCTTGCTCGAATGAACTCTTCCTGAGTTTATAAATTCCTCCCGTCCTTTAGCGCGATTACGGTTATTAGGGGATGTTTTATCAGACGTCCTTCATCCTCCTCCGAAAAAGCTCAGACAGGATAACAACAAGTCGACGGAGATATTGAAAGGTACATACAAAAGGAAAAGATTATTTAACAGAGACACAGTCCTTCCTTGAACAAAAGTTTGCAGCTATACTATCTTGGAAATAGAGGCCGCCTTCCAAGTCCAAACTTCCTTTCAAACGCAAATCCTTTCTCAAAACGTTTACACTCAACAGTTTCTGTGAACAATCGCTTTAAAAAATGTCCAGACATCGTGCATTAATACGCACCACCCACTCAATCTGATTCTTTAATAAGCAAGTTAATGGCGTTTAAGCATCTTTGCGTCTATGATCGACTGAAAATGCAAACGGAAACGCGAGCTACAAAAAATATCGTGTGAAATGCACGAATTTTTTTTAATAATCTCTATTTTCAAGCGCTGTTGAAATGGAAGTTCTACTACTTCTGCTGAGATAAAAATAGAATTTATTTTCACACAAAAAGTTGTCCTCCCCCATCTATGAATGAAAATATAAGCGATAGCTCGTGAAAATAGAAATGTAATCGTCCCAAGTTTTCCATTCAAATGCTATTAGTGAGTTAAGTGCTTCATTGAAATTGCATCCGATATAGTGTGCATTTGCAATGGTGATTATTAACTACACTGCTGCAACTTTTCACAAGCACCGTCAATGATCAATACCCAATTAGATGATTATGCTAGTATAGGCGATGAATATAACCTGAATGTAATGAAACATCTGAAGTTGACTAGTACAATTCTAGTGAAAGAGATATGCGTGGCGTATCGTGAAACATCGAAAGCGGACATGTTCTTGATTAATAAAGAAGAAATAAAATACTAAAAGTCAATTCAGTTCACATTTCAATCTAAACGCATACAATGTATAAACTGGAACAAAAACGTTCTAAATAAAGGGGATATAAAGGAGCACGCTTCGTTCTCCGAGTTTCCAAACGCCTCAAAAACCTTTGAAACATTCCTGAACAAGCCAAAGACAAGCTTGTGAGAGAAGCGCTACCGTCAGATATACTCGAATTTGCTCAAGGAATAGAGCATAGTAAAATCGGCAGACAGACACAGACATCGGCATTTGTTTCTTGATAACGAAAAACATAGTGGAGTGAGATAAAAGCAATCGTAGCATATAATTTGCTTCTGCTTCAGGAACATAAGCAACACTCATGAATGCATAAACCCGGTTAATGCACAAAAGCGAAATAATTGTCCGATCGAAACACCTCACAGTTGTTTGTTTAACAATAAGCATAACAATTCATCGGACTTATATAATGCTTCCTATTAGTTAATGCATAATCAACTTGAACAAGACGGAAGGAACGAGAAGACTTTTATAGTGGTAAAAGTAGTGCCGATGAAATCGCCGCAAATGGCATCTTCAATGATGTGAAAGTAGCAAAAAACCGAAACATAAAGCGCCCTTCTATAGAGATACCCGCATCACTCAACGTAAGCATGCACGAATGGTGTATATGCAACGTATGTGCATATATATGGGTTCAGAGAAATCACGTTCTTTGCCTTGAGGGGTCCCCTTAAACTTACAAGTTAGTCTACTAAGTTAATTGACCTCACTCCTGTAATCCCTCAATTCGGTTGCCTCCACATTTCATTGGCGCCCATAGCTACTGCAACTGGTATCGATAATCACTGACCCAAACATCATGTTTGACTAGATGTGAGACTACTGAGGGATTCTTTGATCGCATCGTTAATTAGGATAGCGTAGATATATATGTTTGTCGTGGCACTTGATAGTTCATACTTTGCATATTATGAATATTAACGCGACAATATAGAAGAAAGAAATCATTGAGTAAACTTCAAGTATCGCTTACGAAATGAACTTTAAATTGTAAGATTTTTATGCCATACTTGTGAGCTGCTCGTCGCAATTTGCACAAGAGTGTATTCATTTTTGCAAACATCTTGTTGTCTGAACTTTTGGTTGTGCTGAACTACGAAGAACGAGTGTAAGATGAAGCGACCGGCGAATGTAAAGAGGAGACGAACGTACTCAAAAACTAACTCCTTACTGCGATTTTCCTCTCATTTGCAGCTGACGAACTTTTTCGATGTGTTTGATCGCATTATGAAGGGAAGAAAATTTGTCTTTTTCTCAACGTTTCACAAAATTCGAAAATGAATTTTTACACGATATTTGCTGGAATAGAAAAACATGGCACTACTGATACCTAAATAGAGTATATGCACAGTGGAAATTTCATCAATGAATAGCATCGACAAATGGCTGGACATTACGATAGCAATATGAGAAATACAGCGATCGCAAGAAAAACTGCCCTCATGTAATGAAAGCGATCTTCGTACGCGCAAGCTGCTTGGAGGCTAAAGAACAACATAGCAACACGCGCATTTCATCGATACACGAAGACGACCATGCAACGTGGGACGACGCATAAGGCGAAGTTGGATGCCAGCGTCGTTGCTGTTAGACGTTGTTGGCAAGACGACATCAAGCCAAGCTAGCTTCTTAATTAGCTAGTCTAGGGCTTGCGCTTGGAAATTGCAGTTATACAATAACAAGATAATTAGAATTCACAAGAACAAAAAACGCCCTTATTCATCATCTACCTATTCCTAGAAGAACAACTCCAACTGTATCCCTCATATATAATCACGATGTGATACTCACTCAGAAAGGATTCTTTCAACAAATCTTTCCAGCAATCAATATTCACTCATGGAATTGCTTAGTTGTGCAAAACATCACAACACGTCATCGATGCTAATGTCTCGGAGAGGCTCAAGAAATTAGCTAATTGACCTCTATTAATGCAACAATCGAAAAATTATAATTTGGATTCATTCGCCGATTTCCCTCTCATAAAGTCATGATCATGGCCATTACTTAAACTTCCTTTATAAAAACCTTTTACCGCCTAAGTTGGAAGGCCGTCGTATGTGTGATTTCACGTAATGGGACGTCAGTGAATACATCCTTTTTAACATCTTCCAAATTCGGCATTAGCAGAGGCCAAACCCTGATTCTATCACCATCATCCAGTCGGCAATCAGTTTTGAACAAAATCGAAAATTAATAACGCAACTAAAACCAAATGACAATATGTGTCTATTCCTTTGTGACTCTAAAAATAATAAAATTCATATTTCTCTCTCCGTCTCAGCTGTGCTATTTCCTCTCTCCTTTCAATTCTTGCATTTATGCCAACAAAAATGTTTGCTGCATAAGAGAGTGCTTTAAAACGTGGAATAGTGACGAAAGCTAGTGCGTTAGGCAAGTTGAAAAATCGCTGCAAACAATTTGTTCGCAAACATGCAAATCCATTTGTTTAAAGACAACAATGCAATAAATATGCAATACTATTTAAATATGCAATACTATTCCAGTGCAAACAAATGTGCAAAACTTTGCACTCAATTCAAACATTCAACCTCAATCACTCAATTTCATTTCATATATTTCACAACGAAGGAGAGAGAATAAGAGGTGAGTGAGATTACACGACAAGAAAAGTGCAATAGGAAAAATGTTAATTCTATAATCTGCAGGGTTTATGAGATGGGAGGTTAATACAATTACAGCGTTGTTTGCCTTTCTAAACCAATCAGTTTCACGCATATCGATGTGTGCATTCTCTGAGTTCTCAAGGAAGTGCTGATTAGCGTACGATTTCAGTAACTTGGAAGTGAAATGGTCTCGAACACTAGGAATTGAAATCAATGCAATAACAAGTGAAACAGTTGCAATAGGACAGCTGCAAATTACTAACCAACTATGAATAATGTGAATATTAAGAACGATGGATAGTCGAAGGGGAATGATGTGGAGCGTTGCATTTTTGTATTTGATGAGAGGTGCAAGGCACTTGACCACCAACCGAAATGCAGCAACCAAGCAAACAATATTCATACTGCATGTTCAAATACGGGGAATGAAATAAATTATTCATCGACTGCTTCCTCAAAAGAAACCAGCAAACCGCACTGCAAACGAATTAACAAGCAACCGATGCCTAAAAATTTCCAGCTTCCTGCAATTGTCATCTGCTGCTTACTCCCGCTCACCGACTACTGACCTTTGATCATAGAGGCAAATCAGAGGAAAGTGAATTGTCGGACCTGAGGGACCTTCGGTATCTAACAGTTCCGTCAGTTCCGAAAAAAATCAGCGAAATACAAAAAATCTCCTAAAAAATTTGTGAACAGATGTGGTTAACCGCGAAAATGTAGATGCGGAAGTTGCTCTACTACCCATAGAATCATAATTTCCGTAGCAGAGGAATCTGGGAAATCTCAGCAGGCGCTTTGCAATAACTGGTATTTGAAATCACATTTGGAAGCACGAAATCCCGGCTGGCATTTCATGCGTTTCAAAAGCGAACTCATATTGGCATGCAGCTGCGCTACTTTCAATTACCTACCGAACCACAACCGTGGGCATCTGAGATTAATATGACGCAAGAACGGCTCTACTGCGAGGCTTTAAAGCACAGACCGACGGGATTGTTCCTCCGCACTGTTTGGCCGGGAAAGCGGATTCAGCAAGATAATGATTTTCTCGACGTAACCGCTCTCAAACCAGGATTCTCAGTCTAATAATTTCGTGAGGCCTTCCTCAACGGCCAGAATGATTTCGCAACGGTATCTCACAAGTAAAATCTTTGAAAGAAGGTGCTCCACTTCAATAGTTAGAAGTAAAACTGATGCAGCAGGGGAACGCTGAGTGGGAAACGACATAGAGAATTCTCAGAAGAAATCAAAAATTCACAAAGTATATTATGCAATCTTTACATTAGCGCAAATGATTTAAAGAAGCCCTCCTTGATGAATCTCCGATAACTTCAACGGAAAATCATGAAACGTATCAATGTGCTAACGGTTTTTCGGCCACTTCCGCTTTTGATGGAAAAAATTTATTATAGACTGCTCAATCGCTACTCTAGCCCATTAACATGCATCATAACACCTATACTCTCCGCTCAATTTCTGCATTCACATCCACTTCGATAATTTTTAGAATGTGCGCTTAACGTTTAGGTGAAATGAAAATTTCTGATTATTAGTTTTCTGCACGGACATGAAAGATGAACTGAAAAAACAGGCTTCTATTAACGTAAATTGCTGCCAACATTCAATTCAAGCATCTCAGGGCTGTTCTGAAACTTTTAAACTTTAAATTTTAAACAATCTTTTCACAATATTGAACCACTTTGAGCAATGCACATCAATGCATTAAGAAGTATTCTCTGACATCATAAGAATTGTTTCCATTCGGATTCCTGCAATCGCTGAAACAACGATAAATTTTACCTTGCAAAATTTGGCCTATTTATGGTTAACTTATAAAAGTACATAGATGTAAAGCCACTAACTGACACCATTCCTCTAGCACAAGTGAAGATTTATTAGCCCTTGTTTAGTCAAACGAAATAGCTCTTTATTGCTGAATTTAGCACTGATCGCTTGTAAACTCAACGACATGCACTGCGGGTACAGCTCCAGAATAACATTCCAATTAGGAACATCGTAGACTACAGATCCTGATCTTTATTATTTCAATAGCAATTATTTTGAAAATTTCTCGTTTTTTTATAAGACCAAGATATGAAATGAAGCCTTAAAAATGTGTAGCCTTTTGCATCTTTAGCAAAGCTTTGCTGAAGGCTTATTACAGCAGCATGATATTTTGTGCAAGTACATTATGGCTTGAAAATACATATCTGCGTGTGTTAGTACATTCGTTTGTCCAGCAATCTCAAATTCTCAAACCATAAAATGAAATAACTGGGGAAAGAGAGTAATAGGATTTCTAATTCTTATCTTGAATCAAAACAATCACCTTCCAGAAACAACTAGTGACATCTGAATGTGCCATGCAATTTGAAAATCTTATCTGTCCGCTAGATTACAGCTGAGTGGTATTACGGTTGAAGATTTGTACAGCCGGTTGGTTCTATAAACACATGGTTAAACGTCTAGTTATTTTCGAATACCCTTGCGACCAATGGGCCCATTACGACAAGATTTTCAGAAGCATTTATCATGGCAATCTTCCTGTCACGGTTCTTTTGTACATATCCAAAATTTCATAGGTCTTTAGACCAACTAAAGCGATTCGAGAACGGGAAATACAAACGACTAAATTGCACTCCATAGAGAGAAATGTACAGTGAATTTATATAACTTGCGTTTTTTGGACTCAAATGACTGCAATTAGTTAGTATGAGCAATCGAAAAGGAAATAAAAGAGTGGCTAATATAGCGTTTGTATGATTGTAGAAATGTTCAGTAAAAATTAGCTCTATGGCAAATTGTGCAAAATTTTGGCAGTCGAACTTGCAAATCAGAGAAGTAGTGGTGATGAAACCTTTTTTTGCATAATCTAGTGCTAGAAATGCCGAAAGATCAAGTGGAACGTGCTTATATTGAGCGTGAGACACCAAAATAGTAAAAGAGCACTCTTCACAGTAACAGAAAATACTAAAAGGAGAAGAAATGAAGAAGCAAGTCAAAGGGTAGCAATTATAGTGAAAGATATCGAATAATTATTATTCTAATTAGCTATGAGTGGAGCCGTTTTCTACAAATGTTATGAGAGTAAAAAAGTAAATGGCCTTAAAAGGTAGTAAACATCACCTAGCAACGTTTCCTGCCTCTTATTCAGAATAAAATTTTCCTCTAGAAGTCGATTTCTTTATTGAATGATTTGTTGAATATTGGACAACAACTAACGGTGATATGTATCGAAGCTTGCTGCTGAAAGTTGCAAATGGTCGGCAAAATGTCAAAATGCAAATGCTTGCTTAAATGAAACCTTACTATGAAACAGTTCTGATGAGTGAAACTGCCCCTAACTACTTCGCGAGAGCGCGCATTATGTGATAATAAAGAAATAGATCTTCAGCAAATGATTAGTAACCGCATAAGATCTCGAAATATTAAGTCATTCTATACAAAGTGGCGCAATATCAGAGCCTTACAATTCGGTTACGTAAATTCCGCCTTAACGTTCTAATCGGCCGAATAAATAAACGTTCAATATTGATATTGCAATCAAGCAATATTTAAAAAAAACAATGCAGTAATGCATTCATATTCCACTGCATCATCACCTTGATCAGTGGCTCACTGATTAAGATGTTTTGAAATATTTTATATTCATCAATCATTAGAAAATTTGATAAAATCCACTATAGAATTCTCTTAAAATCAGTTGTTGAAATTGAACACACTCAAATTATTTAAATGATAAGCTCATATACAAAACATTAATCGTTTCTTCCACAACAAATGTGTGATAAAGTAACTATCGAAAGAGTGAAAGCCAAATGACAAATATATTACTTCTAAAGAGTGAGAAGAAAATGTGCACCTATGCTATACTGCTCAAGTGAATACACAAGAATGTTGGTTATTTACACTTACACTATTTTAGAAATTCGGTAAATCCCTTCAAGTGGTATTTGCTATGAAAAATTCAGCATTGATTCCACTGGGTTTGACATTTATGGATATGAACAACGCAACGATATTTTAATTTTGTCAAATAATGGGCCGATTAAATTCTTTGAAACCATACACTGAAAACAGCTTTGAAATGCGCTATTTGTATTCATGAATATCTCAAAGATTTTCGAAAACAAAAGAAAACAGTTCTAAAAAAACTTTTGAGAAGTAGTCAGCAATAGCGGAATTCATTTAAACTGAAAGCAGCAGTGATCAAACCAAGTGGAGGGGAGTGTATTCAACAGCATATAACTAAATCAACCAATAGAACAGCCTCTACCGTTTAAGCTTTCTGAGAAGTCAATGCAAATCGATGCTGGAAATACACTGGAAAACGCAGTCCACGTATACCGGATAAAGGGTAAAAGTGACTTCTGACCTTCTGATGCACTTTTTTGCCGATTCACAATCATGAGATGCAGCAGTTTAATAATACCGTAGAGCTGCTTGGCGCATTTCACTGCCTTGTACAGTATAAGTCAATGCGCTCCCACTGTACATGATATAGCGAAATAAAACCCTCCCGCTTTCTCTTCCCTTCCCGCTAGCCACGCAAAGGTACAGCCCGTTTTTCTTAACGAACATGCGTCTGTATGCAGTAATTATTACACAACCAAAACTGTGATTGATCGTCCATATACATTACGCTGGATACCCACTAAGAGGAAAACTGTTACGCATGACGACTGCTTATGCAATGAATTTGCGAATAACGCCTAAAGAGGAAAACTGCGAATGATGCAGTAGAAGTAAAAACGATAATATATAAAACGAAATATCAGAGCTCATTTATTTACAAACATTTTAATGGAAAAAAATCAAACGCTGGAAAAAAGTAAGAGTAAAGAAGGAAGAGAAAGGGATAGCGTTCAGACGAAAAAGATTTTTTGTAAAAACCAGGAAAACATTGAAAGAGTACGAAAAACGTAGGCTATTCATATTGCACACGCTAGCTTCAGAGCTTACAAACATGTTCCAACAAAGGCCTTCGAGGCAGGAATCTATAACCCAAATTCGCTCTTGAAACGACGGTATGGCACAATCAAAGGCTTCACATCAAAGCCTACGACGGCTAGCTCATAGGGCACGCTCCAACACTTGGAACCTTCAAGCCCACGCAACAACGCCCTCTAGCTCAGAAATCCTCGTTCTTTGAAGTCTTAATGCTCGAAATTAGCACAGGTGCATTAAAAAGTGAGATTCTTTTACGTGGATGAAAAAGAAATGCAGAATTCTATTGCACTTTATAGGCATAATTGTTTTCAGCAACTACTAGGAAATAGATAACAGCGTTAAACGCATATATTGCAAGAAAAATATTTGGGGAATAGTCTGATCCTACAGAAAACAGAACATCTCTGATATCTCTGAGACAAAAGCGGAGAAGCATAAAAACGAAGACAACACTACGCTACAAGTAGGACGTTTCGCAAACGCTAATTCACAATTTTAGCAATGAAACTAAACGAGGTAAGTATGAGAAGTTAGTCATTAATTAGCAATTCTGTTCGCTCTTTCCAGCGAAAATTTTAATTAAGAGGAAATGATATGCAAGTTTTGTGTTATTTATAAGCGCATAGCATGTGAGGGCAAAATAAGCAAATTAGAAGCTGCATTGAAAACAAATCAAACAATTTCAAAGAATCAAAAGGGAATTTCCAGAAAGCAGCTTTCATAGAAGACAACTAACTCATGTTACTCTCCACAAGGTCACCAAATCGGCCTTATAGACATTGCTGTTATCTGATTATGGCCTGTTCAGGGCTCAAACCATTACCACTTTACGCGATAACGTTTCAACAATAACCCAAGTCATTTTAACATATTCCACATTAAGGAAATACACTCAAAAGTATTTAAAACCCTCTATTTAAGAGCACGCTTTCTGTATTACAGCAAGCTGGTGAGAGAATGAATCGCGCTAACCTCTTTCTCATCGCTGTCTGAAGCCAAGTTCGTGTAATTCGATGGTGCGTTCGGTAAAGCGGTACTGGTCTTAGTGACCAACAACGGCTTTGTGGTGTACTGGTCCTTACCGGCTGAGTGGTGAGCAGCCGCTACTTCAGGTGAACAACTGGTCGTTTCGGGCTTTGGCTGCAGATGAGCACGTTTCGTGGTCCCCTTTGAATGGTGCTCTTGTCTGGAAACGTTCTTCTCTACTTGGGTCATCAGTAGAGAGCACAGTATTGAATATTATATTAACCGGCTGAAACGGAGAAAATATAGTAAAATATAATGAGAATCGTGAAAAGACAGATAGTTCATAAGCAAATCGTTAAACATCGTACAGGCAAAAGACCAAATTACTGTAACATGCAATTCCACCCCGAAGTTTCGCAGTTCATAAGCAAATCGTTAAACATCGTACAGGCAAAAGACCAAATTACTGTAACATGCAATTCCACCCCGAAGTTTCGCCCTCTCCTTTTCACTCTCCCTTTGGAAATACAGATTCCTGCTGGTCCACGACTTCAAACTATTTCTGGAAGAAATGTTTATCATGCCCAACTTGAAAATTCGCTGCGTTTCACGATACGAATGAACTTTCAGAAAAATTCACCGATTCGGGTAAACGACTTTCCGAATGAGAAAGCACGAGCAGTACTCCATGAAAGAATTTTCTTGAAAATAACAACGTTATGTGCTTATTCATGATAATAACACGAAAACATTATTGTGTCAGCAAACGAAAATATCATTGAAAAATGCAGTAGCTAAAGCAGAAGCAATCGTCTGACAATACTCTATCTTATCTAAAATACACCATCTATTGAAGGCTACTGTCTGAGGGCTAACAGAGAAAAGATAGCAATACTCCAGACAAGAGAAAGATAACCACCAAGGGGACAACACAGCAGTAGGCTATTTCAAACAAAACAGTGGCTACTATTTTAATCTTTCATTTGACGTTCGTTGCACTCATCCACCACCTGTATCATTAGTAGGCTATCAATTCTCCACCCATACAATGCGCACGGTGTACATCCTCGCTCCAGATATTATCGCTCCTCGACAGATTTCTACAGAAGCGATTTGGAGGGAATTGGAGGAGGACAATAGGAAGGAAGGGGAGGAAAAGGAAGGACTGCCCAAAAATTGAAACAGTGTGAAGGCGTGACAACGTTGCCAAAGAAAGCAGATCTTTCATAACATGAAAAAAAAGGTGACGAATAATCAGTGAAAGGCATATATGACATGTGATCAATGATCATTTCTCACAAAATTTCTCCAGATGGTTAGTTCATCGCCTCCATTAGTGAACATTAAATGGCGTCGAAATCATCAACTTCCTTCCAAATGAACAATAATTTTTGTTTACCCATACGACTTCGAGATGCTCAGACGTCCAATATAATGGTTTACGACGTCGAAAGCCCTCATGTTCTGTTGCTTTGAATTGATTTTAACGCTGACAATAACATGTTTTTGATAACCGATGAAAGCGTTGTCCGCGGATTTGGACGAACTCGCTACTTCTCGCTTACTCTGCGAGCGCTTCACCCCGCTTAACCACTAACTATCGCGAACGTTTTCATTGACCAGCACTCGTGTTGGCAGTATGCACCAAACAACGGTCAGCATCATGGGTAAGAATAGATTTAAAAAAGTGACATGATTCATCAATTTGATGCCTAAATGGTAGCCAGGGATGGCCATCGAGAAAAATGAGTTCGTTCTGCGCGTTTATGGAGTGAAAAGAGTGGACACGCAAATAATCCATCAAAAACATTGGCACAGCTTTTTTATAAATTCCTGAGACAAGAGAAATTTTGAAAAAAAAAAGCTCTCAAAAAATTTATAGATGGAATCGCTGTTTGCATCATTCCCATATCCTGCACAGATTAATGATCAAAACTAGGGATCGCGATCACGCTTGACATTGTGTAACTCGTGAAAAGAGAATATAATTTTTCCATTAAGTGAAAACAACATAACCTATTAAAGGATGAGATTCAAAACAGTAGAACAATGAATAGTGTGACAATAAATTCAACCATTTGGCGAAACGACTTCTCGGTAATAAAAAAGTGCCGATCAGAAGCCGATCGAATCTACTCAATGAACGAAAATTTTAGTGTGCCATCGAATTTGTGGGGAGGAAATTCGGCTCGTCATTTTATACGATTCTAACGAAGCAAAATTTTTTTGGTCTCTATCCAATATTCAAAAGCGCGTAATAGCACAATTTCACCAACTAAAACCATAAACCCCTTCTAAAGTTCGATGGTGGCGCATCGAAGCGGATAAAATTTCCATTTAAATGTAAGATCGCGATTGGAATTGCCCTCTAATCGAATCATTCCGTATGCCGATTTTAGTGATTATCTTCCGACGAATTTCGCATTCCACGATATTCTTTAAGTTTATTAACAAACGAATGTGGTTTTTAAAGCATCATTATCGTCAAGTGGCCCCTTCGCTTACAACAATCATTTGATTATTAATTGAAGTAAGACATTTAAAGGTGTCAACAATTAGCAAATGTTATCTATTATGATAACATCCACTTTTCAAAATATTCCGATACTGCTTGCTCATGTAAGAAACAATTTAAATGCTTTTAAAGAAGAAAAAATAAACTAAGTTGTGTATTTTTGTTAGAATGTCAGATGAAAACGAAAAACAGTTGAGCATGCAGCAGTCGCATATTTTCCCTACTTGACACTGAGCTGCAATAAACTTCTTTCTCAAAGAAACGCCGTTGCGTTTCACGACGAAAATGGTGGCCATAAAACCTCCTGATGAAATTTGTATCTTATATATAAATGCAAATACATATATATTTATATTTATATTTATACTTATATTTATATTTATATTTACATTTGTTTATATTTACGTTTATTTATATTTATATTTATATATATTATTTGTATGTATTTACTTATATTTATATTTATATATTTACATTTATATTTATATTTATATTTATATTTATATTTATATTTATATTTATATTTATATTTATATTTAATTTATATTTATATTTATATTTATATTTATATTTATATTTATATTTATATTTATATTTATATTTATATTTATATTTATATTTGTGTTTATATTTATATTTATATGGCAACAGGAAACGACTAGAACAGTTCGTTCAATAAGATGAGATTCTAATGTCGTCTTCGCAAGAACGACTCAACGTCGACAAAGCTGCTGAATTTCTACGCACAATCAAGTGATCTATGAATAGCACTCCCAATTACGGGCACAAGTAATCTTCTAGCTCCCGATCGGCAAAATATGAAAGAAAAAATTCGAGATGGATCATAAATAAAAGGCTTGTGATCGCCGCATCCTCATACGCTTTTATAAGCTTCAGTTCAGCTTAATCATCCTTTCTAATCGACACTTACAGCAAATTAGAGGAAATATTCAACAATTCGGAAATTCAACTGAAACACGTTTCAGGCGATGTATAAGTTTATCAGATTTCGTATCTTTCGCATGCTACAGAAACTTTCATGGGAAATTTGGCGGCTTTCATTCTTTAAAGTCCGCCACTGAAAAAAATTTTGCCACTATCAAAAAAACAGGTTTTGAGGAGTAGCAATACCAATTTTCGGTGCTAACTGCCATTAATCACTTAAAACATGAGTGATTCCCCAGAAACTGCGAACATTTTCTAGCGTTCAAAATTTATCAATGATTTGCAGCCTTATGGAGTCTAGCAACTACCCGAAATCTGGAAGATATTTTGCCAAAGTTTTTAGTCAATATGACGACTTCTTCAGCAAAAATAGTCGAAGATTTTTCAAAATTCGAAAAAGCATTTATGGCACTGTTAATGCCATACTTTTTGTCATAGTTGGTGAAAGATGTCGACGAAAATTGACACTTGAAAGTGAGGATCTGTGAGAACAACGGAAAAATTTCTCTCTGAAAATATCATAGCTGAGAGCAAAATATGGTAGATGAGCACTGCTGTTAGCATATATCGTGATGAATTTTCTTAGGATATTACTGGCATAAATAGGAAGCACTTTGTCTTTATTTTTCAAGGCATTTTTCCTAAAAGAATTCCTTACTCGGTCATCAAAATGATATAATGCAGAAAAATGAAATAACAACGACATTTAAGTGCGTTCTGACGAAGTGTCAACTTGTTAGGAGAGAGCTAAAGGTATTTCTTCCAAGTAGCAATTCTCTCGCCCCCATCCTTCCCTCTACCGTGTGCTCTTTTGGTTGCTCAACTGAGCCTCTTTCGCCTTTTCTCAAAATCACAATTGCCATCTCATAGCAAGTTCTTAAGCAATAACATTCATTTATGAGACATCATGCCTTGCAATGCGTACAAGTGACATCGTTTTTCGGTATGATTCACTCCAAATAAAGCAACTTTTTATGGAAAGAAATAAATCACTTTTTGGTAAAATAATAATCCTTCAATGCCTCCCCAACCTGAAACCCATCCACTGGGATCATCCTTAAAAATGCTAATAACATATAAGAAGTTGCTCGGAATTGCGATGACCAGACGCTAAGGAGCCAGTAGCGCAAAGAACAGGATAAAATCATATTTTGAAAGGGCGCTGGCATCATTACTGCATAAATCATAAATTATATGAACTGTTCATGGAAAACAGTGCTGCAGTTGTGAAAAGGGCTTTGGTGACAGTTGCTAGCCAGCCGGCTGTCTCAACGACACAAATAAAGAGCCGCTCATAATAATGTTGTCTATAATAGTGCGGTTATCCAGTGCAGTAATACTATACCAATTTCAAGAATCCTATATATTTCATCGTCTAATATTCGCTCACAGCGAGAGCTCCACTATGTTTGCACCTCTCCCCCTTAATAACAAACAACAGTAAGATTAACATTAAAAAACAGGAAAGTGCATCAGAATGCCTAAGAAAACTCATGCTTTACTTCTCCGTCTATTAGAATCCAAAGCTACGTAATTATAGTAAAACAATAACAAAACACCTAAAATCGGATCTTCCTATGCAACTGCTTGTGCAAAACTGCATCCAAACATTTCTTCAGCCATAATTGGCTGGCTTTTCATCGAGGCAACTTAGGCTTCTACGACTCTCAGTGGAATCGAAAGACCAAAACGAGGCGAGATTTAAGAATATGGATGAAATATGTAAAAAACTGACCGCCGCAAACTTTCTGATCTCATGCTTCGCGAGCTGAAACTACTAGGCGGACCGAAAAACACCCACAGTAAAGACTCAAAAATATGGTAACGCAACATTTCGTCCAAAAAAAGAAAAAAAAAACTAGCGAAAAGCACATAAAAGTTATTGCAAGACCACCTATTAAGCAATTACTGAGTTTTTTCATTGCTTGAATTGTGAGACGATTTGCGATTGCAAATGGATAATTCGTCTGATATAGTTTGGATATGTCGATAAAATGAGAGTAAATATAAGTCGTTTCTGAGCCAATCAACTCTATTCGATGTATAATGCAAAGGAATATATCACATATACAAAGAATTCTCACGCATTTGCAACGTCCAAACGATTTATATTAGAACAATAAGAAAGACTGCCGGCAAATTTATAGCACAATTAGTGGCAAATTCATTGAGATTGCTGAAGTTTTGCGAAGAATTTAATGCATATGCTACAAATGAAAATTATCTCGCTAATTCAGTCACGGACATCGCAAATTCTCTAAAAGAGGGACTTAAGCATAACACCGATTAATGAGAATGCGTTCATTCTATAATATTGGAGTGAATTCACTACTTCATTGGATAACATCATCAATCGATAATGACAGCGCAATACTAAAATACTACGTAATATAGAATTTCCGAAGAAAATAGCCAATGAGATGGGTATACTTAAGGAGGAAATCGCAAATCGAATATGACTTCTCGCTCAAAAAAAGATCGAAGTGAAAGTGCTCATTATTAGCAAACAATACTGTTCTTCCGTATACTATTTTCAGCCTAGTTGTGCGAAGCGGCGCTTTAAACATAAATAAATATTCATGGCAATGAACTGACGTGAAAAGTGACGGTGCTGACAGCCCTTAATGAAGTGAAATGAAAAGTGACGATGATGAGGAGCCTTAAAGCATAAAATATTTGAAGACACTTCAATGATCCACAAAAAACAGTTTTGAAATATTGAACAAAAGAACAGAAGTGCATCAGCAAATGACTACATATATGCTGCGTAAAATGAAACAAACAAGTATACGGTAGTGTCGTCGAATGATAAGCCGAAACGCCATCAACGAAAGTCATTCTCCAAAGAATGGCGAAAAATACTGCGAAGAAAAAAATGCTCACTTTGATGTCGTTTAGTGAATATGATATGGAAATATGAAATATGATCACATATGAGCAAGTATGGAAACTAATGACTGATGATTTAAGAGAAAAAAAGCAACAAGAAAAGAATAAGAAATTAAAAAAATATTTTATATATGAAATAGGAGAATTCTTTGTTCGAATTGAAATTTGAAAAGAGTGGAATTTTTTGTGCAAAAAAAAAAAAAAATTGCATCACGATTTGAATGTAAAAATATAACGAAGAGATATAGAATTGGCGTTTAAGAAAGTGAATTTTTGAAAATAACTGACGCAATAATGGAAAATAGAAATATAACAATGGCTGTAAAATTCACAATGAGCTAATAGATAAAAAACGCAGTATGAAATGAGGCAGTATCAATTCAAGCAAAATGCAGCGCTTCATTTCTTTTGTTAATTCCCATTTAAAAAAATATTGAATAAAATAGGAAAATTCTGTGGTCGTTGAATACAAGTGAGTAACGACATCACTTGCAGCCATCATATCCCAAAATATGTAGGTTCATAAAAGCTTTGAAATATAAAACTTTTTAGTTGAAAAATTTGTTGTGGAAGAATTAAACTTAACAATTGGAAAAGAGTGTCAATAAGACTAGGATGATATGTTCAAATTTAAAATTTGGCAAAGGAAAACTGCCACTTGCACGGAGATCCGAAAAACGATGCAGATTTATTCCACTGTAAGTAATCAGAGCTTAAAATATTGTGTTGACATAGCCTCTGAAGCTGCTATCAAAAATCTTCAAGGCACTAGCATTATGTTCAAGTCTGATAGGCACTTTGCAAGTTTCATATGTCGACAGCATGCTTACAGCTCAGTCATGCATTTATAAATACAATCAAAGTTCAGTTTGTAAGGCAACCATGGACAATATCGCTCGGTGCTTCCCGATGTTAGGCAGTGTCAGAAAAATAGGCTCTCAGAGTTTTCCGATGCTGAACAGCAACTGCTGAACGGAATTCCTTCTTAGCGAGGATATGCATGAAAACAGTTGATAAAACTGAAGAAAATCTTCAACTAAATATTAATGTAATGCCCATAGAACATTTTTTTTCTGAGATTTCGTTCAATTACAAACAATTAGGGAAACGCGCCAGATAAGTTAATTAGATAAGCATTTCTTAAGATCCCATCCCCCTATCAATCAATACCAAAGTACGAAAAAAACCAACTGACAAAATGAGAGGAACTTTTTATGAGCATTATCAAAACGCTTCGCGCCACACGGCTCCAACAGGTGAGAATAAGTGAGCTAAAGAACATGGGAATATGGGGTCAGGTGGGTGACCAAATATGGTGGCAGGAAGTGGGGGGAGGGGCGAGGGAAAAGGGGAGGAGGTAGGATCAAGTAAAATCACCAAAAGCAGAAGCGAATAAAAACAGAAGGCAAGCCAAACACAATGCAATTCCCACTTTCAAAAAAAATTTAGAAAACATATGCTTCCAGGAAATTATTCATTCGTAAATTGAGTTACATTTGCTTATTCGGCTGAATTATACTTGCTTCTTCTCGTGGTGATTGCACAGAATTTTGATTAGTTTCACTTCACCAGCTGCCCTCATACTTCTCTTCCAGCTCATATTAACCTCACAGAACACATCATTCGCTCTTAGCCAGCTTATTGTCATTTGATGATGAAGTGTAGTTGCAAAATATTCTGACAATGCTTTTCGTCACTGGCATTTCTTGTGTGTATAAAATTCTGCCTGTTTTACTGACCCAATTTCAAGCCAACAAATCTGTTCGATGTAGCTAGAAAATTTAGCCTGGCGAATTTCCAAAATTTCATCCGCAGTTTCATTTTTGTAAAAACGCACTAAAACTCGGTTGTGGATTATACTATTTCCGTGATTTATTTGCAGGCGTCATGTAGAACTGCTTGATGCGTTGTAGAAAGAAAACTGATGGCTTCTAAAATTCTATCGCTAACTTTTGAAAAGTAAATATATTCGTGAGAAACAGCGAAGAAGTGCTATAAATAAAGTGATTGGTGGTGGGAGAGGTGATGGAAGAGCTTCAGCATGTGAGAATTTCGAAGTCCTGTTGGTTTGGATGCAGTTCTGAGAATGAAAATTTTGTGTCGAAAAGGATATCTACGATAAAGGAAATTTAACAGGTGAACACAGGACAAAAGAGGGACATATAATGATATTAACGTAGCCACCGGAGGCAATTAATGAACGGAAACAAAAAACAAACCAGGTAATTTCTTCAGTGGGGGAGAATGGACGAGGATGAAGGAGTAAGGAGCCCAAGAACTTGCTTCCTCGTTACTTCTAGCTTACGAATGGCTTCCACCTCCCTGAAGTTAATTCACAATTTCTGCACTTTGCTGATAATGTATCTGCTTAATAACCCTACTATCTTTCTTACTGGGAGCTTTCACCAAGGAACGGATGAACTTTACAGGGAACGGATGCCCGGATGAACTAATACCGAAATTTTAAGCCTAGAAGTTTCATGGCAAGCTTTATTACTACTCCAGAACCCTTTGATGTAGGGGAGGGACAGCACTGACATAGAGAGAGAGAGAGAGAGAGATAGAAGTATAAGAGTGCTATGTGACTAGACAACCATAATGACCAGCGAAATCCCACCCTTGCCCTTTCCCCAGTTCCATAAACACAATCGATATTGAGGGTTTGAGAAGGTATTGACTTTTTTGATTGCCCAAGTGTTTTGACGAAATTTTTGTGAAATAAGTCCTTAATTCGGAAATTGGGGCTACGTCTATAGTCAACAAGCGCTGGCACACGCCAATAAGGAGACAAATCAAAAAATGTAAGTTCGAACAAATATAGAAGCTTGAGTAAACAAAAAATGATGGCAAGAAGTTTAAAAAGGAGAAAGAAGGTTTGAAGAAACAAGTGAGGTTTATAAGTATTCAGCTTTGCAGGTAAAAAATCGCTCGAACAACAAGTCTCTGGTAGTTTAAACGATGCTACCTATTAGGAAGAAAATCAAAATACTTATGTACTATAAATTCAAACTCTTAATTTTTAGTTCACTAAAATTTTGCGGGTCAGTACCCGTCAGTAATTCAAGTTTCGATGAACTAGCTCTTGCCACTATAAACTTTTTGAGAATCTGGTGAAGGATGATGCATTTAGCTGGAGTATAAATGACCAAGAACACTCATAGTCTATGCTACAACCAGCAGTTTAACCAATCATATCTATAATAAAGCGAACGTTAGCATCACAAATTTCACAGGAACGATTTTCACCTGCAGATAAACACATACAAAAGCACATATAAAAGACAACATTAATGTGCTTGAAAGTGGTGACTAGCAAATTTCGACAAAATTATGAGGTGATATATTAAATCACTTGCAAGAGAAGCATCTTTTCTGCGTCGAAACTAAATGATAATATTAATAAGATTATTGAAATTTGAAGCGAATCTAGAAAATATTATATATATATATATATATATATATATATATATATATATATATATCTTAACAGTAGAATAGGTAACTGAGGGAATGCGCTTTTTTAAATTTGCTGAGTGAAATTAGAAATTTATGCTATGTTGTTTTTATGAAAAAAATTTCATTGCAGACAAATTTAAAAATAGTAGAGATGAGCGAGCGGTCCTAACAGGTGGAAGGCGCAATCTGTATTATGCGGAGGATGCTTTCTGAGTCAAGGAGAGTTTCTTGGAGAAAACAGGACCGGAAGAAATAACGTCATAAATCTTACAAATTTCGCGGATCACTGAAAAGAAAAATTCTGAGGAAAAGAGCGGATAACTAAACAGTTAACGGGTTATCAATGGGATAAAGTCGTATGATCCCCACTAGCGATATTCGACGGCTCCCATAATATTTTACAATTAATTATGACAACGAATTCGTAGAAGCTGAACTAGAAGAACAACATTCAGCGAGTAAAAAAGAACACTGGCAAAATACAACTGTTGCAGTAATATAGGACGATAAGCGATACTCCAGAAATAAAAAATTAGTGTTGCGCAGCATGAATCATCCCACCTAGCTTCCGAATAAGCGAAGAATATACATTAGAATTTAAAAATTTGAGACGATTTTCTTTTTTTTTTTTTGAAAAACGATAAGATGAATGAAGAAATGAGTTGAGGTTCGATGATGTTAATCGGTTGCAAAGATGCACAACGATAGAAAATTGGTGTTGTGGGTTGGTCGTCAAAAAGGACACGTTGATGGACCGATGAGCGGCGCCCTTCGTAAAAACTCAGCAGAGAAACCGGGTCAACACGAACATCAAACGTGAGCCAACACACTCACTTGCCATCTGCCACACAATGATGCACTTTGGCAGCGAAACTTGTACGCACGCATGCACCTATCCAACTTGCCGGCTGTCATTCGTTCTCTAGTCCGCAACGCTGCTTCAACACAAGTTGATCAATGTATAAATTTAGCCTAATTAAGACTATTTCATCTATTTACAAAACTCCACAGCTGGTCGAAATTTGTCCATCATCGAATTATGCTACATTTTGGAGAACTTTTTTCGTTTCATGACAGACTGCCAAGGACAACATTTCTCAAAGGCAACAATGTTCCTGAATTAATTTGTTTTGCCAATTCCTTTTTCTGAAAGTTGTGTGTCTTGGCTACTGCTAGTTTAACCAAAAATAGATATCAAAGTCACTTAAAAAAACTATTTTCACGTAAGTTTTGCGAGAAGTACAACTAATATTTTCAACTGACAGATTGTATGAGAATAATGAAGATGTATGATCTAAATAAATGAAGGCGAACAACTCGGAAATTCAGCAAGACCGGAAGAGGTGAATTAATAAATTTTAATTTGCATAATAGTATGTTTAAAATTCCAAAACAACAACGCACCTGTCAATTAACGTCACGCTGGGTTATTTAAGCTTCTTGGGAATCGAGAGGCATGTTTGACATTCGAGGGTAATGAATGCGAATTCGATATCCACTAAAAAGTTATTGCTAATCCAACTGTGGACGTTAATCAAAGGAAGCTGAATGAATGTGGAAAAGCATTGAGAGAGGGGAATGTTATCGAGATGAATGGCCAACTACATCTATCAATATGATTGATTCTACAAAAATGATTTTCATCGATTCTTTTTCTGTTGTTTTCCTCCATTAAAAAAGCCACACTTAACATACTTAACAAAGAAAAGGTAACGGAGATGATACAACAGTAAAACCTGTTTCATCAGTTGCTTGCTTCTTTGGCATAACACACAATTTTTACTAATTTTTGATCCAATCATGAGAAAATTTCACTGAGCTCATTAGGGCACTGTTCACGACGATGATTATTTACAGATCTACGGTCTGCCCATGTTGGTGAACGAGGAAGGATGAATATTAAGCGCGTAAAATATTTTGAACTTTGCGTGGATATAACCTGTACGGGTTTACAGCTAAAGTTATTCGATATTTTAGTGCCACCTCAGCGATGAAATTTCTTCGAACTTTTATATCACCTTTAAATGACAATTTGAAGTAGGACATCCTTTGCGGTGCTTCACGTTATGTTCAATTTGAATTTTCAGAGGAATGTCGAATTACATAGTTTTATATTGAAACTTTTAGAATCATGAGTCACTGTAATTGCCGAAGGGCATTATTCACATCCAATATATTTCATTCAAATCGATGTAAAAAAGAAATTAATTCGATAATAATAGCTGGCACAAGATAATCGCTTGTTTGGTCAATTGAAACTTCGAAAGTCCAACGAAAAGCGAACACAAAAAAAAACAAGATGTCCTTCTTTACGAGTAAAAAAGAAACAATAAGGAGAAATGAACTAAAGGAAATGAAAAAAGTAGTGCTGACGACAGATTTCCCCTGATTTTTTTAAACAAAAAAACAAGATGAAACAACAATTCCTTAACATCTCATCAAATACAAAAAAAAAATAAGAAAACGTTTTTTCCACTTTATTTCAGAATAAGTAGTTGATATTTGGAATTTGCAAACAAATCCCATGATTCATCACAGAGGAATGGTTGAGGAAGTTCAATTTACGCTTGCATGACTATAATGAAATAAAATCCCGACTAGTTGTATTGATCTTTGAAATAAATGGATATTTGACAGCTGCAATTAATCATTAAAGACACTTAAAAAAATACATGGCTGGCGTGACAATCGACTTAACCCCCATTTTTCCTGCTGTTCCACTGCGTCATCTCCACAATGCATTATGATATTAGCATCGTGTTGTAATGACAATTTTTTCGTTCCTTATGGCGAAGTGAGTCGTTAGAGGACTTACATTAAGCGTGAACAACACTACATTTCGGCGAACGCAGCATGTAAATGGACCAGAAAATCTCACTTCTTCTAAGTTAAAATATCGGAAGCAAGCGAGACTATACTACATAAACTATAAAGGATATACCATGTGAACTACAGCTCTACGCATTCGCATCACTCTATGGGAAACCTACTGTTCCACAAAGAGCAGTTGCAGCATTGTATTCTGCACAGTGAATACTGGTAATATTCCAACAAGTTTATAGACACCAAGAATGCCTAGAAGATGAGACGATTGTTGATTTGATAGTGAAGATGGTGGTAAATGTGCCATCAGTAGTCTCAGGTAGGGATACAATAGTGACATTCGACGAGGTGAATCGGTGGAGCATTATCATCTGTTCAGAACTACTGCACTCAACGCAATGAATAATGAAACGAAACCAGACATTTTATAAGCGTCAGGCCTCGCAGTGATCTCTGATTGTTCGTGACGATCTAAGAAACGGCATGCAGAGGACTTGTTGGTTATTTGTGAGGTGATTTATGGCTTTTGTTTAGCAAACAAACCGAAGTAAGAATGCATCGAGTGCGTGCAAACTATATAAAACATTTTTGTGAATGTTGGCGAATAGCTCTACATGAATGAATAGTTCAACTTCACTTCGCTGATCCCGTTATTGCAACGGATGATAGTGTCAATATAACGTAATCTATCTTGTATCGGCAGTCACCTATCTATTTATGGTTTTGAAGGAAAGCGCATCAAGAGAAAAGCGCAAAACTATTCTGCTAACACTCGACATAGAAATATGGGAAAGCTCACACTAGAGGATCAGCTTATGGAATGATAGAAAGGGCACTATAAATGAGGAAATATGGTACTTGCTGTTCCTATATGCAAACACATGCGATTTTCATGGATCGGTGAAAGATGATGCGGCTTTAAAGCGTTCGAAGCATTTCTGCCTTCTCGGATAGCAATTGTGCCGTTCAGTGCTGCTGCATCGAAGCACCGACATTCGCCACCCTCAAACGCCACATCCATACCCGCAGCAGTAAACATAACTATTCTATTTAGCTATCACTAAATTCACTGCAGTGATTTTCGCTTCGCAAAGGAAGTTTATCACTTCTTTTAATACTTATTTACTGCAAGAAAATTATATTCGATCGAATTGCATTAAATAACGTTAAATTATATCAAATATTACTTAACTAAATATTAGCAACTTATATTCGATCAAACACAAACTAAACCAAAAGAGATCTATTCAAAAGAAGCTTGACTATCGTTACAAAAAGATAAGATGCAAAATGGCAGAGTGAGCAAAGTAATGAAAAACTAAATCAGGAATTTTATTCATCATGGCGAAGAAGAATATACATTAAATGCTGTGCGCTTCCATTTTTACCTTTCAATATCCTCTTAATAGCAAAAAACCGAGTTCAAGTCACCACTGTTCACCGCATTATTCACCTTCCTTGCTAATGATATCCTTAAAAGAGACCCCATCTTAAAATGGACTATTTAAAACATTCTGGGGAGTGTCTCACCCAACTTCAAAGTTCACTTAATATGAGTAAATTTTGCAACTCTCAGATATCAAATATAACCCATTGGGAAGTTGAAAAACTTGCTAGAAAACAAGTATGAAAGAGCATAATAGCACTGTATTTTGCGTTCAAAAAAGACAAGTATATATCCGCCCCTATCACAAAAAACCTACTAAAGTCGAACACAAATAAAGATTAAAAGAAAAAATTCATTTGAAGAACGCAATAAACGAGCTTATGCAACAACTAGTCCATGCGTCGAAGCAACTTCGAACTGCTCTGATACTGCAACATAGATGTACAACTCTCCGCGATAGATGAGGTAAGATGACAGTTTACCTCGGGTACAAAACGCAGGTACCACGACGAAAGAGAAATAAACCAGGTAGGAGCGCGAAATTATGAGCAGGTATATTTCAAGGTGATTTTAGTAAGTGTGACTTAAAGTTCAACTCGTAGCTGCAAAGATTATCCACTATTATTTGTTGTATTACCAAATACTGCGCACATGCATCGATAATTATTCATAATTTCAACGATCAAAGTATATCAAAAGAAACATTTGCAGCTTAAATGTTTATGCAAAGAACTCATTGTTCTAAAAGAACCAACCGCATATCTATACTGGCTTCACTTCAATCCGCTATCGTTTTAGCTGATCTAATTTGTCCTCATTGTTAGCTTATAGCACGATATATTCATAAGGCAAAGCGCAGGTGTGGCCAAAACAAAGCAATACAACGAAGATGCAGAGTGCATCTCGGCACTAGGAGTAGTACTCTCGTGCAATGTAAGACCACTCGCCCTTTGCAGCACGCACGCAATCGCTCGACTTAACCGCACGCACACGCACACACATATACACACACAAGAAGAACAGGAAATTTCCCCAGACAGCCTGCTGCCATCAGAGAGCGTGCCGGACTTATATGGACGCATAGGGAGAGATGAAGAAATGCTTAGAGCGGAGTTTCGATGCATATCGATTCATTAGCAATACAACAGTAGTACTAAGAAATAGCTTGCCATTAACATAGAGCACAGCTGTGTTTGCAACACAAAACAATGAACGACGTATGCTCGTAATGCTTTAGGGGTAGCGGTGAGTTGTATGTGAAAAATCGAATTGGTATTTTGGCGACAGCCTCAAAACCACGCGAACCTATCATTTTGCGGTTTTCTTCAATTCTGCTTACGAACAAACCTGGCGGTGTTTTCCTTTTGTTTAGACGAATATATATAAGAAAAGATTTGTCATCTGATATCATACGACATAGCCATATTGACTTCTAGTGGATCAACCATAGGAATAGGTGAACACAGAAATCTCACCAAAATAAACGCAAGAGAATGGAATATCACCGCAACGATAAAATTAGCAAAAATATAGGATCGCTTCGTATATGCCAAGTTTTGCAAAAATGACCAACGGCTACCCACTTCTGTGCATAAACATACGTCCGGTTTTCTATTCTTTGGCAACTCGTGAATGACATTAAACTTGCATATGCAAATTTCGAATCGGTGAGAGACGGAAGAGGCAACAAAAATGCGCCTTCAAGACAGCCGGCACAGTACGCGTTTTTGTATTTCGAGCCACTGCGCTAATCTCTGGCCCATAAAGCAATGACAGAACACCTAAAAACATTTCCTTCCATGAAATCGATCATTTGTGAAAATGGGGAATTCATAACCGCATCCAGCCGATAGTAGAACAAATTTGACATAGGAATTTTCCTTAGAATTTCAGTGTCAGTAGCTTAAACAGAACATGATGAAAACAATAAAGTTAAGAACAGGGCCACTCACGGCATAGACTACATCTAAAAAATACCACTGTTGAAACATCTGTTGCAAGTAGCGAGATGAAACTAACAGATACACCATCGGCGCAAACATGGCAATGCTCTAATGCGCTTTCCCGAAAACTGCAAAAGTATATTCAAGTGAATTTTAGGATTTAAGCTTGTGTTAGTATTTGCTTTCGCAAGAAAATGTTTTCAGTTCTGAACAATCACTTAGCGGCGAACGAAGAACAAACTTTCGCTGCAGATTTTTTTTTTAAGTTGACGACAGTACAAGCAAACGTTTCATTCGACGTCACACTTCCCATTAATTTTGGATATTCGCACATCGGGTCGGGAGTGCAAGGAACTGAATATGTTTACTTGTTCATATGCGTTGTTAAAGCAAACCCAATACTGCAAAAATTACAAAAAGCCCATATCGTGTCAACTCTTCTGAGCGCTATCTCACTCGATTTTAGTTCATCGCACGTCATCAACTCCACTAAATTTCATTCACTTTATTTAGTTCAATATTTCTAACTTCAATATTTCTAATTCACATTAAAAGCACTGCGTGAACGCAAAAATCTGCCTCCATTTTTAGGTCGCATTGTACTAACCCAACAACACAGGTGTTCTCAGCGTTACCATAAGCTACATGTAACTGTTCCACTGGCGACCTATTCTGGAATGTTGCATGAAGATATGATCCTCTCATCTTATTTCTGATGAGAAGTTTGTTAAAAGCGTTTAAGGGAATTTCATTCGCATGACGCTTCGTTATTTATCTTTTACCCCATTCTTACCTACTATCAGCTCCATCAACCATTTTCGGCTCGATCAACTTTAGAATGGCATACGGTGAAATTTGATCCTATTCAATGCTATAAAATCGTGAGGCACTTTTCCTATATACCCATCGGATTTAGCGTTTCGCTCGTTGAGGAAATGAGCGGAGAATTCACAGCGGCATTAATTAGTATTCGAAACAAACTCCCCATATAGCGTCTTCTACAGTTTCCACATTCAAGTTCTTAGAAACTTCTTAGAAACAACCTTCCTCAGAAGAGAGTTGAGGCATGAAACTTTTTGATATTTGATAGCCGCCTCGGTTCATTTCATATGAGAACGCTGACTAATTTATGCCTACCGAGCATCATGCGCATCACCCTTTTATATCTCTTGCATTTATATAAACCTGTACATTTGGTTTCCTTTTTATGCAGGAAATGAAGTTTCCTCTTACTCGAGTTCTTGCAACGAGTGTAACATTTATATATATATATATATATATATATATATATATATATATATATATATATATATATATATATATATATATATATATATAATGTTACACTCGTTGCAAGGCTCCATTTTTTTGATATTTTCATATGAGGGATGGTATATATATATATATATATATATATATATATATATATATATATATATATGCTGTGCCGCCAGATGCTATCCTTCCGTTTTACTTGCTGTTTTTTGCACATATATGAATGTTCCTCACAAAACGTTTGCATATTTGTTCGTTTGTTCAAGAAATATTTCGTCGAATGCTATGCCGTGACTAGTACAACAGGGAACGCTCAAAAATCTCGAACACAAAATGTAAAACCAACGAAATGAAAGAGAACAAATGGGTAATGGTTTCGTAATTCTTCAATATACGCACTAATAAATAAAAACCTTCGTGGTCTTAAAGCATGGGCAGGCCCAAAAAATGCCGCAGTACTCGCGATTGCCTCATTATATGATATCAGTGGCTCATTATATAAAATCAATGGCTGACTGTGTCATATCCGTCTTCAATTGCACAATATTCATCTTAGAAATAATGGTACACATTGCAATTTGAGATTCTCACATGAAGCTCCAAGCTTTAAACTTTTAAAGTTGAGCTTAATATCATCCGGATATGTCGAAGCTGATTGTTAAGAAAAGATGTTCAATGGCAATCATTCATCCTTCTTATAATTCTGCCTAATTCTATAGTAACAAAATAAACTCTCATAACCCTTATATTCCTTAATACGATCGTAATTACTTTCTATAATAATCTTATTTTATGATATTGTCCTTGTTTGATTGTGTGACGAAAAGCGAGTTGTGAAAATTTGCAACAAAAATTACTCACGAACGGCAACAAACAAAAAAGAAGAGGCAAATTTGAGAATTTTCTTTTTTTTGCGCATGCGAGATCGAATGAGTAGAAGAAGAGTTACAAAGTTCCAAATTCTATTCCCTACATACTTTGCCAGCATTTATTTCGCTTATAGGTGATGAATCTGTTTACGATTTTAGAGCACCGCTCCAACTAAGGAGTGATAAGTAGTACTAAGCATATAGTTCTATCTCCAATATGTCAAGTGAAGGAAGTTAGCTAAATTGCTTGAATAATCGTCCACACCAAGTGTTTACGACAGCAAACCTCCACACGTACAACTTGAAGCTGGGACCATACGCCACCTGAGTCATGAGTAAGAGCAAAAGGAAAAACAATAATGTGTAGATAAGGATTCCCGAAATAAGTAAAAATTGAGAAACTGATTGTTCATGGTCTGCAAGAAAGGTTCTTGGGAGCGCACCAAATATCGATCGGAAGGATGGTGCAACCGTTGCAAAGGGACAATGATATGAAGGCCCGATCGGACATCGTGCCTCAGCTTCGTCAAATATTCGTGTCGATGGCGAATCGACATCAGTGAACATCTCAAATTCGAGGACCAGCTAGACGTCGTTCGCTAAACTCATCGTGTCATGCAAACATGCGTAACTCCTCGTTACATGAAACACATCTGCAAACACGTCCTACGTTCGACCGCAATTCCGACGACTTCCTAATGAGAGATAAGTGGGAAGCAGACCTGCTGCGATAGGCAATTTTACAGCTCTTTTCACGAGATCAGCCAGTTTTATAAACTTCACAATAATTAAATATGCAGAATAAGACAAGCATGTTTTACGTCTTCCAAAAACATTCATTTCCACGCGTTTTTGCGCATCTGCATTTACAAAGTGCATTACGGGGGTGTCTTGGACCTGCTTATGGACGCATGAGTCTGAACCTTTGCCTCAGTTCGAGAACGACTGAAGCCAAAGTTGCAGAATGTGGATATAATAGTTGCTGAAGACTACCATCTAACCAGTTTTGCAAAAATTTTTGTATAATATTCAAAGGGGCAACAGGGTAAGTTGGACATGGATGTTTTGTTGCATTTCCTATCACTAAGTGGCATTTCATGAAACATGCTGATGTAAGGAGTGAAGTTACAAAATCACATAATATGTTAGCATCTTCAGCGGAATGGCTCGATTGAGAAGTAGACATAGGTATTGTCCTATGCTGCAGAATATTTCTACAAAAATTCGTAACCTTTGCTTCAGTAGTTTCATATTCCAACCTACTGAATGATGGAGAGATACATATAAACGAGCTTACAAACATCGCCACAGTGGGTCTTACGTGTGCAGATTCGCAAAAGCCGCTGCATTATTTCCAATGTTAACGCTGTTACTTCTTATAGCTCCTACCCGTAACTAATGAAGGAATCCTTATTTTGCAAGACGCATATCGATGCCTTTTAGCAATAATAAGGTAAGGTGATTGCTGAAGAAAATTGTTTGGCTCATGTTTCTCAACTGTATTCGTACTACGTATGAATGATATCGAAAATCAATACAAATGTTCCCTCCAACTGCAGCCTGATACATTTTCCGTATTTTGGAATAGAATGTATTGTAGCAATTGCACAAAACTACATTCAACTTTTTCGCCTCAAGAATTTTTCAGTTATAGCATACAAAACTTGTATAATTGACAGCTCAAGAGAACGGTTAAAATGGAACTGGGTTCACATACAAAATTGCTACAGATGCAAATACAGGATGGTTAGCGTCTCATTTGAGATTCCATAGGTTTCCGACTGCTTCAATATACAGCCAACAACTTGCCTCACTCCGGTAGTCTACTTGGCAATATTACAATGACTCCCCGTCTAGACTCTAAGAAAACTCGTGATCTCGAGCCCATCCAAAATATGCTGCATCATCGGTCATTTCAACAAGCTTCGCGCATGCGGCAGTACTCAATGCGTTCATGAACTGATAGGCGCAAGCAGGAGAGCTTATGCTGGCAATGGCCGCCACTCACTGCACATTTCAAAGAGGTACAGAAGGGGCAACTGTCATGCAATGTGATGAACCACTTCCCTGCGGGGGAGGTTGGCATTCTGAAAAGTCACTCCATGGGGCGGAGGATATTCGTGGCCTCATAGAGGTTGGGGGATGGAGGGGGAGGCGGGAAGAGAGCAAGAAAACGCTTGCTTTTACAATGAGACCTTCGTTCCATTGTTCTGGCTATCGCATTATACCGTGTTCGCAAACAATTGTGGAGGACTAGCAACTGTTAAAGGTTGCGGTTTTGGTCTATCATAGCATCTGAAATGCAGCTAAGTTGATAGAGTAGCTGTGACTAACATCCAAAACGCGTATTTACGAACAACACAGTGTCATCCATAACTTCGCGGATCTGCTACGTGATTTTTAAAAATTAGTTGCTATTGCACGATATTCGCTTTAGAAATGATATGAAGAGTGACTATGTTAATATTGCATCGTTCTTATGTGAGTAGGCTGTATCAATGCGCAGCAAAGGTGTGGAGGACACTTGTGGAGCTTACTTTTTCTATAAGAATGGAAAAAGTGAATAATCGAATAGAAACTGCAGGCAAAATGCACAGCTCAAAAAAGTGAAGGGTGACATTTTTACCTGTACTTTAAAGCAGTGAAGAAGATTACAGCTTATGTTTTTCTCAAGGTAACAGAGCATAATTATAGCACACTTCAAGAAACTTTGCTAACCGTAACTAACGAAAATCTAGTCTCGATAAAACATATAAGTGCATAATTTAAGAAATCATAGTACCTTATAGTCACCATAAGATAGCTTAATGAACTTATGAGATGGTGAAGCATAACGTAGCATATTTTTCGAAACCACGGATGAAGCGACGTAAACCGTAGTATTTAGAAAATCATAGTTAAGCGGCAGCACGCTTTGCAAAGTTCTTCCTAATTGCTTTTTCTCTGGTATTGATAAAATATTCTTTCTCTTATTGCTTTTGTTCCTTTCACCTAATGGATTTGAAGATAAGTTGTACGTCGCCGCATACGACTACTGCGCAGAAAAAGGCACTTTTTCGAGGCCGAAAAGATGAGAGGCTAACAGAGGGGAGGACAAAGAAGAGGAGGACGGCATTTGATGGAGATTCGATAGCGATAGCTTTCCCTTTAATTAGCGTTTGGCTTATGCAGGTTTCCATTTTGTGCCTCGACAGGTGACTACATGATAAGCTAGAGGTGTTTTCTTTCTTTAAAAACCTGCTCCCCATTAGCTGAGGGATTATATTTGCCTTGATAGTGTTGTAAGCTTTCATGAAATAAGATTAAATGAATTTCTTCCTTTTCGGGACTCATTTCACCTATGATTTCAATCAAATGAGTCTGTATTGGGATGTTTCATGAAGGCATGGTGAAGACGTGGAACTTCCGGTTCTACCGCAGGACAAAGTTTCGCAATACTCCAGTACCTCCGATCGAATATAGCATCTTCCGCCGAATTTTCGCAGGAAAAAATAGTCATAATGGAGGCCCAAAACGCAATTCTCAAAATGACGTACTCAGTTGGGTAGGTTGAAAAACCAACTGTCATTTCACTTTTATGATTTCTAAAAAATAAAGTTTTGCGACCATCGATTAAACTCTAAGATGAGAAAAGCTACGACACGAGTATGCAATAGAGTAGATTCGTTTTCAATCAACAATATGACGAAACAGGAAATTACGTGAAGTTGATGATCTAATTTTACACTAAATGCGATAATGCAATGAAATATTGAGGTAATAAATAATTCATACCTCTCAAAGTGGCAAATTTATTGCATCGTAAATTTTACATTAAACGCAATAAAATTTGCACGCGCTGAAAAATAGCTAGAGGTGACATCACGAATAAACATGAAGATGAAGCCCTAACACTTAAATCGAATATTCTATAGGAGATTGCAAAGATAGTAGCCCGCAAAATTATAAAGCTGCCCACATGTGAATGAATGCATAAAAACAGAAGACGAAGGAAGCAAAGCAATGACGTTAATGAACAAATTATGACTCGACGATCTTTTACAGCATATTCGCCTTCTCCGCATAATGAATTCAATTATGGCAAATGCGAGATCGTGCATTATGGCGTGCTGTTCTTTTAGAAGTTCAAAGTGATATGCGAGGGAGGCCCACACCTTCCACGACAAGTAATCATCTGAAGTCCTCCTCTGAGGCTGCATAGAACTTGCTGGTTAAAAGGTCGCTCAGAAATATACTTCAGCAGCATCAACGAAACCTTGCAATTAAATTTTCCTGTTCATGCACAATTCATGATCAAAATCTCGAACTTTCTTGTGAGTGAGCCGGGTGCTGCAGCCCGTAAACGCTTCCTACAAACAGATAGCATCATTGTACTAAGTGGTAGCCGGTTCCAAGCCTAAATCCGCGTACCGTTGTGCCGATAATCTACTTCATAGCAAAACGCCCAACTAATAAAGACACTCATTTATTTGCCAAGTTGATCAAATTTATATACTAAAAATGATTTTATCTGAACGATCGCTGATTTTCTTCCCATCAACAAAACTGCCATCTTCCGATTGTTGTTGTGCATGCAATTGTTCTCGTCTAGCAACCAATAATTTGAACGCTCAGTCAGAGGGTTATTTATGTATTTACGATTTCGAGCAAATTTATACGTATCATTAAGATGTCGTGAAAGCATTCATTCACTTAACTCCCCAACTCACAAACGATAATAATTCCATCTTGCCTATCTGCGAAGGTTTGGGGCTCCCAGAACTTTCGCTGTAGAAATCTATTCACTCATCTAGTTTGAGAAATCCATTCTACTGAAGTCCACGTTTCGCAGGTGTGCAATAAAGTTAGTGGTCCCTTTAAATAACACGACCATGGACTTGTATCTCCCACATCTCGCTTCCGATTCTCCTATCTTTTAACGTGGAGGCACATTTTTCTAAACGCACATCATAAATCTCCAAAACGACGCCTACCGCTCCATTCTTCTTTTATTCCTTCTCATCTTCCTCAACTCTTTAGCACATGATATAAAGCACTCTCAAATATCAAACAAGCGCAGCTAAAAGCCACAACTGAAAGCGCAATCAATTAAATAATATTCTGTTTTTTTGTAGACCAACTATCTGTTTCATAATAATCCATGTACTACAGGTTTCCCCACATTCTATGCCATCGGTCCCTACCAGCTTATCTAACATCCGACAACTTCGGATCGAGGCATGACGTCGGCTATTTGATGCGGCTCCTACAGCCACTGTAATGCAATTGCATACGAGCCTCGTGTACGTTCCATCTTCCCTCTTAATAGAGCAGTTTGAGGTGCTCACGTAGCTTTTGATGGAACGTTTCATTTTCAGCTTCAGATGGTTGGTTCGATACAACCCAATATTCTGAAGGGGAAAATCAAACTTCTGATGACGTGAGGGTAACAGTTGGCACCGCAGAGAGAAGGATAGAGGGAAGTGAAGTAATGAGAATAGGCGAGGTAAGGAAATATGCAGAACTGCTGCAAGAAGTGAGGTAGTGGACATACTGATTGGTGTGGGTTTACTTCCGTTCTAAAGTGGTCGTGAAGAGGATCCGCCCCTCGCATCCCCGCAAGAAGGCTGCCGCTCTATTGGACTCATCCCATCTAACCTTCCGACACAGAACGCCCTCACCGACATCCAACACAGTTCATCAAACTGCTCCTGACTGCAGTCGTCTAAGCACAGAATATACTATTGCCGGCAAGATGTAAGGTTTAAGACTACCTCCTTAGTCATTCCGCTGTCACTACAGCGGATTTCTTTCCAGATGGAAGAATTGTTACATTTGATGACTCAAACGCGCAGTGGAGCAAAAAATTTTCCTCGTTCTCATGCAATACCGGCCACAACATCACGCTTAGACCCACCTCTTTGAACATTTGAAGCAAGAGAAAACGTCCGCCTCTCTCCGGAACCGAAATGCAGTCAATGAAGAGCAAGGTCAACTTATTACCCACGGCCACGAGTGCCTACGCTGTGAGCTGCAAACCTGGAATCCCTATAGTTTCGCTAAAACTGGATCGCTGTCGGATGGGGAAACCCAGATCCCTAAGACATATGCCATATACAGATGGATTTGTCTCATCAAGTTGAGTGGAATGACGCCATACAGGAGCATCTACAATAAACAAGAACAGAGCTACTGAAGGCAGAGAAACCTTAGCTTCAACTAGCTAAATATCAAAAACTTTTGTGTCCTCAAAAAATTAGCATATGCATATTGGCAACTTGTAAACTGTAATTGCTTAGCAATATCTGCACGGCCAATCGCTGACTGTTACAGCACTAAAACGCGCACGCCATATCAATTGCTACGACGCAATTTCCTATCTATTTTATTTGCTCAGTACAAATGGAGCGGTAATATGAGATGGTCTGAACAATGAAAGAAAGAACTAGTGGCACCTTAAGAGACTGCTATCATTTGTGTGAAAAATATGCTATACAATATCTTCATTCTTCTTGTTCAAGAAACAGTATACTCAACGATGGCTGCATTCGCAACAGTCATGAGTAGCACGAAAAGCAAAAGAGAGGCTAAATTTCACAATACGATGCGATCAGAATGGAAGGCGAAACCATGTGCCCTAGTGATGTCAAAGACGTGAAGACAACAAGGACGTGACGACGACCCCTTATGGTGGTTGAAATGCGAGTGCATAAGTATTCTACGGAAATTCGCTCTAACCGCAAATATCGCGCATGTCTCTTCGCTCCTCGTTACATGATAATGCAATGATTTAATAAAATTAAGTATTCTACGGAAATGAACTTACTTGGGTCCGGTGGTCTGGATCTCATTATTCAAAAGGGCGACATCCGAAATACTGCGGCTGTCATAGTAATCGCATCTTATGAAGCGAGGTCGTGACATATGTTCATCGAATCTTTGACCACATTAGCCTAAATGAAACTCATCGAAGTGAGACCTAAAGGACAAACAGGTCAACAGCAAAAATGAGGCGACAAAGTGATAAAAAACTAAACAAACGAACAAAACAAAGATGCACACTTCTCACTGCTAATAACAGCACCCTTTCCAGGAAACCTCGGACTTCCAAAAAACAATCTTGCACCAACATAACCATATTATTCAAGAGAAGAGGGGAACAAAAGGCGTAGAGTTTTCCCACTGATAGCAGTGAAAACATCGATGATTCAATCACAAAAAACGTCGCCTCCCTTTCAACGCATCAGTAGGAAAACCACAAGATTATGATGCTAACTTTAACCCACTAATATATATTTCCCCATCTTTCGTACAGTTTGCTGCTTTGGCTTTTGACGGTTCATACATTAAAAGCTCAAAAATAGGCCACAGATCCTTCCAGCCCGCCTTCCGCTGATTTTGTTGGTCTTTGGGGTAGGGGTGAGAAATTTCATCAGCCCTATGCAGCTATCTTGCATCAGAGCAAATCCACATTATTGCGAGTAAGGCATCGCTGCAGGATTTCGCGAAAATTCTATGGCCAAGTAGCTAAAACTTGAAGATGCAGTCATGGCAACCTCAGTTCAGGGCAGTCTGCACATATGACAATATCGTTTATAAACACGTACATATGAGATGAAAGGTTGGAGCGCAACTTCCTGAAACCAAACAGACCACAGGGATACAATGACAGCAACAGCCATCCGTAAATCGTGGAGTTCCCTTTTGCTGGATTTAAGTTTGAAATACATTTGTAGACAAATAACTATCAAAAAAAGCATGACGCATTACCATCTTACACCTAGAAAATACGTCCTCACTTACCTTCTCCAACTCTCCCATGCTATTCCCTATTTCGCCGATATGGAGTATTAAATGAGCATCAAATATGCACGAAACACTCTCCTACGCGACGCTGTAAAACACAACAAACTGTGCCGTAACACTATAATGAGGTCTTTATATAACGCTCGCAGTACTCCTTACACCCCTATTCAGAATGATCTAATTGCGAGTCAACGTGGCTGCTCGCATCTAAGTTATATAACGCTCGCAGTACTCCTTACAGCCCTATTTAGAATGATCTATTTGCGCGTCAACGTGGTTGCTCGCATCAAAGTTATATAACGCTCGCAGTACTCCTTACAGCCCTATTTAGAATGATCTATTTGCGCGTCAACGTGGTTGCTCGCATCAAAGTTATATAACGCTCGCAGTACTCCTTACAGCCCTATTTAGAATGATCTAATTGCAAGCCAACGTGGTTGCTCGCATCAAAGTTATATAACGCTCGCAGTACTCCTTACAGCCCTATTTAGAATGATCTATTTGCGCGTCAACGTGGTTGCTCGCATCAAAGTTATATAACGCTCGCAGTACTCCTTACAGCCCTATTTAGAATGATCTAATTGCAAGCCAACGTGGTTGCTCGCATCAAAGTTATATAACGCTCGCAGTACTCCTTACAGTCCTACTTAGAATGATCTAATTGCAAGCCAATATGGCTCCTCGTATCTAAGTCTTATCGTACTCTTGAAAATAAGTTGAACATTTTGAAGCATCCAGACTCTAATAGCCTAAATAGCAGCTTTTGTAGTAGAACTGATAGCAGCTTTGATGGAACCTTATATATGAAGACTTTATTGAAAGGTTTTCGAAAACACGGCTATCGAAACAGCGATGTATTCGTGAACTGAACACAGAAGGCAACCGTTTGTATGAAATCAAGATCACAGATTTTGCCAAGATCCTAAACCTTGTGAGAAACTTTGAGAAGTTAGCTGATTAGGGGCAGCAGATGCCGTATACTGTTGAAGTATGCCCCAAAAGCAAATGACACGAAACAAGAAAGAATTGCGTTAAGAATTTGCATATGCCGTTAACATATGCATTTGCATATACACTTGTGAAACTCATATACTAACTGGCGATCTTGAGCAAGTTAGGAAGCGGTACATGAAGAAAGAGTCAAACGAACGTGGTAGAGAGCGCTGATGATTTCGTTATAGAGCATCAAACTGAACTCAATAGGTGTTCAATAACGAGTGCTTAATAGCGAAAAGACGCAACTGCATGTGTACCCATAATTCGAGTATAACGGACCGACGAAAACCAATTGCAAGAAACATATGTAAAATGCTTGTGATCTAGTTCATTTACTTCCTTATCATATCATAAGTAAAAGGATCAATCTTGATTAAACGACAATAAGCAACAAAACAATTCATATGATGTTCAAGTGAACCGTGGTTAGCGGCACATTAAGCATAATCTTATCTGCCATATGGTGACAATTTTTTAGAGGTGTCTTTACTAGTTTTAACGTATTTTGTAGCAGCGTCTCCCAGATCTCCAAGGCGAAAGAACAGAAGAATATCAGAAATTCGCTAGAACCTATAAAATCAGCCCATCAGTGTATGAAATTTTACAACCATCGCCCCCCCCCCTACCCAACCAATTCCAGTTTTATGCTCACATACCGACCACTCGAGTCAAATATTCAGATAAGCTGACCGTTGCTTTGATGCTTTGAATTTAGCTAGCCACATGGAAAGTTCAGCTGTCTTTACTTACGGAAAGTGCATCGAACGACGGCCATTTGAACACTTGCTTACGTAGCAGCAAAAATGCTCCGTCTGCTTTATGCTCGAAAAAATGCTTTTCGAAGTAGCTCCCAGTAGTGATCTGCTTTAGGTAGTAACACTCCAGATGAGCGTTTCTCATCGCACTCGATCGTAACATTTTTCTTCTTTAGCTGCTTTCACCGCTCATTTACTTTTACTTTCGCCTGTAGATATCTACATTCTTCTATAGTGTATAAAAGACCACTTGACTGGTTTTTTATACACTATAGATCCTCATTAAAAACTCAATTTGAATGCTCTGATTTCTAAGTTTGCCCCTTATATACTCATAGTAACATTTAGAGCAATTCATATGGTGGAATTTACGCCTGCCCTAATAGTGGACGCCTAAGCCTTCACATTTGCAAGCACCATGTTCTCTCTTTACAAGCTCCTTTTCTATACAAAGCCCAGTTTGCACTATAGTGAAGGTTTGGAAGTTTGTGAAAGTCGAGGGATGAAGATCATATGAATGTTGAAATATGATATTCGGCGAATAGATCACTTCGCCGACTGTGGAAATGCGGCGAGAACTGTTTAATTTCCCTACGTCACGCGAGCGAATGCTGAGCAACAGTATGTACGTGTTGAAAAAAAAGGCTAAATCACACCTTAAGTTTGACCTCTTTTGGAAAGAAACACAATTTCGGGCATCTTATCCCAAACCTCGCGCACCATAAATCTCGGAAATCCCTAAGTCATGCGCATCTATAAATCTCAGAAACTCGCAAGCCTCGAAACTCCCAGTTCTAGGACAAACCAACTCCTGTACTCCCTGTTTCCCGACCTGTTCTATATTTCAGACAGTCATAAATCTTGGATGGGGTCCGAATCTCGAGTGTCGTCAGACCCCAGGAGAGGCCAAATTCCGGATGTAGCCAACTTTCATGTGGACCTCAATCTCAGTGGGTCAGACCCCGGATATACCAGGTCCCGGATGCAGCCAGATCCTACTGGAGCAATATTAAAGTGGCCAAATCTCATACGGGCTTAAATCTCGGACACGACTTGATCTCGGATAGACAAATCCCTGGTAGGTGACGCCAAGTCTCGGATGGGGCCGAATCTCGAACAGACCCAAACCTCAATTTAGCATGTTATCAGCGTCTTTATTAGCAATTCTGGCTATGGTAGGACTATGTCTCAGCTTGCCACATCCTATGTTGATACAGGACGCTCTATGCATGTTGCGAAACCTTTATGCCTTCCCTGAGCAACGATTGAGCAATATTTTCCCGCTGTTCTTGATAGAGTATTCAAACAACATACATATAGCACCTACCGCAACCTGTACATTAAATAAGCGGTGAATTTTGTTAGAACGTAGCCAATAGCCACTGAAGCTATAGCCTCCGTTACCATGCAAATATCGAAAACATCGCCTGTTAGCAGTTTTCCAACTGTCCATTCAAGTACTGAAAAAGCATTGATGAATAAATAGGTGAGCTCATTGCGAAAGAAAATGAGGTCATCAACTCGTCGCTAAGTGCACAGAAAAGTTAATGGGGACGTGTTTGCATTATAATCTTCTAATTTTACAACGAATATCTAAAATCGCTTGCCTTCAAATTCAACCCCGAAGTCCGAACCCCCAATCAGAAAATTTCTTTAAACTCATCAAGAGTCGATTTGGCTAAAGCATTCTTCTTGGAATTTATTCGCTTTTTTTCAGGCGCGTTTAGAAACCAGTTTTGTGCGTTCCGCACTCTTCGTCGAAAGCCAGAAAGCAAGCAAAAACAATCGAGATGTGAAGTGTTTTGATTAAGACTTAAAGTGCCCCTCATTTCCGGATTTTCTTCTAGAAAATCATTCACACCGATCATGGCCATGTGTTTTTTGATGTATGGATCCTTCTTATGTTCGTTTAGTTCCTTCCTACTTCGTTATCTTTTTTCCCCGAGTACTTTTTTTAGTACTTTCAGGTCCCTCCATCTGTCATAAAAAAACACCTGATCATGACCCATATAGAGGAGAAGCATTGCTACTAATAAATTTTTATCTGAAAAGCCCTGTAAGGATCGAGTTTACAAACTTACTGTGATTCGCACAAAATATCCTTTCCTTATGCTTCTCGCCTTCGAAAACCCAAGTGTACCTATATACCTGATTTTTGTGTCCCCGAAAAATGCAGTGTCGAAGTATGTTGTTTTTGGTCCGGAATCTGCCTTGTAACCTTATGTTCTTGTAACACACATCAGTCGACTCATATACGACTGTACTAGAAGGCAGCTTTGTCCATCGCAGTAGTGCTATATTCAATCACACAAAGACAATCGACGATTTGTTTACTGAATCCGAGAAGTTTTGCGTTGTTTCTAGAGCAATTTTGATCCCTTTCAGCTCATCGCTATTGTTTATAAATTTCGAACGTGATAAAGCCATCGCTAGCAAAAAAAGCACTTATCTTATGGTTGACTCGACTAAACGGTTTTCAATCGAAATATCTTTCACTTGAAATGAGTACGTAATTTGCAAGATTCTGCGGTACCGTTATTTGCTACACCGAAAATCTTTTCAAGATCCACCATTCCAAACAGTTATTTAATATTCATCACATCCCAAGCATATTTTCATGTACGTTGTTTAGTACATCAAACGGTACCGCAAGCATTCTAGTGCTCAGTGTAATGGTCTCATAATGACGATTAAAAAATTATGCAAAAAAAGACGGAAAAAGATGCGATGACTAAAGCCGATTGAAGCAGTTTGCTTTTCTTGGTCCCTTCGGAATGAACAAGATAGAAAGCTGCAATGGGCTGCGAAGCGCAATTCCGAGCTGAGGATCAAAGGATTAGCTGCCTTGCGACATCAACTCTGTTCCTCCACGCACTAATTTCAGAGTGGCTTTAGCAACTTGCTTAGAGCATGAACACTATAAACTGCCCATGTAGGTATATATAAAATAGTGCCGAAGCCTCCGCTTGAAGGTCGTTCATCATGTAGCACCAAATAATTGCATAACGTAGCATCACGTTGCATACAGCACGCACGAAATGGACTAAAGCACTGAATGTGGTGCTGAACATCCCGTTTCCGAGCCTTTCAATCATCTTCAGCGAAATGGGCTATGCGCGTAGATAAGGTTCTTTTCTGCCTTTACATAAAATCTTTTCCGGCCAATCAACAATTTTTTCTTCCAGTGAATATATGAGTACAAAAGTATTGTATAAAGTTCAAATTATAGGCGATAAAAACGCATCTCGCGCAGGTCAAATGGTGATAAGCATTTGACAGTTTTCCAATTTTCAAATCAACCTCTCATTTCGTATATGATTTAGTGCATCAACAGGTTGCGCAGAGCGTATTGCAATTTGTGCTGTTAATGAACGTGACCGAATTATTATTGGCAGAAATAATTTACAAAACGACAGATCGCTTCCCATATATGGTGGCAGTTTCGCTCTAAGATAAAACCACTTAAGCTCATAAACAATAAAAACTTTTTGAAAATCATGCATATCGCAGCTGATAGCTATTAACAAACAAATAGAACGATAGATACAAACTTTACAGCCTTTGCGCATATTTCTGATGTAAAGCTAATTAAAATGTCACCGTAACGGCGAAGCGAACTCAAGCAACCTATATACATCGGACTCTCATGTTAGATTAATATCTCCCTCTATGCTAGGAGCGTATTTCCACCCTCTGTCATCATGACTCTGAAGCTTTGCTATTCGAATCCATGAGCAATTCACTTCATTGTCCTATTTCTGCAAAAAACCACCCTTCAACAGATTTTCCCTTAGAATAAGTTCTTATCCCTCCCCTAAATTACAGTGAGGACGTTATTTCTACTTCGATGAAATTTGTTTTCTTCTGTTCTGGAATTATGGGATGCGAAAAAAGATTTGTTTAAGATACGATATATCAATGCGCTACGTTGGCAATTTTAGGACCAAAAATTATCCATGCCTAAACGCCGTGCTCAAAAAAAAAAAAAACTCGCTAAAAGTCCTAAGAAACTTACACCGGGCAAACACGATAAATGCTTAGGAACGGAACCGAGAAAAACCGCAGCTGCTTTTAGTAACGAAAACTTTTCCTTGAGATTATACGACAGTTGCTCCTGAATACATCCAACTGGGTATATGCGTAAGTGTAAATGTTCAACAAGTAGCAAAATTTTATCGAGAATAAGTAAGGAAATTATTTATACACAAACATATAACATTTGTTTTCTACAAAACGCTTCCATATTCCTAAATAATATCTAAATAAAGTGGCACGAATCATTTAAAAATTTAGAAGAAACTCAAAGCAATAGAAAAGTTGTTAGCATTTAAAAAAACATGACATACATCTATAGTTGTAGCGTAAAACTCGGCAAGAGATGAGTATAACGCAAGTAAATAGGTACAATCGAAAGAAATAGCGACAACACAAACGAGTGCAGCGTTGCTGCGAAGGCACAATGTCGCTATATCACATTATCATTACGTGCGCCTACTTAGAGGCGTACTCTTCGACGTTATTTCTGATCTCTAACTATAAATCTAATCAATATTTGCATTATCGAAGCCTTTTGTGAATCACATTTAGATCTCCTATTTGGCACTCTTCACGCAGTTCAACCTCCCTTTTCCCACATAAAGATCACAGTCCGTTTCTATACTTGGTGGCATCACTGCAGAGCACAGTCGACTTATACACTATTGCTGCAACATTGCAATGTAGCTGACAGTAATAGCAAAATGTAGTATAACGATTGCTTTTTAGTTTCAATTCTGAGGGCTCTAATTGCTTAGCAATATCGTAACGAGAATGAAACGTGCTAGAAATTAATTTTGGCGTATCTCTTCTCTCTTCAGTACGTTAACAGTTAACCAAACTGAATATTTTTTGAAGAGAACGGGGTATGATGAATACATCTCGAAAATCAATTACATCAATGAGTTGAAGTTCGATATATTTAGGCTCGTTTCTGAGACTTATATCAAGAAAAGAGCACACAAAAATGGAAAATCATAGAAAGAGAAACGCATAAGAAAAAGAGAACATAATACAGCCTATATTAACTCACATATATGGCGGTAAAATTCACCACAACAAAAGAAACAACATCAGAAACGAAAAAAGTGTGAGATCTGAGCAAAAAAAAAGCCGACTGAAGAAGAACATTCTCCGTGATAACGATAGTATCGTTCAGCTTAATTTCGATATGCCAGGCATCGTAGGTACCATTTTAATGTGTAAAGAATGTTAGATTATTCGAGTCCTTTATTGGTATTGATTGGTGCAATTTCCGTAAAAAAATTTCATTACCCAAAAAATTTGCATTGAATAATGATCGAAGAGAAATTTGCATAACTCAATGAAAGTTAAATTTGTTGTCGCGTCCGCCTAGTAGAGAATATATTCTTAACAATGCATAAAATGATTCAGTAAAAAAAGAAGGAAATAACACATTTCGGATGAACATTTTCGAATGCAGATTTACATGAGGGATTATACCATTGAAATCCACACATAACCGTTACCTTCCTTAGTCGCAGATCATTGACTAGATATCTATTTTTTTCAAAAAATAAAACAACATGACATTCTTTTTCTTGCGCAGTTAGGAAGGGGAAAATAAAAACACAGAAAAGATCTTTCCAAGAAATCCGAGAAAACAAAGAGCTAAACTTACATAACCCGTGAGTTTATCGCTTATCGGATCGACATATTAAAATATCTTACGTTGAATTTATCGAAAGAAATTCAAATTTGAGAGGAAAAACCAAAATTTCACGAAAAAAAAAAGAATTTACCAGTGAATTTCAAATGGGAAACTCAATACGTAAAAGAACTCCTCACACTTAAATAAATGAGAATTAAATATATAGCAGCTTTAAACATCACCAAGTACATTAGATAATAACTGTAATCGTATTATATGACACATCCTATTCTCCCATCGCAATGAACAACAATTACAAATCAGTTACTGCATTTCTATGATTCTGTTCTTCACCGGGCGAATAAAACTTCGAGTTAGAAAATTATAGGCTCAAAAAAGTTACGTTCAAATAATGCTTTGGAAGGAATACTGAACGGATTATTTTGGAGAAGTATGACAAATAAAGGAAAATACACAAAGCAGCGTTCTTTCCCCACCGTAACGGTCAGATAATTTCGATTCATTAAATTTTGTAAGTAAACCAAACTAAACTAATAACTACATATTTTTATCGACTAGAGAAGACACCACCGCAATAGAATAAATGATAATCACTGCGGTAAACGATATCTACTATTTAACTTAAAGATCACCGTGAATTTACCCTATAAGTAAATTATCTGGATTCACTATATCCACCTAAAAAAAATTACTCATTCCATAAACGGCTAACTTATCGATAAAAATATGGCATAATTTCGGAAGAAGCATAAGAATTCACTAATATTGGAGATGTGAGGATGGTACATCAAATTAAACAATCATTTTCACCGGTTCGCCGGATTGCATTCGCTTACACTTTGCACGACGATTTTTGAACCAAATCTTCACATTATGGGTCGATATTGGTGGATAACTTTGCCGATACTGGCAACTATTTAACGCTTCTGTGTATTGATCGATCTGAAAATTTCAACTCTTAATCAGTGAACAAGTTGATTGAGTAACAAAGCGTAAGTTGATTTTGATTAACTCTTTTATCAATACAAACTTCTTTTTGTTAAGTTTGGATTTGATAGTGCAATCTAAAAACCCTGAGGAAATGGCAAAAGTTTTGATTTCTTTTTCTAAATGTTGAATGAAACTTAGAATTTTTTCCTCTGATGAATTTCTCAGAAATGGGACTCTCTGCTCAATCATTCGCTCAATTGAACATTCCAAATACATATTCAAAAGCAGCAATCGCGGGAAGTTTTAAGAATAAAACTCCCTTATTTCGGTTTGTTTGGATAATTATTATTCATAAAAGAATGAACAGCGTAATTGCTGAACTACAGAAAGGGTGTGAAAGCGACTAAAGAAGCGAATAATTTGCTTAGTTGCAATCATAATCCAACATCAGCTTATAATAACCGTTACCTGTATCCACGTAGGATGAGGATTCTCCTCGAACCATCTCTCGAGAACAGGTAATTCGGTAAGGGGATCGAACATGAGTCTCGATCTGGCTACTGTACTTGCCGGAGTCTGTGATTGTGCCATTTGCCCGTTAACAGTGGTTCCACTGGCGGCAGGTGAGGGTCTCGGCTTGGGTGACGTTGACGCAAGACTTCCGTTCAGGTCGAGAGACAGCTCTGGTGAGGAAGTTGTTGATTCCTTAATATTTTTTCATTCATACATTACTTTTTGCGCATCTGCATGTTTTTCTATTTGGAAAATTAAAGGAGAAAATCTGCACAAATGAACATTCAAATAACTGAGGGCAAACTTTATAAAAAATAATAAACATTCCGTCATTTGTGGCTTATCCTAAAATTCACATGCAGCTCAGACTGGCGTTCATCGCTATCAGCGGGACTATCCACTAGGAGAAGTTAATTTTCGTATGTTATGAAATTCCTAATATATATATATATATATATATATATATATATATATATATATATATATATATATATATATATATATATATATATATATATATATATATAATGTTACCTTATCTGGTATAATGACAAATTCCCAGATTTCTTCTTCCAAAAAAGTGCCAAGCGGTGACCCTTAGCAACGCGATTAGATAAGATCACTTGCGCACTTAGCTCGCTGTTTAATTTCACGTAGTGATGTGACCTTGAAGTGAGATAAGCGTAGTGACGGATAAAAATTTTTTTCCCTATGTCGGCCTATTCATTTTCACCGCTCGGCAATCTTTTTGTCTCGCAAACATTTCAATGCAACTCGTCAACACTCCCGTTTCTTATTCGCAATTTTCCAATAAATTTTAAGCATTATCAGCTCTTACGAATCGCTAATTCCTTTTAACAACGCTCTAGAAAAATTACTGAAGATCAACTCATCTATATTACATTTGCGAGTAGGGGACAGAGATGCTAGCTCGATTATGCCAGATATTGACTGCAGGACCTTTTTAATCAACTATTGGAGTCGGCGCTTTTTACTCCTAGTCATTTTCGACGCTAAAGTCACTTTTTGCTTGTCCAAGTGCTGCATTTTTTTGCATTCAGGGGGAAGGAGCAAGTTATGAAAACAAAAAGGAATGCAAACGGAACCTGCTTCATTGCTGTATCATGTTCAAAGCCGGCGTCACTAACGCTATGCACAGATGCATCATCGTTCGGTGTCGGTGAATCCGAACCACCGTCAATACGTTGAAATTCCTCAAATAAATATCTCATTATTACATATACTGAACTTGAACCTTGACGCGCCACCTCTTTGATGAACAATTTCAGCAAACGTGGCATGATGCAGCAAGCAATCGGAGATCCCTCTCAACATAAATCTCAACCGATTAGACCAAACTTAATCTTATTCATAGCTATCATCCTGTGGTAGGACTTACTCGACCATGGCGTGCCGATATTTCCATTTTGATAAATTCCTATATGGAATAGCAAAAACAAAAACCACAGTTTAAGGAAACTGTGAACTATAGACAAAACATTTTCTTAACCCCTGAACGATTGATGGTGATGTGTACTCGTAAGTGAGGCTAATTGTGCCGGTTTGGTTGAAGAGACTTTTATGACGATCATAAAAGAAGAATGGAGAACGGGGCGTTTGTTGGTGCACAAATATTGCACATATACGGCTTCACAATTCTATGTACATATGGATATGAATTCCGATCGTTTATATATCCCTTTGTGATGATTGTCGTATATTCAACATATAAAATATAATTCTATTGATAATAATACTCGATGTCGGTTCGCATATTCGATGCATATTCATACAGGCAGGAAATACGTCAATGCAATTTGCAGCTCAAACATACTACACCTATACATCTTGTGAAACATTCATCATGATGGATAAGTTCTTTAAGCATAGCTCACCATATCTGGCAGGTATTTATTGTAAACCTACCTTAAATTACTCCCCATCAACAAACAGCGTGGAGGGACATGCCACAACGGTTGGCTGATGCACGATCGTGCATTCAGCGAAATCAGTGAATCATTTCCACAAAAATAAAACAAGAAAAATAACGCCCTCATATTTTACCTGATCCAATCACTACGAGAAGTCCCCAAAAAAAGTTTTGCTCATCTCTGATCCGATTGCTGTAAAAGGTATGTAAATTGTTGAAAATATACAAGTGCCCATAACTCCGAATTTGATGGATCGACAGAGAGTATTGTAAACAGACACGAACACATATAAATAGGGATGATGCTGCCAATATATGCTCTCGCAATCTAATTTAATAAAGCGCTTAAAAGGAGACAATGGATATTAATAAACAGAGAAGGCGGCTTACTTCACTGACCGTGCCATTGGCTTGTTTATTTTCAAGCAGAGTGTTGAAATCGAACTTGGGACGATAATCGGTGGGCATTGTTGTCTGAACGGAAGTTACAAGTAACGGTTGTACCACCGATGAGGGGTTCTGAATCACGTTCGTTTGGTTCGCTTTAGCCGACTGCCTGCAAGGAGTTGTCTTATCATTTTTGAAGAAATTTTTCTTCAATAATTCGGATAGATCCTGAAATGAAAAGCTTCAGATTTGTCAATGAATTAAGCAGGCTGGTAGATATCTGTCCTAAAAATGAATTCAGCCAATTCCACCATGGAACGATGGCAGTAAAAACTGATCAAACGCGAATAATCTCATGAAGACCTTTTCAGCCCTTCTTAGGCGTTCAGAAAGAATGAGATAACACTTGATTTTTTCTGCTAACTTCCGAAATTCTATCGTTGGAACTCATATTAAAAGTGATGATTTTTCTCCCATCTTTGAAACATCTGCGATTAACATAAGCATTCCCACTGGAGATAAGAGAAAGAAGCTTGGAATAAAAATTACCTGTTAGCAGCCCGTTGATTAGAGAACCAATTGCAAATTTGCTGGTAGGTAATCTTAGTGTTGTGCCGTCTATAGTTTGAACCATTCAACACATTCATATAGTTGATTAGCTTCTGACGTGATGGATTCTGATCGGTACGAAACCAACGCTCTAATTTTGGAACCTCCAAAAGTTGATTGAACCTCATCGTGAAAGGGCTGCAAACATTTATCGTTTATTTGTCAGCAATTAACAACCTGTATTGGAGGAAATTCCTTTCTTAGTTCCTTTCAGTATGTTTCTCTCCCTTTATACGTAGTCCGCCTAGCAGATAATATTATTTCTTCACGAGTTAATCTCGTTCCCTCGATAACAATAACCCCTAACCATTTTTTTCTATTTATATGAATTACATGACTAGCTCAGCGAATTTAAATATATTTTCGAAAACAAGGTACGTTCCTTTTTGAAACCATTTGAACATATAAGCTAGACTGACTAAAAGTTAAAGATTCCATAGCATTTACGAAATTTACAACCTTTTACTCTACCTAAAAAAGTTAAGAAGAATCCAGACTACTTTTATAGCCCACTGAAATTTTCAATATTGGGGTAAGTCATGCGAAGAAGCGAATATTCATACTGAAATTACTGATTATACATGACTAGATTTTAGAGCATTACGTATGCCACAGACAGGACGTCATTTTTCCTTACTTACAACCCCCTTCTCTATATGATCCCTCGAACACACATCCTTCCCGGAAAGTTGCAAATGCTGTGAGCCATTTTCCATACAAGCTTTAGTTCCCGGAGTATAAGAGTACAATAAGCGCGCATCGAACTGCCACAGGTATGCACAGTAATATGCTAGCACAGTAAGGTTGAAAAATGCAAGAACACAATGTGAGGAGCAAGAAGATAATAACAACAGACAAAAATGCGGACCTGATCGATATCTGCTGTCTCAGAAATTTTTCTCGAACATGCCTGCCTTTCAGTAGCTGCATTTTAAAAATTCAAGTAGTATGTCAGAAGAAGTCACTGGTGCATGTAAAATACTTTTGAGATATAAAGTAAGCATAATAAAGAACACCGTCTCTTATCACCACATAAGGAGATATCAGTGCAAAGTTCCTTGCAATAGGTGAGCACTTGAATCCTCCTGGCTACAAGGACTGTAATCCTCCTGGACATGTAATTTTTAGGTCCGATGCGGTAATAGGTAAGGACTTGAATCCTCCTCGTTACCTGGGGGATATATCATTTTTTTTTTGCTCGAGGCGATTCTATAGCTTAAATACCTTGATAGGCCAAGAAATGAAATCATAGCAGTCATCATATGCGCTCACATATACCAACGTATGCATTAAATCGATGTTCTTCCTCCCATGACCAAATGAATTCTGTGGGATTTCATAGCCCGAAAAGGATATCAACAGCCCCCATAGAAAATTTCAGGAAAAAATGTACAGATATTTTCTTCTGTAGGGCAAATGTACTCATTTTATTGCATCATTTACTGCCTGTTTCTGGCGTCAATACGATTTCTGTCTTTCAAATGCTTTTCGATGAGATACTTTAACCTTCAAATAATTATAAACATTGGAAATTATAAGCTATCATCGTCTAATATTTGTTATTAACTACTACTAGCTTTGAAAATTTGCAATTTTTGCAACAAATGACACAAGAAACGGTGAAATAGGAATTAGCATTGGTGATCTGAGTGTTAAAATCTATACCGATCTACACTGGGATCAATACTACGCAGTTACTGTGATCAATACTATGCAATAATATTATTGAAAAAAAAGCTTTCGTGGCTACAAACGATATAAATCCTTGCAGTAACAATTTTTGTAACACTCATCATATATCCCTCATGATATACTGTCACCCATCTACCGTTATTGTAAACGTTACTGCACTCATGTAGACTAATACATTCACTTCTAGATCTGAAGCTCTTGGAAAAAATTCAAAAATACTTCACTCGTGTAATATGTGGAAGATCAGCGGTTAACTGGAAGCGCCTGGTTACAGATTTCGTTTTAAAAAATTTGATATACAGTCACTTGAATATCGTCAAATGTACTTCGACGTAATATTAGGCTATTAAATTATGGACAGCTTCTCTAATATCACGTTCGACGAATTGTTCTTGCTTGCCCCAAGCGGCTCTCCGACATCTCACCAATTTCAGCTCCACCTTCCCCTCCCTTGAAATCTGTAATTATAATGCTACCTTGAACATGCCCAACTACAAGGTTTTCCTTGCCTGAAACAAATAACGATCGTTGTTGGGGCAAACACGTCTCTGTCTTCATAAATCGTCCGCGTTCGGTGGATCTTCATAGGGCAATGAATCTCCGAAACCGACAACCTGCTTGTCCATGCTTTGTGTATTTTCATGCTTATGCTATATGTTTATACATCTTAATACATCGTTTCTTGTGCTCTTTTATTGCCGTCATTGCTTATCTCTTTTCAATTAAGTCAGTTAAAAATCATCTTGTATATTTAAACTATCTCATATTTGCCGTATTTTATTCATTCTTAACACACTATTGCTATGATGATAACTATAGTAAGATAGATAAACCTTCCAAAAAAAAACGAAAATGGTTTCGCATTGGCTAAAATTCTACGAGTTTATCACCAAATGATCAACTAGTGATTAAATTCACTACGGGGAATTCGATGAATTGCTAGAATGTCCTCTGAGATCATCCAGAATCAAGCAATTCTCATATTTAGTTTCGAGTGCAGGGAATGAATTCGAATGTATAACAATGTTCCCTTGTTACGGATTTGTGAGATTCGTGCACATTGGTGAAGAGTGCATCTTTTTGCAAGTCGAAGCAAATCGGGCGTAGTGCTCAATCGATGCCAATATAAACATTGAGGGCTTGCGAGAGAGATGTTCCATAGATAATCCCGGCGGCTAATCAAATCCCGGCTGCCGTTAAGCGTACACTTAAACGGCATTCCACACTGATCCTTTGCTACCCATTGAGCACGGATGAATCCACACAATCACCCTCCACTTGCTCAACATTCCTGTCCGCTTATTGCCTTCGTTTCAGTCGGAAGCATTTTCCTAGCCGAAAAATATATCGTCCCAGCTGGTTATTACACATATCATCTCAAAGACACTTAGCTTATCTCTTATTCACGAAAATAAAACATTGCATCGGATCATCTTCGTATAGAATTCATTCTCACGCAATGGCCTTCGAGTAGAAATATAACAAGGATTTTAGTACCTTTGCTAATCAACTGTCCAGCAACAAGTCGTCGCATATCTGTATATTTTTTAAGAATAACAGGGAAATTTTTATCAAAGGTGGGCCCATTAACCTATTCATCATCAAAGGTAGTCACCTATGTCGAGCTTCCAATGCACCACCATATCGATAGCTCAAATTAACTAGCGTTGCTCAAATATTGCACTATGTTTTTTTTATTCGCCATTCATTAAAGTGATAAGTCACTTAGGATTCACCTGTAAAATGAATGTCACTTACGATTCACCTGCAAAATAATGAAAATGCTTATCGTAGTGTGGTTGTCTTTTGATCAGAGAGATAGCCTAAAAACAATTTTAAGAGACGTTTTGAGGCGTCCTGTCACTAATTCTCCAATGTTGAAAAAAAAATTCCACTTCATGGGCTTTCTGATGAAAGGAAACTGGATCGACTACTTTCACACCGCCTTTCTGCGTAGAAAGTGCGACCGACTAAACGCAAGCCAATAGATTGCTTTTCGCAATAAATGCAAAGAATTATCTTCATTCGCCGAAAATATACCTGTGACTTATATCAAAATCATTACATAAGATAGCCCACTTCTTATTTCAAAAAAATTTTGGACGAAACGAAGACCAAAAATCGGGTATTAAACAAGCGAAGATGTAAAAATAAACCATTTAAAGCAAGAAAAATAAATACATCGATGCTGAAACTATCAAAGAATTTCTGTTTAACAACAAATAAATCCAACAAGCTTCCCTCTCTTTTTTAACTATAACTAGTTCAGCATGATCAAGGAATTTTTGCCAAATTATACCGTAAAAAAGATTATTACATTTCACAGGAGAATGAAATTGCCTGCTTCGAAGAAATCAGCCAAAACTAAGGAAAGTTGTTATTGTAAGTTGTACACTGTCACTTGTACTGCATCATTTGTACTGCATGCTTTTGGGAGCATTTCTGCGCAAACCTCAAATTTTTTATGCGTATATATGGGATACAGAGTATGCAATTTGCAAATATTTCTGAGTCCAGTTGTGGCTGAAATAGACATCGCGTATCCAGTGATAGACAACCAATTTCTGCACATTTAGAGTGCCTCAATTTCTAAGGGAGAGCAATGGGGATGCGGTCGGATGCTGTTTCTATGTATTGGTGCATTTTTAAGAGTGCACAAACGAAAGTTGAAGTGTTTGAAAAAGAAGGAAAATATTGGTGCTAAAGTGTCGCAGAGTTGCGTAACATTGCCGCAACAACGATTTCACTTTTAAATCGCGATCAGGCTGCGACGACGCATAACAACGACATGCAAAAAGGGTGAACGCGTTTTGATGGGCATGTTTGCTGCACGAGAAATGCAAAGAAAGAAGGTGCTCTTAAAAACGTGAATGTATGTTGGCTGGCTGAATGCTTAGAGCAGCACAGATCGGATTGAAGTTGGGCTGCGAACCGGTTGTTGCCTTAAAATCGCGACCCCCTCAACAACGCAGATAAAAACAGCCCACATCGCGATCAACCTGCTCCATACCGACACGCTGCTGTAACAGCAACGATTTCGTTCCGTTGCGTAATCAGGCACACCCTTCACCCAATTTGATTCAGATTCATTATTATGATGAACACAGAAGCATGCAACCATTTGAAAATGCGACATTATGTTGAGTTCATTCTAGCCTTCAACCGACAGCAACTGTTAGTATAGAAACATAAAGAACATTTTCGAAGAGCACTAGAAACGATAGAAGGGTGATCTTATTTGTTTGAAATGAGACCCACTAATTTATGAAACGCAATATAACTAGGACTGTTCCGTTACCACACCATTGTCGTGAGGATGTAGGCCGAACTTTTTCGCACAGCATATTAGATGGGTTTCTACCTCAATTTCATTTTCACACTTATTCCAATATCTGCATGCTAGCCCATTTGATGTTCAAGAAAGAAATGGATATTATATATATCGTATATATATATATATATATATATATATATATATATATATATATATATATATATATATATATATATATATATATATATATATATATATATATATATATATATGATATCCACTTTAAAATGGATACGACTCCTTCTGAAACGGGAATATGGCGCACGCATCGTGCTATAGGAAAAAATACCCACAAAATGCTACAGTTCCAGCTTTAGTTGTTCTCGCATCGAAGCCGCTAGACCTATTCACACAGAGACACAACATGTCACCATTATGCACTATTGCGCAGCAAATTTGCAAAAGTTTGTAAAGAAGAACGAGGATATGCCACCATGAAATGCTTGTTCACGAGTAAATATGAGGAAATATTGGAGGGAAGGAGGTGAAGGGAGGAAGGATGGAAAGGAGGCAATTTAAGGGAGGGGACTGTTAAATCAGGAGCTTCTGAGTGCCCACAGCTTTTCACCACGAAGCGGAAACGGGGAGAGTAGTGGCGTATATACATTATAAGCCTAATGTTAAGAAGATGCTTATAAACGTGATCCTTTAATTTGTAAACGTGATCCTTTAGTTAACTACCATTATCAAGTTTTCTCATCTTTCTTCTCCATGAATTTTCTCCTTTATATGCTCTGCTTATGCGCTAAGATCAGTTGCAAGGTACCGACTTACTTGCAAAGGACACTGATGAGTTGCTACACATCGCCAAGGTAATTTTTGCATATGTAAAAATCCAAGGAAGTGTGGAAGACCTGTATAGATAGATATAAATGATGCATTGATTGTTGTAATAGCTTATTTGTTCTCAACCGAAAATGCATGATCATAAATACGAAAGGATTCGGCGAAGAAAGCATTAGAGCACATCGATGAATACGTTCTTGCCTTTCAGCTTTTTATGCGGTTCGTGTTGTTTGTGTTGGAACATTGATGCATACATACATGCAAAGAATGTATGATATGAATCAGCAAAATGCGGGCTATTTCATAAAATCTATCCATATTTCGGATGACTATTGTAAGCTATAAGGTTATATTATTGATTCATAAACTCTTTTTAAAGAATTCTTTAGAAGATTTTTCCTTATTGTTGAAACTGCTAACCACTTTTTTTATAATTCTACCAATTAGCACTTTCACCAAGAGATTTTGAAATTGTTGAATAAGTTTCCCTCATTTTTTAGGCAAAATTTTTCCCTATAATTTATTTTTTATTTCGCTTTACTAAAAAAAAAAATTAGCTCAATGCAAACAATCTGGCATACCACTGATGCTTAACTCAATAGTGCTGAGCAGTTGTAATTCTGTCGTTCTATTTTGCTTCTGCTACGTCTTCAAAAGGAATACCATGTAAATAAAAAGTGAGTAACAAATCGCAGATCAAATTAACCTTTACGAACGCAAGTCATCACTGCACAATTCCGGTCCTCTTCATGGTACCAAACACCTGAGTGGCTTTTTTTATTGGCATTTCCCCTTTTGTTGCCAGCAATTTAGTAACCCACTTGAGCAATCTCTACAGGAATGGCAATCGCTAAAAACGGTCAACACAACATTGCAGCCACTTCCATTTTCGATAAAACTTATGCAAACATTATCGATAAAACTTTTCCATGTTTTTACAACTTACTACAATTTTATTACTCATAGAAAATATGTTTAACTCACTAATTCCAACTTTCTCATCCGTCTACAAAAATAGCGTCTTACAAATAGTTGTTTACAGCGACAGTCCACTAGATTATTCCAATTACATATGGAAAGAAAAGAAAATCTACATAGTAAAGCCCCCTTCAAGCTGCAATGGTCGCTGCAGTGGAAAGATGCTATTGCCGATTTAGCAGACAAGATGCGAACGTGCAGATGGGCTAATGCCCTAATGGCATTACGAAAAGGAAACTTTGCGATACGATTGATCACGGATTGCATGCAGACAGACGTTTGTGTGTTTATATGCGCATGGCGCCAGCTATAGAATGTGTGGCTGACTGAGACTGACGAAGGCGATCTCGTATTCACTCCCTACAGAAGAGAACCGATTGCAACATTAGCAAGCATGAGAAAGCCGAATAGCCTCTTTCTTATATCTAAAGCCCCTTTACAGTGTTAGTCTTCAATGTGATACCTCCAGGATGGCCCTTTTTATGGTCGCCCCCATTTGTACGATACACTACATCAATATGCTCGAGAATTTCAACTTCAAGATAGGACTTATAGGACGGCCTTTTTATCTAGAACTGCGCGATAAGACTCACCTCCCTTCCCCCCCCCCCCCCTCCCGCGCCTCACCTCCACTTCAAACCTGCAGAGGGCAATGCGACTATGATGGCAGATCGTCTTTTTGCGTAACACTCTAAAAAGTCAACCCAACACAAAAAATTTGATCTATATAAAGTATTACACGATTTCCAACAAATACCATTCTTCTTCGAAAAGCCTCTCCAATAACCACCCCTTTGTACTTGGACACTATTGAAGACGGATCTTCCATAGAATCGGATGTTGCTGAAAATCTTTATACACTGGAAGTGAAAAAATTTTATAGGTAATTTTTGCAACGAAAGAGCCGATCATTTTCGCAGTCCCTTTCGCATTGATATGCGAAATATGACATTTGATTACTAAGGGGATCTATTTGCTGTTAAAGATTGAAGATCGGTACGGCAATCTTTACAGCGCTCATTCACCACAACTACACACCCTACGAACTGTTTAATGAATAAATACAATGCAGGCGTAAAAGAAATTCGTCGAGCTTCAAAAACAGCATTTAATATTTGCCTTCAAAGAGAAAATAGATTTTCGTCAAAAGCGCAATTCTACGCCTTCTGAGAGGAAACAACTTTTCAAATATAGATGCTGACAGTTTCGTAATAGCAAAAAATCAGGTAAAGAAACTGTGAACCGTCAGATAACCATCGACATCCTCCCTACGATTTTCTACTCTGCAACTGCGATGAACTAGAATCCCTCAATATTTCAATAAAATTAACAGCGACCAAACAAGTGAACAAGCATGCAAGAAGAATTAGTACGATATGCAATTTTACCATTCTGCATCTGTATAATCACCTTTACAAATCGCTAAGAATGAATGCAGCGTGCGTATTAATGCATTCATATTTTAAATGATATAACCGCTGATGCATATCCACAAAAAAAAACTCGTTAATTTCTGCTACTCGACCAACTCGATCGCTTTTGAAACATATGCAATTTTCTGACCTCTTTAAGTGAATACAACTTCTTCGATAAGTTAGAGCTCAATGTAGCAGCGTAAAATATAGTCGTCAACTTCTCTGAGCCTATTTCAGTGGTTCCTGAATTGAAACTAACGAACAATATACCCTTTAAGTTCCCTAAGCCTATTTCAGTGGTTCCCGAACTAAAACTAACGAACAATATACCCGTCAAGTTCCTTCAGCCTGTTTCAATGGTTCCCGAATTGAAACTAACGAGCAAAGAGACAGACATGCACGTACACACATCTGGACAAACAGACATTAAATCATCCTAATGCGTTTTGTAAATGCAAAATTGTGAGCGAACTTTGGTGAAACGCTTCCAAAAAAAAAAAAAAAACAACAGCATCCAATAAGTGGATGAAGCGATGCATACCAGACTAAACCAATCGTGGAATATGAATCAACATGCCGAATTTCTCAGTTCTTTTTCGCTACCAACCAATACCACCGATGCCTTCTTTCTTCTTCCCATAGCTGATGTCTTTTGTGGATCTTTTTTCTTGAACAAATTTTTTCGAAATCTTGCTTCAACCTTTTTTGATTACCGCAATGTCGGTATGGTTAAAATAGGAATCACTATTTTTAAAAATATGACTCTGTAATACGAGCTGCTGAGTGGGAGATGGGGAGGGGGTGAAGGGAGAAAAACGAGCTAAACGAGAGGACGATGGTTTCTCTTAGTGGCTTCCTCAGTTGTTTTGCACATCGCATTGTAAAACCTATGTTATGGTACAAGCTCGTAATTTATAACTGGCCTGTGTGTGACAGACAATTTGAGCATAACATCTACATATCCTCTTTTGGCCCACCAGTTTCCTATTCCGGTCATCCCGATGCTGTTTAATCGCATCACTTGATACATCTAAGTACAAATAGCTTCCTATGAGAACATTTCGTTTATTCCGGTTACGAATGTGGTGACTCTTGGGACTGATGAAAGTGCAAAAATATTTCAGTCTGCGCTCTGAGTTTAGCGGTGGGGGGGGGGGGGGAGGGAGGGGAGGAAGTGGTTCTTACCCTTTACAATCTTTCTGGAATTCATTTGAAAACAACGGACGATGGTGTTGGCTATAGCCGTTAAAAGTGACAATATTTTTCGGTGCATGCTGTATGTGTATGCGGACTTCGGAGGTCGGGCGATTAGTGCTCGTAGCTTTATCCTTCGTGCATACTGTATTATCCTTTCTGCGCTCTCTTCGTATTGCGGCAATTCTCTTCACGACGAATGCACGTCGGATTATATTGTGCGGCTCGTCACTTCAACCAAGCATCCACGAATCGCACTTCACAAACAGCACTGCTCTTGCATTATCACCCCTCTTTTGCTTCCAGTACCATAGCTATGGGTTTTTTTGTGAATTGGTAAGTTTTACATCATGAATGGTTATCTAGATACTTCAGGAAAAGATGAACAGGAACCGATGAATTTATATCAAGCAGACGCCCACAAAAACGAAAGGTGAATAATAAGCAGTATATTCTCAAACGATCTGAAGTTCTTAGTTGAACGATCAAAGAGGTGTTCAGTTCGCAAACGGCTTATTTTGACAAATTTCCTAGGTAATTTAGAATGAAACTGAAAAAAGAAAAAAAAATTTCAACAATGCACTCAACTATAAGAGCAAATAACAAGATAAACTGATCAAAAATTCCTGGTCATTTAGAACATTCAACAGGGTTATAACATTTGAACATAAAATGATTAAAATAAAAAGCTGTTGAATAAAAAATATCCTTCAAATTTATTAAAAAAAAAAATCTTATCTTGAAAGAATATGAATGGAACAGTTGATTAAAAATTCAAAAACGACATAAAATGTTGTTCAATTGTTGTTCAACGGATGCAGCTGCTTACAAACGATTACATTTGTAAATTTTGTGAGAGGGGAAACAAAGGATAAGCGATCGGCGAAGCACAACCGCAACAACGTACGATCATAGTGTATTGAGGAAGCTTACGAAATGACGGAAGCATCATTTCTCCCCCGATCAGCTCTCATTTGCATTGCGAATGATTGCGGTCACACGTATATGTGAACGGTAATCTCATATACATAAACTGTTTAGCGATTCTGACGAATAGTCAAATCAGCTATCAGACTTGAGCATTTTAAATGGGCCAATTGATCAGCCAAGTTGACATACTAGCCGATTTAGGCCAATTCGTTTTATTGTTTAGCTTCACCTGAGCAGAACGCACACCTGCAGCAGTTATGCAACCTTTTTTCCAGCGCTATGCTTAGTCTATACAAAGGCATTAGAAGAATGAGCAACTAAGAACTATAGACGGAGATCTATCACTCAAATCGTCCAAGTCATAGTGGCAATTTTAACATATGGAATGCATCTATGCGATGAGATGATATTCAAGGAAGAAAATGGTGGTTACCTCTTGCGATCGTTGTGATTGTCGTCAAGTTGTTCGAGCCATTCATTGATCGCCTGAATCTGATCAAAATTCAACATCGATGGATCATCGCCTGATACCATTTGTTGGATCAAATCCTGAAACTTACTCTAATAAGATGCTCGAAAATGATTTAAGTTAGAAATAGGGAAGTGGATATTCTAGAACTCAGCATAATGAAGCAATGTATGAGTGAATTTTATTTCTCGAAGACAGCATGATCACTCAGTATTTGTCAAGCATTTTGATCAGTATGATGGTGCAACAATAGTATTGATTAAATCAGAATACTACCAAGAATTTTTTAAAAAGAAAAATGATTAGAAGTGAGATAACCTTGATCTGCTGATTGTCGACTGTGGCCAAGATATGTGGCTGCTTGGAGACGGCAGCTTTCAGAAGGCGCTGCTTCAGATCTGATATGCATTGAGAGCTTGATGAATCGGTTGATGATCTGAAATGCTTGGAATATGCTTATAATTCTCAGCCGATTTATCGTTTCATTAAATTCACCTATGGCATAATTAAAGCCTATTGAAGAAAGTGAAACATTCAAAAACACTTCTAGGACGTATCTTTCTGATTCTAAAAACAATATATGTGTATTGATGTCAATAGATATGGCCATATGAGTTGAACTCAAGAGCAAAAAAATATAGATTCCTCTAGTTGAAGCATAAATTTCATCCGTTAACAACTCAATTTTCAAAGTTCTACCTCCAATTATTCACATTTATCGCATTTATTTCTTCAACTCGAGCTCAATAAGTGATTCATTGAGTGCAATATATATACATATATATATATATATATATATATATATATATATATATATATATATATATATATTATGGACGCTGTCTAATCGTCCCACAAAATCATTACTATCTATAAGCACTTAATCGGCAATGCAAATTCGCCGGTGGAAGACAATCGCGTGCCACTGGTGAGGATAACGTTGTTTCATTTGATATGCTCATGCTTGTATCCAACAAACGTTATCTGTTTATTTCATTTAACCATAACGATGTCACTATAAAAAACCTAAAAGATAAAGTTTTTTTTGAAAGTTTAATGTCCCTGAGATGTTTTACTTATTTGCTTGCCATTGCTTCTTATTCTTTATGCCTTATTATCTTATTACCTGATCATACGTTATTCTCTGCGCATTCTTTCATAGCCATTCCACAAAATTTCTTCGCAAAAGCCAAAACTGAACGATTCAACAATACCCTCGACTCCTCATACCTTGCTTTATAGTCTAACAACCGATGATCCTTTGACTATTGAAATTTTTATGAGGAGCAAAGAAACACCTATTTTTTCTTAATAGTTACATCAACAACTGCATTAAAAAAAAATAAAAATTTATGAAAACATCAAATGCTCGTATGATTTGTCCAATTTCATAATGGTTCCTCATTAATCATAGCAGCAACTTTCATCACTATTAATTTCATCGTTCGATCTTTTTTTTTTATGCGAGCAATATAACAAATATACTTTACTCATTAGAAAAGTATGCATCTAAGATGACGATCCCAACACACATCGAACGAACGCCTAACGAATAAGCAACGATTGTGCTCTATGTGAGATGACTGTGAAATAGTCAATCCGTTCCGTAAACACTAGCATTGAATGTTTCCGCTTGAGCCATACACATCCCTTTGAGCCTTGTATACTCTTCTTTCTTCAATAACACTGCATCATCGACGTACAGCCCATGCTTAAGAAACTATAGGCGTATTTCTTGAAACAAAAATTTTCAAGTTTTTCTAATTTGAGCAATTTTGATGCGGTGAGAAGAAGCAAATGGATAAAGTCAAACAATTTTGGAAACCGACCGCTTAATAAAAGATCATAGGATAGACTATATTTATACCCTCTTAGATCATTATTTCATTCACGAGTGGCCATAAGGTGAAAGCAAGTTGCATTTTGTACTTTGGCACAGAACCTTTTTTTTGGATGACGTTAATGCGAGATTCAACAATGATTTATTAAAAGAGTGGCATGATGCTGTGTCCATCGGCACTCTTCATATGTAAAACTGGATCCAAGCCCTAACGAAACGTTAGACGACGCATCTTATCGTGATAGTGATGCACGAGTCCCTATACTTGTCCTAGCATAAAAACCACCCTTACATCACTAACAATTCCATCCCATCTCTATTTCTTCGTATTAAAAAATTGCTGAGAAGGTAAAAGTGAAACACAGCATAAGCCGTCTCATTTAAAAATCTTCCCATCACCTGTCCCTTTATGTAAGTACTTGCAAGGAAATATCAAGATTCGTTATGTCTCTCAACAATGGCATCATATGAAAATTCGATACGAGAATAGCATTCGAGCAGAGAGTGAGAAATGTTTCAAAGAACATCAAAGAGATATGTAGAAAGAGGGAGAAAGCATAAGAGAGGAGGAAAAAGTGTCTCTAAATGACCGTAAGATTTTATCCAGGTGAGAAAAGTGCTAAGAGTGAAACATTTCATAGATGGAGAAGAGTACCTATGGAATCAGCGATCGAGTGATTTTGCTCCATGTTTGCCCGAGTAAAAAGGCATCATTTCGCTACAAAATGTGACGGCCCACAGATCGCAATTGTAAACAGATATTGCAAGCAAAGCGCATGAGATAGGCCACGATAAGCAGCACGACTATGTTACTCACGTACGAACCCTCAGCAAACACTTCGTCGGCTCGCTTCTATGACGATCTTATCTTGTAGTTCTCAAATACAACACCCCACATACCCCCCACGATACATCTATATGAACCAACAGCAATTCTACCTGTTTCCGTTCGTATATGCACCCTGTACGCACATCCCTATAACACAAATATTGAAACACAAATACCAAATACCAAACATTATACTTAAGATATGAAGCCTAAGGCCAACGAATAGATTCGCACATAATATCTTGCAGTTGATACGAATTCCGTGAATGCCGTCCCTACTGCCGGGGTAAAACACTACTCTCTATGAGCAGATCGGTAAGAAATGGATTATGTGGAACAATACTACTATCAATCGCTTGCTAAGCATGACGCTAGTAAAATACATTCAAAGATACTATGGATGCAATATAGCAAATTTATACGCGGCTCAAACTCAGGCGAAAGATATCAGAAACCAAAGAATTATATAAAAGACCAAGCCAATCAATTATGAAATTTGGCGATGTGATGTATGATTACCACCTATACCATATTTCTAGTCAAAAAGTGAATCTGCAATCTAAAAAACATAAAGATGCATATAAACTTAATATGCATTTCATGTTTGTCATGGTTCCATTCTATATCCGTGGGACCATAAAAGAACAAATCTTTCGTGGAATATTTTGTGGTCGTTTGGATCAGTCAAAGCATTATTTTATACCATTTATTTTTGTTTCTAAAAGGTTTCTCAGATAAGTGGGATGAAAAGACATATATCCTGCCAGCTTCTCAAATATGCCTTTTTTCGCTAACCTTTTAACTAGTCTTCGGGTATGTGCGCACAAAACATGCGATAAGCTTGATATGATATACGTAAAAATATTGGCCATTAGCGGGGTCGATGTTTCAGGGAAACATGAGAAAAATGTCTTCCACCCATCAAATAAGAAGTCTGAATTTACTCCTCATTTACTCACATAGTAAGAGAATGCATGTGAAAGTTGCTATCTGCAAGAAAGCCCGTTAAGCACAAAGCCCGTTTGCCACTTTGATGATTGAAAACAGCGCTAAGCCTGACAAGAAAATATTTTGTCTGTAACACATCCCATGGTATGTACCAAAGAGATATGTTAAAATAACACAGTTCTTAACACAAAACCATAGTGCAGATTCGCATAGTTTGTCACTAATTTTCAGCTTCCCGTCATCAACAAACAATTTTCTTATTCCGGTATCTGTTATACGGGAACATTTAGGCGATGCAAATAGAACGTTCGCATATAAAGCAGCGCGAAGTGGGGATCGTTATAGGATACGTGGCAACACTGTCAATGGGAAAGTTGCGGGCGATGAGCGGTTCATGTAGGCAGAATCGTGACGCTGAATCAGATCACCACAATCCATGCATTCATACGGTGGTGTGCTTTATTGATCTCAATAAATACTCTCTATGCCGTTTCCGATGGCTTCACTTACAGGACGATTGTTGCAACATTTACATACAGCCGAAAAGCGGCGTTTTGCTTATCCCTTTAATGGATAGCCAATAAAGAGGACTCCAATTAAAACCAAAGTTATCAATCATCGTATCCGTTCACGTTTCCGTTTCAATCACGAATTACTTATAAAAAGAAGGATGCAATTCGTTTTCAGGTGCATTTAGTAAAAATTTGTTTGGGAATTCGACGGAAATTTAATTTATCGCCATCTTCGTCAAAGATCCTCTCACTATTTCCTAAAATTAAATTTTTGATGACTTTTTGAATGAAACATTAAGGAATGCACATTAAATTTACTTGTTCAAATTACAGCAGAATTGTTCAACGAAGTTACCGATCAAAGTCAACTTACTGTTTAGTGAGGATCTTCAGCGTAACGTGATTGCTGATATCTTTCAATAACGATTCGACTGTATCATCAAGGTTGTCAGTGATCTGATCGAATGGAAGTGCTTTCCAATTCGCCACTTGTACCAATCCTGAAACCTTGATAAGCATTAGCAATGGTATATGCAGAAAAGAATAAGAAGACCAATTCCCCAATAAACTTTGTATAATACTAAAGAATACATTAATATGAATAAAATCCTTGTGTTCTGCATGAAAAATTGACAATCTTCGCAGTCAACGGTAATTGAGCGAACAGGTTTGAAGCAAACCCGAGTTGGCATATACCATCTGCATCATTTCAAGAGTACAACGCCTTAAAAATTGGCATATTTGATGCCTGGTAAGTAATAATTTGCAGCGAAATAAAAATTACCATTAAATGATTCACATCTGCGGCTTACACAAGTGATCATAAGTACCATATTAGCATCAATATATGACCCTTCCGAATAGAACTCCCCCCCCCAACCACTGTAAAGTACAAATCCTACTCAAATTTATAGATGGGGATATAGCATGAGCACCTCCCTTGTCCCTAGAATTTGATCACCAGGCTCTTCAAATATAAGCTTAAAAGGTCAGAAATTCCGCAAAGCAAAATGCAGCATTAACTTTTTCTAGGTTGATACTCTGTTATTCATATTATATGAACAGCCTCTAAGCAAGTATTCGAACTACACAAGAATGAAATGCGAAGGAAGAGAGATGAACAAGAAAAGCCTCATCTCTCCTTCTCCGCTAAATGGAAGCTAGCACCTGAACGATTCGAGAGCCATGGTTGTAAAAATTTGGGACTTTCATTCAGCTAAATTTTCGTGGCTTATTCATTTTTCAGAGTTCCATATTCGAGAACAATTGGTGTTGATCTGGTGGAGTATACGCGTGCCCGAGTTTTGTTTATAGAATCGTATCGCCGAGCGTTGCCTATCAAATCTCTCGTGATTAGCGACCAAACCACTGAGCGTTTTCAACAGCACGCTTATGCACAAACTCCCTAACGATGCTGCCAAGTGCTTCCCTTATCAGTTATAGTGTGTACAAGAGTGGATGCTTACGATTGAAGTCTGCACACTTCTATACCCGCTGGGATGAGGCCTACTCCCCGTGGTACTTTCCCTTTGCTTTCCTTACTTCCTCGCACATACAAATACTGTTGAATCCACTTTGGAAGATGCAACCATTACATAGAAATGTGACATCTCTTTTCAAGAAGAATAATTGAGTTGCTAAGATTTATAGTAATCCTTCAATCGCCTCAGGTCATTTTTCTCCACTTTCAAAGTTATTATCTACTAAAAGAGCAACAAGGACTTATGATCAGTGTCCATATAAGTCTTAACATGTTGGCAAGACATCAAGGCTGCGGTTTCACCGCCACGATGTGAAGAGAAAGGAAAAACATGTATGAGGAAATATAAAGAGAAAGACGGATGCAGATGATGCGGCGCAGCGGATGAAATTTTGGAATCTACTGAAATAAGCAGTCGTAATCAACAACGCTAGTGACATCGTCGCAACGCCTATGTTTAGGATTGCGTTGGACTAGTGTGCTTACATAAGAGTGAAGATGAAGCGGAGCGTGTCTCATAATTGGTGAACCCTTTTTTGATTCTTCAGACGTTTTCTTTTCTATCATTGTGCTTTTCTTTCTCTCTCCCCCCCCCTCCTCCTCCCGAATAACGACCACAGTTTGTTCGTCAGGTTCCCATGCCTGTTCAAGTCTACACAATTTGAACCATTGACAGTCTTGACTCGTGATTGCTTAAGCAATGAAGAAAGAACTACTGCGTGACTATTTGCCCCTCTCTTTATTTTTGCATAGAAAATAACATAGATTTATTGAGAGTTTGATAAAAAAATGTTTTATTATTTACAACGAGGTTATCAAGCTTGACTGTGGAACTGAAAATAAATGAAAACTTTGAAAGTTGGACACACTTTCGAATATTCGAAAAAGTGGAACAGAACTCAGAAAAGCTGACAAATATCAAAGGAAAAACGCCTAAAAGTTGAAACTTTTGAAAAGAAATGCCTCCAAGCTATTATCCATAGTATTTTATATAGGATTCAGGTGCTTCTCCTTCCGCCTTAGTAACTCCTCTCTAGGCAATAAGCAGATTCCAATGTGCCTCATACAGCTACATCGGTTAGCAATATCCAACCCTGAGCATCTTTTATGCGTTATCAATTAAGTGATTTGTTTTCTCAAAACGAACGAATATTAAAATCATTTCAGCCTAAAATCATCACTCTTCACCTGAACAAGTAAAGAACGAAATAGAAGGCTCTCCATATATCCAAAAAGCGCCTAATATTTATGATACTTTAAAAACAAAATATATAGAATCAATGGCTTTCGGGTGTTAGTCATAGTCGTATATGTTCGGTTGTTATTCCCCTGCTTAATGCCTCTATCGTTCTCGACAAATAAATATTATTTTCGCTGTGGATGGCGTCGGTGCTTATCAGTTCACTGAGCAGCCGATCCACTCCAATCGTTGGTCCACTGGGTGAACAGCTTTCCTTCGAACGGGCATCCGCTTATCGTCATATATTATTGCGCTTGCACCTTACATACCTTAGCATATCAACAGTCATATCGTACACGGTACACGTAGCACACCGTTCGCTTCACTCGTGATTAATATTTGTGGCAGTTTATGCAAACACTTTTATACATTTCCACTTTTTTAACAAATACCGTTAGCTGACTTATAAGGGAATGAATTTACTAATTTCCAATTACATTAAGGTTCAGAGAGTAGTTCAAATGGGCATTCGAGCTTAGAAAGTTTGTATTTGCGATGTTATCCTTATGCAGAAAAAATCGAACAATTTCAGAGTGATGGACAGCAATATATAAGACGGCGCCTATTATTCTCCTTCGCGGGCTATACTTATGATAAAATATAGAAGAATGGTAAGGATAAAAGAGGAAAGGTAGATGCTAAATTGTAAGCAAAGACAAAATTCAAAAAATAAATAGGAAAACAAGAGGAAATGGTAGAAAATTACAATATGACAAGAGGAGATGGTCGATGTCATATGATAACAAACATTAAAAATGCTTATCGGCTTATCAATTTATCGGTACTACACCCAATGGATCCACTTTCGCTTAACGACCATCCGCTTATCAGTTATTATCATGACAACTATGAGGCATTTTACGTGCACGAACATAAATTCGGCATACTTTCACGCTTAGGTGAAATGTTTTGAGCTATGATGATTGACCGTTTCTGAGTCTAATTTAGCTCAATCACTTTAAATATGTAATCGAATTGCTACCCACCCATGAATATAGTACCACTACTTCTATTGAATAAGCAAATAAAATTTATGATAAGCATTTGAAATATTTTATGATTGAAAAAGAGAAATTTAATTCAAGAATCTGCAGTAAAACTATAATAGAATTGCACATCAATATTTCGTTAGTATTGCTTTGAAGCGCTCATAAAATACTACCGCTTTTCTTTTGTCGATTCTGGCTTTCAAAGTGCTGGATTTTTCATCAGCAATGCTGGTTCTAAGAAACGGTTCTCATTGATTACTTCTGGTGGCTACCGTCTCGATGCTCAAATATGTTTGCTCAACCAACATTAGCATTAGGCGGCTGAACGTGTCCGCATCTTGCCTCCTTAATGTTTGGGTATCAGGAAGGAGTCACTCGTTATACGCTCATCTTTTCTTTATATATGTCATCTTTTAAAGTGTTGTCTGTCGTTTTACGATATGATGACGAATCCTTTAAAAATACATCAAAAAAGTAGTTCTTTCTACTTGTTTTTCAGCGCTTTATAAAATCCCTCCGCTATTATCGCGAAGACCCCATCCAAACCTTCATAATAGTCGATGCTAAGTAATCTGTGTATTCATCGCTTTCTTTTGCTCTACTGCACCTGCCTCGGTGAGAATAGACGAATTCACACTGTGAATAAGATTTGAACGATAGGATAGCTTCACCCCATCGCCAAAAAGGGGCAAAAAAGCACAAGTTAGTTGCATCTTAATAAGAGAATTTTGCCTGATAGCTTCGACGAGGTTTGCTTACTCTCCATGAAGGGGGTGATGTGAATCACTAGAATATTAAAGGTTTATGTAGTTTCTTGTATCTTTCTGTCTTGGACGTCACTGAGGCTCACCACAACAACAATGACAAAAGAAATCGACAATGAAGAATGAGTCGATCCTGGTAACACTAAAATGCTAATGCTGCACTTGCAACTATCAAAATTTTGAATGAACCATTTCAGCTATAGAGCGCACATGATGAATACCTTAGTAAGATCCCCCAAAAATTAGTTAGAGCGAAAATCATTTCTTCAATTTTCACAAGGAGGATTTTTTTTATGTGGTTAGAGAAATATTAGTAAAATAACCTTCACCTTAAACGGCGCGAGTCAACAAAAAACGGCCACGTGAATGTAGACCGGACAATATACGCACTTAATTCAAGCGTTCAAGGAAGCTAAAGATAACTGCCATAGAAATCAATGTTGAGTAACGATGACCATTCACTTCATTTTGATACCTCGATTCTCCGAAATATTTGTTGAGAAGCTTCAAACATAACAACTTGAGAGACGACTGATGGGTATAACTTGACAGACGACTGATGGGTAAAGGATAAATGCAAGAATTTTTTTAAGTGCAGTATTTAAGTTAAATAAGTGCTTTAGTTGAGATTTTCACATAACAAGGGTGAATCCTCGCCATTTATCTATATGGCAATCATAAGCGCTCCCTATTTGCAAACAAATTTTCAAGCTGAGTCCATAGAAAAGAAAAACAACTTCATACTGCAGTACTGATTATTGAAATCACGGACGTAGGGTCCGATCTCTTGTATTCGAAGCATTATGCGTACAATAAAAGCGACAGGTTCTAAATGTCGGTCACGGGTACGCAAGTTCCTGTACTAGTTCAGTGAGTGATGGGAACCGAATCTCAGCGAGAGATTACGGGTTTGGATCTCCCCACCTGTGTACCGAACTTCTACTCCTCATGCAGCAATGTTCTCATTTCCTCTTCAGTGACAAATATGAAGTGATCTAATATGGAATTTATTTCTAAACGTAAGTCTATTATCGTTAACAAAAACTACAGCCACTAAAATTGGTCACTAAAATTATAACCATAGCTACTATAGGATCATGGTTTCAAATTTTGCTAAAAATTGAATATGTCATATCCTATGATCACCTCACTTGGACATCTAAAAGACATTAATATAGCCCAGACTTTTCATACTTCCCTTTTTGATGACCATAGAGATTTCTGAGAGGAATCTCTGCATGCAAATAAATAACGGAGGATTTTCGAGTGATCAATGTAGCGATTGCCCTATTTTTGATCATGTTTTCAACCGCACCTCGGGAATGCCTCGAAAACGCAATTTTGATTGCCGAAAGATGGATTTATTAATGCAGCAAAAGCAGACATTGGCTGTATGTATTTGCAGGAAATCTGTTGAATAATGCTATGATGCCGCGTTGTTCGATTATTCAAATAGTTTATCCTCGCTCTGAATCAGTGTGAAATTTGAGCGCTTCGCTCTTAACCAATTCATCACCCATTTTCTAAATTTAGCATCGCAAAATTTTCTCATTGGCCAATATAACATTGTCCATTCTATAAGACTTATTTATACATTTCTTCTTTAAAATATAATATTACAAATATGATATAGCCTCATTGCATACTTCCTATAAGAAGCTCCCGCCTAATTGCATACTTCCTATGGGAAGCTCCCATTCAAACGAAACATAAGAAAATGGGACGAGGGGGAGTCACAGTGAATTTTGCGAATTTCAATAGGAAAATGAGCAAAATTCAATTGAACGCGCCGCAATCGTTTAATTTCATTTTATCCACCTCAAATTTTTCCGCATATTTCACTCTGCCTAGTATCTAAAAAGGGTTATATGCAGTTCAAGCCAAACGGACGAGCACTAGTCGACCGGCTTTGTGCCCGCCCTTTGTGAGGGGTCATTGATTTGGAATACTCTTTTCAAAAGTGCAATGAATTAGAAAATCATCAACATGAAAATGAAATCATCATCCCATCAGAGTGCTATTAATTTGAACTACAATATTACAAAGACAATTTATTTTATTATTAATTTTTATTAATATAACTAATAGTCTTTACCAAACTTTTCTCTCAGCAAATGAAAAATTCTATAATATTTAGATAAAACGTAAACAGTCTTAAAGGTTAACTTGGAAAAAAACCAAAAGATGAAAAAAGTTCGCGCGCAAATATAAGTGCAAAAGGAAACACAGAGACACAAAAAAACTGTTCTGACGATAATATTATGTAAGTTTTTTTGCTTCAATTTTTTGATCAAGCCTTCCATAATTTTGATGTTGCGCTCAATTCATTTGAAAAAAAAAAAAAAAAGAAGACAACATTTCCACTAAAAATTTTCAATAAAATACTTTCTATAGAAATCGTAGTATATATGGATTGGTGGTCGAAATAATAAAATCAAAATCACCACCCACTTGAAGAGAGTTGCTAAGTGGTAAAAATTCTATTGATCCACAAGCGGTGAACATATGAAATGCTGCTGTCTCGCCCCATCAACGGGCAAGAGAAAAGACCTTTACCTTAGCAAGTAAAGTGAACTTAACGACTAAACATGCATGTCAACAAGGGCACTTTCCACTACAAGTACAAAACTTTTCGTCATGTTCATGCCCACCTGGGTGGACAGACTTCGATATGACAATCAGCAGCGTGGCGCTCACAAGTACAGAAACTATATTCTCTGAATCGTCTTATGAACGGAAAATTCGCTTTTTTTTCAAAGAAAAATATTTACTTATTCAATAAGTATGCTTAAGGGATGACATTTTGCAATCTTCTTCACCGCAGTCTGCTCTGTGAGGGAATAAATAAGAGCAGGCCGTATAAAAAGATCTTTCCACCATCGAAAATCCAGGAATTCGCTCTATTCTTATAACGATTTGCGCAAACAAATGCAAAAATAAGCGATTTAATTGCAGATAGTATGAAATGGTCTAATCAGCTCATAAAAACATTATCATATTACGCTAGTCGATGATCAGCGTTCCTCCACAAGATCAGTTTCATTTCGATGATCAACAAAATGAGCACATTATTAGCGAGATGACATACGAATAAGCTTATGTAAAATTGCAAATAAGGAATTCATATTTGATAAATCAGTTTTAAATAACGAATCTTTTGTTAGGTTAGTAATCTCTTTTTAGAAGAAAGTTTAAGAAAGCAGTTTTCTTAACGAAGGAAGGAAACTATAAAAATGAGCATTATTGAAGCGTTAGAACGCAGCACTAATGTATAATAAACAATAATAAAACGAAGAAAGATGAATAGAAATTCCTAGAAAGGAATCTTTTGATATTCAACGATACGAGCAAACTTGAAATATTGGAATATTCGAATGAGAGGAGAAAACGCACATTAACCCCCCTAAGTAAAGAGCATCTTCAAACTAGGAAAGCAATTTCTTAGCTATTTTAAACAAACTAATGAAAAAAAGTATGCAAGAAACACTATTTATGAGGATTCATCCCAACACTATGAAGTAAAATGGCTTTTGTTTTAACAAGTGAAGATCAATGTCAAGGGTTAGTATCACATAGACATTTGCTTCATGGCTTACTTGACCGACCGGTTTCACAAGCTATCAAAGGAAATAAAACACAGAACAACGCTTTCATTCTTCAGATGATTTGAATGATTCACAAAAGATCGCTTTTGTGTAACTCGACCGAGGTAAAATGAAGATAACTTAAAATGCAAGCAGATCAACCCTCATCTTTACATTTCTGTAAGATCTTCTAAAATTGGCGGATGAATGTGGAACATGATTAGGCGATAGTCATTAATTTCGTACCACTTGCTCAGGTCGTTGCCATGTAGATGCTACAGGGACGATACACATAACAGATGCGATTTCATCATAAGTTTGCAAAGAAATCTGCAAAACCTAAAGGCAAATGCATCCTTCCGTTCATTCCCGATTGCTCTCAACGAGTTATTCCATTTTTCTAATTTTATAGCCTCTGAGAGATCCCTCTTCACTTGAAATGAATGAAGTATATGGCTAATGCTACTGCAAAGTGCTCGAAAGCTTGAAGCTTGCTAAAGATCTCTCCTCACCTGCAAAGGCTCTTGTATTATTCTGGTTGTAGACAAACTAGCCGTTCTCATCTCTTTATCTGTAGCTCGGATAACCTCATATCAAAAGAAAAAACTTATCAAAACTGAAGCATATCACTCTCATTATCACTATGGATGTGATTATTCACGTGAGAAATAACGCAGAAAAAATCGCAACCGCGAATTTAGTTCTTTGCATGGTGACGTTACTTGTGATTAGCGTTTCACTTATACCAACTATAGCATATAGTACACTAGATATATTATGCATTAAAATATTTGATATCATACAGTATGTGCACTAATTTGGAATAAACAAACGTTTTCCACTGCAAGTTAAATACCCCGCGGGAACGGTGCAAAATGGCCAGGATATTACAGTGCAGTCTATCGATCATTTTAGAGATGAGCATGAAACGGCACATCAACTTCAAAAATGTGAAACTTGAAAAACACCACCCATAACATTCTTCTTATTTACCCCGTTTCATTCAACAAACACCCATAGCAGCGTCAGCATTCTTTTCCTCAGATGGTCTATTCGACCTTAAAATGCTCATTAAAGTTCGTGCAAATATCGAAATTTTAAATTTCCCTCTCCCTCACCTATACTTTTAGCACTTTTGCTTTTTTTTCGTGTTCCTTATCGTGCCTGTATATTTACTTTTTCAATTATTTCACTTTCTTTTCATCCTATACCGTGTCTGCGTATATTATAACTATAGTGCGTAGAATACTTGCTTTGTTACTCTCTTTAGAAAAGATCGAAATCAATGCCTTTTTCTAGAAATAGAAATAAATTTATGCTCAATAGCGAACGCGTTGAAGGATAAATGAAAGGCGACGAGTGACTGATTTTATCAGAGAGACGCTGAAGGTGAAAATCTCAAAATCATTCCAAATGGCGCTCAAACTCGATCGCTAACCAAGGTCGTCGAAACAGTAGTGAACAGTAGTGTTCAACGCTTCTCACCGATTTCTTCATTTCTCTAATACACCATTTATGCGAAAAGTATTGCACATTTCTATCCATCTTATGATTTATTGATTTTATATTGAAACAATACAGTAGACAGCTGCATAACGATAGCCGAATTGCTTTACTACGCAACGGATTATCCAATTCATAGCTTAAAAGACCATCTTGTGATCCAAAAAATTTCCATTATAAAATCTGATTATCATAAAAATATCATCTTCAAAACTTGATTATATCAAAATTTCTTCTCAGTTTGAAAACAACTTGCCAAAATCAATTATAAAATTTGCATGCGCATATATAAAGAACCTAATTAATCTACCTTAACGACAACAAGCAAAGTATGGAAATCAAGAAAGAAGAATGAGGACAACAAAGAAGAGACGTTTCAAATAAAGGGGGATATGGGCTTGAAAGATGGAAAGGAAAGATGTGTATTTGCGAATAAAACAGTCATCAACTATGTGCGCTCAGACGATCGCGATAATCCTTGGCAATGCGCTGCAATCGCATTTAATCCGGAGATCTCGTGGTTGAAACTAGCTACGGAAACGAATTGCAGAAATTCATGTAAGTCAGAAAGAGATATTAGCGATTCGTATATTCTTAGATAGCATCAATTTATATGTGCATTACTTGAAACTTGAATATAAATTGCGAAAAATTTGCATAATGAGATATATGAGAGCAAATAAATGGCTCTTCGATAGTAATGATAAAATGATTACTAACTAATGAAACACTTATAAAAATCGAGCCACTCACCTCTTGAATTGACTGCTAGTTGTGGCATTCCAAGAGCACTAAGTACGGTATCGACCAATTGGCTTAATAACGTAGCACCCGAAACTATTGCATATGAGTCGACAAGCATATGACCATCGTGAGCACATGTTAGACAATGTTGCGGTCGTACTGATTCCACAACAACACGCACCGGAAACATACTCATACTGCCGATTGGGATCGCTTCGGCGATGTGTGATGTTCGTGTTTTCGGATACCCGCACTGCGAATAAATCTTCAATAATCTGAAATGAGTTTGTTCAAAAGGGCTCGAAAAAGCTAAAGATTCAAATGAGAAGAAACGACGCCACACAACGCTAAACACAGATCAGCACGATGCACCACTGACTATATTGGAAATGTAAGCTGCTAAATACAGAAGAAAGTGATATGCGATGTGGAGGCAAGAAGGCACACCTCCTACAACAAGACATATGCAGAGAACACATCAGAAGACGAAGCACAACGGCTAGAGAAGAGCCGCTCAACGGGCGGTATCGAGAGAGCCGAGAGTAGATAGAAAGTGAATGGCTGTAATAGCATAACGTTGGTGGCTCAACAAAGCGTGGCTCCGATATCGCTATGTGTACGGGCTGGTCGGTTGATGCTATTTGGGGGCACCATCAACGTCTCTGCACAGCCCAACTGCTAGCAGAATATAATCAGCTATCGGAATGGAATCAATCGCTTGATGGCATACACACAAGCTGGCCTTCGCCTTATTCGCACGTCGCACAGGTAAACGTACGGCCTCGCTTTAGCGGACTCCGCCCCTTGCGATTAGCCATTGCCACGCCCATCACAATGAGCCTTTTGGATTCGAGCAGATACCTCACAGCTTACGGTAAGCTGCCACCAATACGCTTCTTTCTTCCGCTCTTCAACCACTATCCGTAGGCGCCCCTTGTGCCAATATGATTGGTTCTGTCTCAGGGACACCAACCGCAATTTACAACTTCCACTTTTCAAATACAGAAAAGCACCAATGAAGTTGAGCCTTCCTTGCATGAATCCCTACAATATAAAATAATATATATAAACAAGAAATACAAATATATGCAATATTTCTTGTTTATATATATATATATATATATATATATATATATATATATATATATAAACAAGAAATAAATACAAATATATGTAATATTTGCCTCTTTTTATCTTCGCATTCGATTTCAAGACGGTGATATAGACGATGATGAATACTACGAATAATTCGGCATAAAATCTTAAACCTGAACATGAGCATTGTTTAAAGGGTTGCTAGCATAAGAAGTGCATTTGTTGCTTCGAATTTTGAGTCGCTAATAGGGAATAGTTCGGCAATGATGATTCATGAAAGCTGACAGAGATTTCGACGCAGAAAACAATTTCAGCATCCATTTACGAACATCTAAAGACGATTCTCCTTCAGTGACCTATGCCTTTTCGTTATTTCTTTTCACTCCCTACATCAGCATTCTTACGTTATCGAAACAATCGCACAGTCAATTTTGGTCACTTGATGTTTTGAAGTTCTATAACGAAGGATTTTTCACTTACTTCACCCGTGCAGTTCAACCTAACAATGCCCGCTATAAACAATGCCACATATTGATTCTTAAATTTAACGTGAAGAGGATAATTCAAAGAGGTATAGCTCTATTTTTCATGCCTAAAGTTTTGGATGGGTATTTCCAGCTTTATTCGAAGAGGGAGCAACCCAGTTCATTAACTTTAATTCTACTCGACTCCTTTTGAGCCTTCCACTGTAAATGCGGTAGCTACGATCACCTCTTTTAGATCTTTAAATCTATCCGAACCTCTATTCCACTACATTTAGTAGCAGGGATCAGTCTGAAGGGAATTACTTCGCAAAACTTTTTGTAACCATGAACTGATTTATGAAATAGAATAGCAGGACGTTCTTATAAGATAAGCATTCCTCATTTACAAGCTCAAATCATCTCACAACACACGAAATTACTGTATAACACAGAAATACTGGATAAGCCAGGTGGGCGGGGAAAGTCTAATCTAATGCTTGCGTTTACAGCTCCAATTGAAGCTCCAATTGAAGCAATCGGAAACGTTAGCAGTAATACGCGCAAACCTGGAGGAAATGCAAAGTGCTCATTTCTACGGTGAAATGGATGCAATTCTGTGTACCTATAAAACGACTAAGCAGTTGTGCTCGTTTTCCAGTAATCCTGCATAGTCTAATGCTTGCGTTTACAGCTCCAATTGAAGCATTTCTTCCCGGATGATATGATAGAAAGTTATCTTCTTAATGCGCATTCAAAAATTTGCATTTGCAATGAGCATCACGTCAAGTTGAAACTACCTACGGACCTATGTATATGTATGTCTGTAGACGATTTCAATTCGACACTCACTAAAGCAAAAACTACGATATACACACCTCATATATGTATTATATATATATATATATATATATATATATATATATATATATATATGTAATATACCTCATATTCGAGGTTGTTGGGATAACCTCATATGCCAACATTCAAGTTGAGTCACCTTCAAGAGATGTAAGCGCTTACTGCCTAAGAATTTACACATACTTTGACACAAATGGATTTTTGTGTTACACTGGTTAGACCGTTAAACAAGGCCTATCTCTCGTCGAAAAGTCGCATAAAACTCAGGTCAGTTGAAATATTAAAATATCATTGTGCATAATTTACTATTTGTAAGCAGATCATGCAGTTGGCTAATCTGAGTAACATAGACGCAGAAGCATATGTCTTACTCGTTGCTTTAGTATGTTTGCACCTAAATTTGGCTCATTATATTATCTTGGGTAAGGAACAGTATACCCTCACCAAGAGCCCATAACTACTATTCATATTTGTATTCGGTTATGCCGAAAGTGTACTTTCTTTGTAATTTCGCCAATATGTTGTTTTAAAAGCGCAACTTTACAGAACTAATAAAAAGACTGAAGAAAGTAAGGCAGAAAAAAGTGAAGATTGTCGAAAGATCATTGAAAGAGTCAGAAATCATCAAGAAGAGGCAAAGAGGTGCGGCTAGAAAGGAAAAAAAAGGAAGAAGATAAGCAGTTGATGAGTGGTGATGTTTTGCGAAGGCGTATAACCGGTTGACGGAGATGTCGTTTGTGTGCAGTCGATCCTAAAAAGGGCTTCTCGGCAACGACGGCGACCGGATGCACCCCCTGTGAACCCGCTCTCAATTATGTTCCACTCGCAAAGCGCACTAGCAAAGCGGACTTTTTTTCGATGATCTCCGATTTCGTTCAGCTCCTTGAAAGGACTACCGTCTCACTAAACCAAAAAAAAAAAGAATCATCCTGTGCAATTTAACTAAAAATTACAAAAGAATGATAACACTGTACATCTTTAAAGTAGCTGATGGAGACACAGCTAACATTGATCGAGAAAACGTTTATCTGATGTATTCGTATAAAGCAGAAGACATAACGAAAACGGGAGGAGAATTGCAATATTCTATCCTCTGTTAAAATACCGTGACTTTGTGATGCTCTGAAGTATGCAGCCCTCATCAAGGACAGATCACTATGAAAGACGAAGCATTTATGCCTTTATGGCTTCTTCTTTTCCTTTTTAATTTAATCACCTAAATTAACAAGAATTGGACATTTAAATCTCGTTCGATTTAAGCCCAACTCATGCTTCATCTGGTGACAACAGCTAGCTTTTCTATCTCATCCATTCTAGATCAACATCCAACAAATAAGCATTATGATTATAATAGCATTCGTAAGTCCTTACTCATCAGAAGCAAAGAAAATGATCAAACATGCTATTAACAACAACGCATTTCGGAAGATAAAATGATAAAGAAGCTGCGTTGTTAAAAAAATAAGAATTATTATAATACAATCTTCAGCAAAATAAGCCTACTCAATGATTTCAATATGATTCTTGTTAGATATTTATCATTCAACACTGAGTGGTTGTCCAACTTTTTGGCTCACCTCCTCCCTCCCCCCTTCTCCATCCCCAGTCCCTCCCTTCATCGAAGTATACAGGAAATAAAGGTTTCTAGAGGGTTAACACAGTGAATAGAATTTTTACTTGTTATGTGCACATGATCGAACGATTAAAGTGTTAAACAGCAAAAATATATCGTTTTTATTTATATCTTCCTAAAGTCCATAACTTAATAGTTAAATGAATATCATATAAGTCATACTGACTGCTTCTCATAGTGATGTTAGGTATTAGTGTTGATTAAATGATCAGCAAAATAACGCTCAACACTTTGATTAACATTTCGATATCTCAACAACATGAAAAGCTAGAGGATACCCAACTTTTAGTGGCATTGTAAGCCTAGCAATATCGTACAGTAATAATCGAACCTTGCATTCAAAAATATTTGATTTAATTTTTAATAGTTTTGCAGCTATATATCGAAATTGGCGATCAACATTATCGAAATTGTTCTACAATAAGCGTTTAGACCTCCTTAAAATCTCAGTTATCCTTTTAGTGAATCTTTCACTATTGAAGCGATGATAAAACTAGTCTTCGCTCACACTCATATGCTATCCACTAAAAATATGAGAAGCAATTCAAATATCTATCTCTAATTCTACAGAAAACAATTAAAGACTACACAACGTATCAAATATGTGCATATATTATACTATACTTGTTATACTTATTTTATAGCGGCAAAATGTTACATATTATACTTGTATATAAGATTGCGGTAAAACAGATACATGATATGTGCATATCGTTAAGAAGTAAAATTGAAACTGAAATCGAAATGAAGTGAACTGTCGAAACCAACACAACTCTCCTTCATTAAGGTTGATTATTGATCGACGCAGTTATCAATGCCATTGTTACACACGGATAATATCGTGCTTTCCTTATCAGCTAACCTTCCTAGGCGGTCTTACGCGAAGATTTGATATGAATGCAAACGACTGCATTATCAACGATATCGATGAAACTTTTGCCTGATCCTTCAAACATCAAAGGTTTTGTCTGCATTATAGGATTATGAGTTTGACAAACTTCTAACATCTCCTGTGGATTTATTCATAGAAATAAAGATATCATTTACTTTAAACATAACAACTGCAGCATCATCAACAATTTATGAGTGAAAGAATAAAAGAAATAGCGACTAAGATTTAATAATTACGTTGCTACAGTTACTATATTGGTGCGAAAGACGGCTCAAGCTCTTGCTATGAAAAAGGTCGGTCTCCTAGAGATCCGTCAGAGTATATGCAGTCGAGCGAGTTAGTTATGTCATAATGGCTTTAACAGGTCAAGCTGTTGTCGAGTCGCTAAGATTTGTTTGCGAAATGCGTGCAGTCAATGATGGAATGTAGAAAATAGCAATTAAATCAACATTACTGACATCGGTTGCAGAACCAAAATTTAACATGAGCAGTGCCGGATCATGTCGATAAGGAAAGTGGACGAGCTTGTATGCGACAGCCCATGACTAGTTAGTATCTCTTGCTTCTTAGCGAAAATCGCGAAATAATTGAAAGCGAAAGTGCCTCCGGCAGTTTCAGTAAAACACATCGACCTATCGGTGGAAGAGAAAATGGCGGCGGTGAAAGCATAGCTCTCTGGTAGAGCCGGTTGGAGGAAGGACCGATTGACGAAGACGACGGCGACCAAAGACACAAGTTGTTATTTAGTGGCTGCTGCCGGGGGGCTCCAAGACGCGCACGGCTAGATAATGCGGAGGTGTGGCCTGCCTGTAAAGTCGCAGTCATCGTCGTTGTCGTCGTGATGCCTAAGCGGGCAGCAACAGCAACAGCAGCAGCCAGCCGATCGCACATCACAGCCCCCAAACCCCTAGCGCATAGAAACGTTTCGTGCTCTACGTGTACATACAACGAGACAGCACCACTAGAATTCACAGCACTAGCAGCACCAACAACAGCACCACCACCACGAGGAGTATTGGCGATCTGAGCGGCACACGATGCGGCTAGAACCGGTTACTGGAGCGCCTCGCAGCCTCCGTCTTAAGCCGGCGTGCGAAATTGATTTCGGTAGGCCGATAAAGGTGTGTAGCGCAACAACGACGCAACGCTGAACTCTCAGCACCTACACCAACCAGACGACGACGGCGGTGTGTATCCTCTCAGCCAGCCTGTCATGCCCCCAGCAGACAACGCACAACCCCGTCGTCGTTGCGCAATCCGACATATGTGCACATGCGGCGTCAACTCGTTCCACCCGATCCCATTCAAAAATCTCTACGCGCCACCCTCTCAAGGTTCACCCGATTTCAACGCAAGCCATCAACCGCATTTATGCAAGCACTTTTTGGGCACTTCCATGGCAATTAAAACGTCAATTTTTATTCCCTAGGATGGAAACCTTTTATGAAAGGAACAATTTATCTGAAATCTTGCTTTATCCGAGATGCGTAGTTCCCTCAGAAATTCTCTTCATTTCCAAATAGCTGTTGAGGATAGGGAGCTTTAAGTATAATAAAGTTTTTCATCCACAGTTCTCTAAATGCCATAAATGTATGTGGTCGACCAAGTGAATGAATATAATGAATACCGATCTGATCTCTTCTCTTCTACATTTTCGAATTGAGTAAATTCAGGCTTTCTTAGTTAGTTATTTATTTCATCCTTAATTCTCTATCAGGTTGAGGGTAGAAGGAAGGAGACAAAAGCTTTCTAGCCTCAAGTGGTATCCTTTGAACGCAGAAATTCTCGTAAGGAAAAATTCTTTGCAGCAAGACTGTCTAAACTTCTAGTACACATAAACATTTTATTTTATTACTTTCTATGTGATCGACTATCTGCAAACTTCATTCCCTTCTCAAGCAAAAATATAACTAAAAGTCAACTAATTGAACTGAATGAAGATATGTCGCCGATTTTTTTCTCACCTATTTTTGCAAGATTCTCACAAGCAGATGTTGAGTACGAATGAGTTTTGTTCAAATATTTATCGGCTCAGAAATGAAACTACGATGATACCTAGCAGTTTCTAATAATATTTTCCTCTCTTATTATAGAGTTTTTGTTTTTCTAGCCTTAATACGTTCAATCAAACATAATAGAACAAACGTAATTACGCATACCACCACAGAGTGAATAATTTGCTTGTCTCGACTCATCCGAAAAAAATCATTGTTGATTTCGCTTTGAATTGATTAAATGGAAGATGAATAATTTCTATGACGCATCTAACAAAGACGTACAAATTCCACATGAACACATTACATGAATTAAATCGGTGGAAAAATTAACGAATAATTTCAGCAGTTCATAGAATCGAAATCGATATCTGATCTGATCTGATCTGATCCGATCTGATCTTTTATCTAACCGATTAGCAAAGACTGCTACCTCTATGACAAACGAAAAAAAACATTCAAAACGCTAAGAATACGTTATGGTCAAGGAATCACCTACTATGACGACATTGCATATTTCATAACATAATATCTACGCGGTATTAGAGACCACCTGAGGTCAGACTATATCGAATATCATTTTCTTCTCCTAAAATTGTGCAACTTTTAAGAACCTCCAAGCTGTTTTGTTAAATGTTTGCAGCCTATTCAATCATTCAATTTAAAGCATTGCAGATAATAAGTAAACTGAACGTAATGAACTTTACGTAAAAGACATTAAATAGAACGAATAGAGAAAGCTTATATATTGCATGAGAATAAGCATTCTCCAAGAATGAAGAAGACAACGAAGCTGTAATTGGTTCTGCAACATAAGAAACAACCTTATGGTTGCTGCCTATTGCGACTCGAATTTTCAAAACACCTTCCCACTCATATTTCTAGATGGTCCTGAGCCCTTCAAAGATTCTGTGCTTGCGAGCTGATTATAGGCGTGGTATTCAGAAGTGGAGGAAACAGAACTGTCTAATTCTCACAGATACAGATCCATGGGTCATACCGAAAATGACAGAACAATATCAAAGAAAGAAATTATCGTCAAAAAGACTGGACCGGATAGATATCTAACTCAAATCGCAGCTAGCTGAAATAGAAACTTTGCCTCAAGAAGATCAAAGGGTGAGTGATATGAAGGGTCACCTTTCCGTGTCAACCGTATTACCTTGCGACATATGGTGACCAAAAAGTGATTTGATAATTCTATAATTTTACCCTGGACAATCGAACCTCACCAATGGCTAAAGCAAACTCGCATGCGAAAAAAATTCGCATGCGGGAACTAAGTTGACCTCGCACATATCACGCTTTTCGAACGCTGCTTGTCTCTTCATCTACATCCATCTGCTAGCCCACGTTTACCTCCACTTTCTTCCCAACCACTTTTCCACCTTCTTTTCTATCAGATAAAAAAACGAGCGCTCTCAAGTGTTCATCGAGGCCGTCAGTGTCGGACTTCCATATGCTCTTCGAAACTAATAATCTTCTAAGCATGGCACAGTTTTTCACACAAAAAAGTGCTCTATTCGTATGACGTCTAGCGGGGATTCTCGCAAGCAATTTCGCACTTGCAGACCTTATTTAAATGCCTGGATTCGCAGCATTTTCGTTTGCTAGTTGATCTGAATTCCCAAAGGTGAGAATGTATTTTAGCATGCGTATTCGGTTTCGTAAGGGTGTGCATTCTGGCAATCTTACGCTTATAGTTTCAACGTAGCGTTTAAATGCTGATGTTCTGAATGTTCACTATCTCTTTATATTGTTCCAGTTTCCTAGTGTTTTGTCCACCTTTCCTCTCCCTCCATCCCCACTAATTCTGTCTGATGAAAAACCCCTGCGCAATTATTAGAGATCGTTAGGAAACAAGTATTGCATCTTAAAAGTACAAGAAACCGTTTAGTGAAGGATTTGTGAGAAGACAAATTCAAAACATGCAGAAAAGTACAATTTTAGGCATAAGTTGGTAAGATGTTTGCTTAGAATATCGAAGTATACGATTTAAAATTTTCGATTCTTTAGTGAGTTTGTCGCATAATGGATGAGAAGAAATGTTAGGAAAGTGGAAAAGACATTCGGATCGCTCCAGAAAGAGCACTATTATTGGGCGTCATCAACTGTATCGATGGCCACAAACTCGTTACATTTTTACTGAAGTGATCGTCTTCGCATCATACTATCGAAATCGAACAGCAATCGTTTCGAGCCGACCAACCAACCAACCAACAACGACTGCGCATTTCTTTTTCATACATCTTACTGCGGTTACTACTGTTCATTCTAATGACACCAAACAAACAAATTTCCAGTACCTTGAATCATCTCATTTAAATGCATCACATTTATATTCTTTCTTACATATCCTCTAGACTATTCGACTGCATACGTGCATACTTGCTCCCTCCTGTGATGTAATCTCTTCAACATACATATAAAACACAGCCTAAACCATAGAATCACAGCTGCTTATCACAACCTTTACAACGATTAATTGTGAACATATGCACACTGCGTGTTAGTGCCTGTTTTCTGAAGTGCTTAACTTTCGACAGTCACAGACGACCGCAGATATATGCAGTCCCGAATTTCGAGCAATATTTCACCGTTTATTTGATACGCATCGTTTCAACGATCCGGTTCGAAACTGATTAATTTTTCAGTTGAAAATTTCTTTCGAACACCCCACAATTGTCGTCCTTTTGGAAGCACCATTTAGACCGATCTAGTGGTAGGCTTCACGGGGAAAAACCATCACCTGAAGGACTTGCAACTTAAAACAATTCAAAAATTGAGATTTTTACGTACACTAATGAGCATGCTATTCAAATTTCAATTTATATGTGTGTATGTGTATGCGTGTACGTGTCAAGGATGCGACAGTCTTTGTCTGTATATGTCTGCTTCTCGTTTTATAACACATCTTTAGTGCTCACTTTCGTTTGAAAGTGAAAAGATACAACACACGTGGAATTGTTTTGAGAGACGCATAACGCGAAAACTGGAATTCGACAGCGGAAAAGTGAAAGCTCTTTGGCACCTTGATACTGATGTACTTGTGGATATATTGATGCGTGCGGACAACAAAGCAAACCGGCAGCAACTTCATAAAACGTCATACTTTATTGAGCATAAAAATCACAAGTTTTGAAAAAAAATTTTGTGAGGGGCTTTTTGGTTTTTATTCCTTCTAGTCGTGAATGTGTTTCTCTTTCCGAAACAATCTTCATCAACTTTTAAAGTTCTTCCCATTCTATTATTTGAAGAATTCTTCGACTTTCAACAAATCCGTATCAAATCTAGAAGGACGCAAAAAATATATGGAATTTGTGAGAAATAATAGATTATTTCAAAAGTGGAAAGATATAGAAATTTTTAAAAGTAACTAAACGATTTTAGATGTAAATAGTTTCTCTCTTGAGGGTTGGGAATGGATATAATGAATCGAATTAAAGGGAATTTATTCGACTGCACAGACCACATAGGTATATTATACCTACATATATTCTATAGAGTCGAAGATTCTCTCATAGTCCATATCAGAGTCCATATCAAGCGAGGATTAGTACCGTCTAAGTCCTGTGATATGTAAATAAAAGTGTCCACAATAATTTTTGTAGCTTTCGGGCAATAAACACAAGCTAAGAAAGCTTCGAGAACATTGGTACCATGATTAGAGCTTAACATGCATTTCTATCATATTATTCAACTCAACAAAAACCAGCATATTATGCTTCATATCAGTGATAACTAACACATACGTTAATTAGCACTGATATGAAGCATAACTCCGAGCTTACAGATATGACGTTTAAGTTGGTGCTTCGATAAACGACAGCTGTTTACATAAATATCTTCAAAAAAAGCGACAAACGTCCGTCAATTTTTTCAAGATTTCCCTTCAAACCTGCTTCATGATTCGTTAAGTTTTTTCTATCAAAGTCTCTTCTCTCCCTAAATTTATCTTCTATGAACGAGAAATTTTCAACATCTACTGGCTAATATGTCATATCGCTATACTCTCAGGTAATTTTGCTCATAATAATTTTCGTTGTAACATCGTTCGAATGATATTAGTCATCAAAGCGTATAGGATGCGAAACCAATAATGGCGAAGCAAAAGCAAAAAAAAAAAAAACAAAAAACAAAAAAAGCACCGTGACTACAATCTAAAGGCTGTTTATCATAAAAAGTTTTACCAACCAAACTATATTTATACGCTTAATTTTTCAACCTTTCCATCCCAACAAAACTATTAGATAGGCCAATTTTTGAATTCTGAACGTCAGTTTCCAAAAAAAGTAAGACAGATATGTAAGCAGCGGCATTTTTTTAAATAGATGGAAATTTTCTTGATGACTGCTCAAAGATATTTCATATCGATTTAGAAAATCACTAAAACAGAAAAATTCCCTCATTCGATTATGCATCTTTTTGACGTTACTAACCGATACAAGTGATACGCTAATATTCCATCTATAGCAATATCATATACACTGAATATTTTATCTTCTTAATTATCATCTTGTTGCCTAACTATCGAAAGTGCAAATCACGTTTGAGACGATTAATGAGAAACCATAGCAATTGCTTTGTCATTCATTCACTTTCCCTAAAAATCCAATGCATCCTAATTAAACGCAATCAAAATTGCGAGAAGAAAATGACATTTCACATGAAAATTGCGTTCATTTCGTTTCATTTATGCCATTGCTCTCAACAAGACGAAATGAAAATAAGTGAAGAAGTTATGTCAAGCGATACCCACCCTTATATTCTGCGCATTTGAACAGTCAATTTTACGAATTCTAAATAAATAAGAAAACAAGCATAACTGTATACCTATACTTTTATTGAATTCACCGCTAATATGAAAACTCTAAAAAGAGTTGACTTTATTTACGATCCTACCGTTGTGAGAACGAATAGGTCATAAATCTGCAAAATTTTTCGCATGTTTAAGTGCTCACAACCTCCTACAAAGTTTCTATATAAGCTTCACCACTTGCTAGAGATTTTCATGCCATATACTCATACCTACTAAATTTCGTGGCTACCGCTTTAGCAGGTCGCAAGTTCAAACAATCCAACAGATAAGTACATATATTATATCCATAGAAGTGACTCATCGTAATATACCCTATCTCCTGAATGGTCTAGAATGTACGAAGTGAAAGTCTTTTGACTTCTCGAATGGACGGGGTTTGCAAGTGATTCATTCGCTTCAAATCGCTCTGCAACTCACTATTTCCATATGAAGTTCGATCCTTGACGCGGAAATATCTCTGATTTATGCTACATACTCTCTTGCTACCTATTCCTCCCCTCCCCCAAACCCCTCTCACTATAACAATCAATAAAAATTCGATCTAAAGTATCGACTATCACGTATGTGTAAACTGTAGGATTAATGAATGCATTGGAAACGCGATTAGCTGAATGATTTAATTACCGATGAATTTCTTAGTCAACTGGAAACATCTATAAAAGAATTGAAAGACATTTGCAAGCGCGTACTTAGATTACTCTGCTCGCTTAGATTAGATCTGAGATGATTAAGAGCGCTGCTAGAGTGGAACGTAACGTCTCGAAACGATTCTATTAAGTTGGAGAAATCTTACGTTTAATTAGGAAGCGAATCTCATCTCAACGATTACGGTGCTCGATGTGACGAACCCAATCCCAACTCGGTTTTGCATCTCGTTTTCATTGTCCGCTCCCTAATGGCCATCACACAACTAAGCTATACAGCCAACCGATTCGAAGTTAGCTATCTAAAACGATGTGAAAGCATTTTCAATTTCCCTTAAGCGGCTATCAAAAATAATCCACTATCCCTTAGTGCGCAATCCTGAATGACACTCTTAGCGGCGTACGTATATTTTACCATTTTAAGAAGCAAACAAGGTAGACAACACAATACCTGTATACCTCCTGCCCCTCCCCTACTCTTGTGATGAAAAAGAACACAATACCTGTATACCTCCTGCCCCTCCCCTACTCTTGTGATGAAAACATTCGAGATGACTAAATGCCATAAGCTATTTGCATAATTATACGGCATCTCAAAAATGTTTGCAAATTTACCCGCAGAACTATGAATTAGACGAGGAGAATCACATATTTTTTTAAACGAAATGGAATGAAGAAAATACTGCTGCCTCAAACCTACATCCACATGTGCTGCATATCTATATTTGTAGAGGGAGGGAAAGAGACGAGTTACTTCTAACTCAAACAATATGCTATGCGTTTAAAGGGATTTGCTTAATAAGGCATGCTACTAAGAAAAATAAAGTACTAGAACACATAGTACAGTATTCAAATACCACAAAACTTTCAATTTCATATAGAAGTTAGTGATCCATTCTTTCTTGACATATTTGGAAATAACCGCATTCTTTAGTATGAAGGATGAAGATGAAAAAAAAAAAACTAAAGCAACCCGAGCAGAAAAACCATAACATCGAAGAAACAAAATAACATAAGAAACGCGTAATAAGAAACAACCAAGCAATGGCAGAACGCACGCCAACAATGCCCTCACACACAGTTACATGCGTATGCTCTAATGAAATCGAATAGTCAACAGTCAAAAGGTAGAGCAAACTGCCGTGGCGGGCTGTCTACAAATGACATTACTTTACAGGCTAAATTCAAACGATATAAAATTGTCTTTTTTAATTTTTAAATAATTCCATCCACAGATAAAATCGCTATCCACAAAGCCATTCAACGATGTAGGATAGTAATATAGCAAGTACATGTCAGTATTCCCATATATATGATCAGTGAAATAGTAAGAAGTACACCTATCAATGGAAGAGAATGCACCCCATTCCATATTAACCGGGTGTTCTACTTAAAACAGAAAATTTTGCGAACAGCGAAGCTCTACTTCAGAAGCATCAAACATGCAGACTGATTGTTTGGTTCCGGTTCTGGTTCCAGTCATCCGGTAGGGCCTAGGTACTATCCCATTTCGACTTTACTCCTCTGCTGATTGGAAGCTACACCCCGAAATATTGTAATAAAGTAATGATGCAACATAATCCGTTTAAATGGTCTAAATCAACATATGTAATATGACCGATTTCTTGTAAGTTCTCCCATATGAATTCTTACCAGTTTATTTATTCACTTTGTTTGCATAGCACTTTGCCGATACTTTTTCAATCCCGTTGCCTATACCTAAGGAAATCTTTCCTCTCTTTTAAGTTCAATTTCAATTTCCGATTTAATGAATTAATCTTTACAATTGATATAATAAAAGAATACTCTATTTAAAACCTTATGAACAGCAGTGAAAGAAATAAAGCGCAAAAAACACACACGTTACATAAAATAACAATATAGAAACATCTTCTCTCTTGAAAATTCATAAAATAATTAAAATCATATAAAATCACAAATCAACACTTCTGCTGATTGTTTGAATTTTCTCAACGATCATGAAACACTGGAAATCCTTTGGTGTTGTTACCTTTTATGGATTATTGTTGCTTTATCGGCCGTTGAAAGCAGACTAGAAAAAATAAATAAGAAAGAAAAATCAATGATAAGAAGCAATGAGGATTTTGGCCTTGAAGCAAGAGAAAAGAAAACAAAACCGAATTCATCGCCACAGAAATAAGCAGTCATTCTTCTCAAAAAAAAAAGAAGAGATCCGTTCGATGCAAAACTTTAGACGCATCTTCAATAAAGTAATCGACCTCCATTACATTAGGGCTCTTTCCAGGTTGCCTCGGCCGTTTTCTCCGCCCGCCAGGTGGGCTGGGAAAATTACAGGTTTTCCAAAATCATTACACTTCACAAAGTGCAAATCACAATTCGCTGCAAAAATCACGGTCATTTAACAAAACATAAATATTGGCCATTTATACACTAAACGGCGTGATTCCATCGATGAGTTCATCAAAGGAGTGAGGTGAAGTAGTTCAATCCTTGTCCAATTTCCCATATAGCAACGCCCATATTCATTTTTTTTGCATATTGAAGCCGAGCACTTAGTGACGCAAGTGTTGGATAATAGCACAGAGTACTCCTGAAACATTTTGCTGGTTAACGACAGCACTCCTGACAGGATAAATTCTAGCACTTGAAACCAGTGGTCGGAGTTCATCATCCCACTCGCCCTTCTCGGCTTGTCACCAAGACATACGCGTACAGATGACTCGTTGATCCTGGATCACGGAGCTCCCCCGCCCTTATGATAGGCTTTCTAAAAGCAGTTCTCTTCCTCAGCAAGACTCAAACACGCCTTCGTAGAGATTCCTTTGAGGCTACCCTTCCCTGTAAAAGACGTCACAAACGGGGACTTTGCGTTCGCGGGCTAAAATTCTCCACGGGGTCGCAGGAACATAAAGAAACAGCGGGAGACAGTATATTCGAAGGAGGTAGCCTGAGGGAAAACCTAAATGTTATAGGAAGAAGAATTCACTGCAAAAGAGAATACGGGGCTATGATGAGCAAAATCAAAAAGCATAACGAAAACAGGAAAACGCTGGAGCTGGATGAGCTCAACACGGGCATTTTATGACAACATACGCCCATATGCGGTCAAAGAAGATTGAATTACAAATAAAATGCTGAAGTTGGGAAAGCATTAGACCACACTAAAATTGTGGTTTCTTTTTAATAATATACAAAGAGAATGGCGACGCGAAAAACGCGCCAATTTACACATCTATATCGCAACTGCCTTGCGTGTTGAAATTCTTTGAGCTTTGAACTCGTGCCGCCTTCTAAAGCTCTACATTCTTCCCAGAGCCTTGGATTCTCTATTGTTTTCATTTTTTATTATTTTTGTAGGAGAACAGTGAGCTTCACGAACGCTGCACCCCCCTCTCAGTTCTGCAGCATTACTGGGAAATAATGCAATGTTACAGCACTTATACATCGAATCATCCCCACAGTGACTCCTGCTCATATTTGTGTGTGTGTGTTCTTTTTTGAAAGTTTGCTGGCGGCCATGTCGATGCAAGCATACCGTCGTACATTGCACGAACACGCCTTTCGAAATTCTATTGCAGCTGCTGTGTAAAACGAGCTGCATTCGAACGGGACGGTACGCAAAACCATAACTTCTCGAAATTGCTAATCCACTTAAGTTATATGCGAATATAATACAGCGCAATAGCATGTATGAACAGTTTCATAAGGAAATCACATTTCTTGCAACCCTCCAGCATCACCGGATCCCTTCTCTCTGCAGGTCTCCCGGTGGAGGGTTTTCGGAACTCAACCCTTCGAGGAAGGCCCGTCGGACCCCGTCCACGACAGCTTCCTTTGTACGTTGTACACACTCGAGGAGGATATCCACGGAGGTTGCTCCCTCCTGAACGACCTGAAAAGTTATATCCCCGCGCGAAAGCGGGAAACTGTTCACACCGCGGAGCTCCTAATGGAAGAGATTGCTTTCAGAAGATTCTTCTCAGTAATTCAAAACCCCCCACCTTCGCGGGAGATTTGATCCATTGGGACCTCCACAACTGGGGCTTCCACGGTTCAAAATCAACGAGCCATCTTTATATGAGAGCCTCGCCTCGACCCCGAAAGGAGGAGAAAGAATGGCGATGAACTCCGACACTTGCACAAAATCATCAACAAGTGTTCGTTCCGTTACAAATCAAAGAAGCTTACGAGGATGATGCAGCGTTTTCAGCATTGATAAATAACGGTTTCAGCACAGCCCAAAATACTTTTCAATACCTTACATGACCTGACTACCTTCAGCGAGGGATTAAGTATCACTATTCGCGAAAAAGCACTCGGGATTTCCGCTTACACCTGTTTGAATGATATGATTCAGAAAACAAGCAAAAAAAGTGTATTCAACAAATAATACACAATCCTTATAAATCATATCCGAATCTACAACTTCCAATTTATCGTAAAACCAGGGAATTCATGAGAGCAACTCGATCAAACTCGGTATCAACAGAGAAATTCATATCGTACTTATACCCTCCCCCTCCCTCCCATCACCCGATTGTAAAACTTGATAAATATGACTTTGCGGCATATAGAGCTTTTTTATGAATTTTAACTGATAATGAAACGAAATAACGAAAAGCTCCAATTGTTAAAAAAATATGCAAAAACCTCAAAGAAGAAACGTCAAACAAAAAACGTGAAGTTAAGGAAAATAAAATGTTGCAAACATGCTGACCGTGACAGAACTTTAAGCCAGGGGAGGAAGTATTCTATAGAGTCGGGTAAAAACTTGTTAAAAATCGCGTAAGTCGAGAAATGAGGACGGGGTGAGGGTTATTGAAGTGGAGGATTCACTAGTGAAGACGCCATTTTTCACCGTATGATACAATGTCACGTTCCAAACCAAAGATGCAATTTACCCTTCCGAATTTTCAAACAAGGTAAATCAATAAAGATATGTTTGTGCAGGTGAAAGGGAGAGGAATGATCAACCTTATAAGCTAATCAGCCATCAACGGCCATAAAAACAGAATAAGGTCCGTTCCGCACATAGAATTTTAAAAAAACGCAAAATTTCGTTAAATATACGACAACTCACCCAATACTTATGAAGTGTTCGCTTGCCATATCGTCCCAACTCAACAGAGCACTATCTGATTTTATGTATTCCAAATACCTGCAACACGAAATTACTCAACAACGACAACAGGTCTTAATGAAACGAATCATTGATGAGAAAATTCATCGCCGCACGGGAAGAGGACCGGGGAATTCGTGAGGGATAACGTAAGGGACACCTGTTTCTTTGCCTTTATTATTAACGCTTCTCACTTCACAAAATTTCACTTACCATTTTACAATTGTAATTCTATGAGGAATCTGAGCTGCCCTATGCACGTGGATCGTCTTAATCACACGAAATGTTAAAGAAGACCTATGATTGAGACGGATTTACATCTTTTTAGAACATTTTCCCAAATAAATTTGCATTGATTGTTCCCAACTCTGTTAAACAAAATAATACAGATGCTGAACAATAATACTGTAGCAAATCGATCCGATGGTGGTGTAGAGGGAAGAAGGGGGTGGAATTGATCCGGTGATGGTGTAGAGGGAAGAAGGAGGTGAGATCGATCCGGAGGTGGTGTAGAGAGGAAAAGGGGGTGAAATCGATCCGTTGGTGATGTAGAGGGGATGTAGAGGGTGGAAGGGGTGAAAATCGATCCGGTGTGGTGTAGAGGGGAGAAGAAGGTGAAATCGATCCGGTGATGATGTGGAGGGAAGAAGGGGGTGAAATCGATCAGGTGGTGTAGAAGGGAGAAGGGAGTGAAATCAATTCGTGGTGATGCAGCAGGCAGAAGGGGGTGAAATCGATCCGGTGGCGGTGTAGAGAGAAGAAGGGGGTGAAATCGATCCGGTGGTGGTGTAGAGGGGAGAAGGAGGTGAAATCGATCCGGTGATGATGTGGAGGGAAGAAGGGGGTGAAATCGATCCGGTGGTGTAGAAGGGAGAAGGGAGTGAAATCAATTCGTGGTGATGCAGAAGACAGAAGGGGTGAAATCGGTCCGGTGGCGGTGTACAGAGAAGAAGGGGGTGAAATCGATCCGGTGGTGGTGTAGAGGGGAGAAGGAGGTGAAATCGATCCGGTGATGATGTGGAGGGAAGAAAGGCGTGAAATCGATCCGGTAGAGGTGCAGAGGGAAGAAGGGGGTGAAATCGATCCGGTGGTGATGTAGGAGGGAGAAGGGTGTGAAATCAATTCGGTGGTGGTGCAGAAGGCAGAAGGGAGTGAAATCGATCCGGTGGTGGTGTAGAGGGAAGAAGGGGGTGAAATCGATCCGGTGGTGGTGTATAGAGGAGAAGGGGGTGAAATAGATCCGGTGGAGGTGCAGAGGGAAGAAGGGGTGAAATCGATCCGGTGGTGGTGTAGAAGGGAGAAGGGAGCGAAATCAACCCGGTGGTGATGTAGAGGGGAAAAGGGGTGGAATCGATCCGGTGGTGGTGTAGAGGGGAGAAGGGGTGAAATCGGTCCTGTACTGCTACATACTATAAAACTATAATGTTATACTGCTAAATACTGCCTATAACAAATACTCCTAAACGAACCATATTATTTAACAATATAAGAAATAAACAATATTACTCTGGTAAAACTACCCTGAAAACCTCAATCCGAGCAATGCTAGCAATGCTTACAACGGGAGTGATTGTTTAAGAGCAACTCGAAGTCTTTTCGGCAACGAATCAATTTGGTAATTAAAACAGCTTCAACATTTTTAACAGAAAGCTGGAGCAAAATGGATTATGTATTATAGGCATATAAAACCAAACTTTGAATATTAAGTGAACAAACTCAGAGGGATATAAACATCGCAGACCAATACTAATATACACCCCTAAACGACTTATATTACATTCAAAAACAACAATCGCCACCCAATTCAATAATAAACAGAACAATATAATCGTACCTTGAAGAACTGACTGCTTCCATCTGTGTAGATGTGAACTCGAAACCATAGAAATTTAGACCCAAGAGAACCTTCGATGAACTTACCGGTGATTCTCTCAAAAGAAATTCCATATTCCTTTGAATCCATTCGATCGGTGCTACACCTGCTGGCCTATAAGACCTTAAAAATCAAATCCCCTAGTATAATCTTCAACGATCAAAGACCATATATTGACACGAAGAAAGCAAGTTTTTCATGTGAAATAAAGAAATTGATGAGAACGCGAAAGAAAGCAAGACTTGAAGGTCATCTTGGGCGGTGCCATTAGCATCTTATAGCAGTACCTCAGAGGATAATCGGAATGCCGAAATGTCAGTGAAGGAAAAAAAGGATCATAAAAGATCATCCGGCCTATTCTAAAGAAGGGAAGTCCCAAGTGATGTCCGGAAGGAAAATGATGTCAACGTATAAGAAAGAGGATGGGGTATGGAACGCGAAGCAGTTAACAGATGCTCACCTGTGCGACCAATTTATGTTCAATAAATACCTTTTGAATTCTAATACGGACATCCACCTAAGTGAATGCTAAAGCTATTTCTCGGGCCGTAGCTGTATTAGTTTCAGCTTGAAGGTATCGAAGCTGAAGTTATGAAAAACAATGACCCTTAAACTAAATTAATATTTTAATTATTTGTTGGCTGGCTATTAATGTGGCTGATCTGGTGAGTGGAAGTGACTTTTAAAAAATCGTAAGGAAGAAAACTTTGCCAACCTTTCAGGCACATCTTTCACCTGTTTTCGAAAAATTTAAAAAAGGATATGATAGCCAAGAGGTGGAGAGTGATGCCTCCACAATTACCGCCGATAATCTAACTAAAACGTTCAAAAACGAACACAGAAAACAGTAAGCAAGATGTGCCTGCCTGTCGGTGTGATAATCATAAAGCATGACGTTGATGTAGTCGACGTGCTTCGCCACTTCAGAAAATTCTTTCGGTGACATAATTCCATTATATTCGTAGCTTAAACCAAAAATATTTTATCTTCACAAGCCAACAACCAGAAATTGAGCAAATTTTGCTTGGTCTCGCCTCCCCTCCCCCTCCTCTCTCAAATTAAACGAATTATATGCCTTATCAGCATCCATTCTACTGTCGAGGCATCCGTTTGAAGAGCTGAGAAAGTTGGAATTTTTATAATCCTAATTCATAGATCATATTATAAACAAAAACGGCACAACCACGACTATATGCTCAAGTGAAGCGACAATTCCGACGAAACTAGTTCTCACAGGGATAGCAGATTAAAGCCGTCTTTAGCAATTAATAAGAACGCTGAAAACGACCGATTTCCTGACATGCACTATGAGTTTAACAAATGCACTAGGTTAACAAACAGCGCCTATTGATGAACTGAACACCAATATTCTTTTCCCCCCCCCCCCCCCCTCTCTCTTCCACTTGACAGACCAATTTAGAGGGTAATGAAACAAAAATAGGTCAGATAAGGAGATGACCACTGATTTTGAATAACAGGTCAACAATTAGTTCCCACTCCTTTCAAAAGTTATAAATCATAGAGGCACTCTCCAATACAAAACAAAACGACCTACACTTCATTAAGAGGCGGATTTAACGGCAGAATCAACTCGAGATCCTTTGCATGAAAATAATCTGCCCAGCTCATTACCAACTCCAGCATTTCCCTACAAATAAATATTATATACTTCTGCAATCCAACTTCTTTTTGGGATAATATCCTGCCTATAAATGAAGTGGGAGCATCGATAGTGCAGGAACCAATTTATTCGCACATCTATGTCCCAAAAAGCAGATCTCCATCAAGAGTATCATCACGATGTTTACTCGAACGCTAGGCAAATCCTTCCCCATGTTAGCAATATCTATTGTCAATAAAACAGTTTATTTCTCCTGCACATCAAAATTCTCGAATCTAAACCAGAGGTAGATGGTGCCATGATGGATGGGACGCGGGTATGAGATAGGGGGAAGCGGACTATTCTAATTTAAAGCAAAAATGCAAACTAACTCCTTCAACTGTCCTCTCGTTACGGTGATCAATTGTAGCCACATTTCCATAACCGCTCCTTGCATTTCGTTTCGCTAAAAATAACCTTAAATGCTAATCTCAAAATGGTATAGGAAGTCGGTAATAAAATTGCAGCAATGAAACAAACTGAATGCAAGCAATAAAATTTCCTCTAAGAAATAAAAAAATCAATCATACGATCCTAGTGATTTGTTCTCGATAATAACATCAACTACTAACATAAACCATACTCATGAAATCACCTATCGTTTCTTTGGATGTAAGAAAACGCTCATTTAACTTCTCAACATTTCATCTTATCACAGGAAATCTTTTTTTTAACATGAGGAAGTAAAGCGCGAAACATTTGACGACGGGCGTACATTTGCAGATGACAATCGTGCACCACACAGCGCAATCAAACTCCAGCTGAATTTTATGGCCAGTTCGTGGTCACTACTTCCTAACCACTTGCATGTTTACGCTTCGTTTCTGTGAAATTATTGTTCGAAACAAGCACTCCTCGAAAACCGGAAAAAAATATTTTTTTAAAGCTAAAAACTAACTAAAAATAAGCCATTCTGATTTATAACGGACTAATCGAACCTCAATCAAATCGACGATGGCTTGTATACACCTTCTTTGCCACATTTCATCATAAAGAAAATCATTAACCGTATTAGCCATCCATCCTTCCATAATAAAACGTGGCACAAACACAATCTCAGAGTTGTTCGATTGCACATCACGTAACCAGCCTGAAATCCCACATAGCAAAACGTTACATAAGCACTCCAAATCTGCATAGAAACATCTCCCCTTCTTTATATTTCAACCTGTTATGGATAGCAGCACTTTTATAATTTGATTGAACTCGAACAACGCACCTGAGTTTCATCTCTTTCTTACGTGAAATTTTAGTTCCTCACTAGAAGTATTGCTAAATCTTGATGGGTTGACCACCTACCCTCCCCTAAACACTAACATTAACGACCGCCACTTTTGTGCATTCCGAATGCGAAGAGAATGGAATGCTCAATTTCTTCGACTGCCGTATTTATTCATTTATATTCTCATCAACCATTGTAATACAATCTCATCTCACAAATGCAGAAAGTCCTTTTTCAAAGCCAAATATCTGTAAAAGATAAATATTTAATTTACTGCGCTTAAAAAGTGGCGAGTTATTGCGATAAAATTTACGAAGTAAAGAAAATGACATTTAATAAAGAACATCAAAAAAATTATTCCCCTGTCTATAAAGAAAGGAAATTACCCAAATCTAATATTATGGAATTCCCAAACCAACCTCAGAATGATTCATCGAAAAGTGAGTCGCATATAAGCGACAACAAACATGCAAAAAAAGGCAACGCTTGAAATAACTCTTGTTTAGCTAAAGGATTGATCTATTTTTACCGTTCAAAGTATGAGATCATAAAAGACCTTGATCTATATCGTGTGTACCACCAATAGAACATGTTCTTTGCCCATCAATAGTAGCCGGTTTAAATTGGAACCATACAGGTGATATATGAGTAAATTTCTTGGCAGCCCATTTTGCCACATTATAGCCATGACTATTCCACTGAAAATATCGCTTCATCTGATATTCACTCTTGTAAAATGGACTAATGCTATTGTAAATGATAGGCAAGTACAGTAATAAGTATCCAATGCCCCTCAGGTCGGTACGTATCGTAGAAAAATGATACAACATACATTTATTACGTAAACTGCTCATTTTCGTAGGGTCATATATTCCCTTTTTTCGTATGAGTAAACAAAAGTTGCAGTTAGAATGAAAGCAAAGCTTGAGCAGTATCGCAATAAGTTTTAACACATTTAATGTCTTAATAATAAAACATTTTTGGACTGCTAATTCTAGCGCATCCTAACATATATTGTGTTATAGTTGAAATGATATTTTCTTATTTATAACAAGATGACGTACCATAATATTCTCTATTGAACTGTTCTTTAAACAGTTATTTTATAAATGGGTATCGGGATGTTATGACTGCATTAAAAAATTGATGCAAAAAATGAAGACGAACAGGAGTGACGTATCCGAGAGTGGGCATATCGAATTTCTTCTTGTCGACATCAATCTGCTCATGTTTCGCAAGCACTTCACTTAGAGTCACTTCGTCTGGATCAATCTTTAAGCTTAGTGACATTACACTAGAGAATGGCATTTTAAGTAACTATGAAGATTACACCGGAAGTCATAAACGAAGTGAAGAAAACGAAACGACAGAAGAGACTTTCTTGAAAATAAATAAGACTACCGCTATAGAACACAGTTCACATCGAAGAAAGAAGCTGAACCTACTCTTGCTAGTGGTATATTTTGGTATATTTTTTAAACGTTTATTTTAGGTTGGTTGAAATCATTACATTGAGTACTGCTTGCAAGAGATGAGAAAACAACAAAATTACTAAAATGAATTCCAGGATCACATATAGGCAACTTATGCTTGCTTCACTTCCAACAGTTACGAGTGCATTCATGCAAAGTTGCGCTTTCCTCTTGACCGAAAATCTTATCAACTAGGTGAGAGGTGGTCACCTACACCTGAATTAAATTCACGGAGCTTTTTGATTAAATAAAGTCGCTCTTTGGAGACTTTCCATGAATCTGGGTTTTTTTTGTATTGTTTTCACACTGCATTCAAGTAATTGCCTCTAGTAAAGCTTCCGCACGGATGTAGGGCCATTACATACAGGTAAGAATAACAGGTAAGAATATGGAAAAAAGCAAATAAGTTGCATGGAGGAAAAAAATGCATTCATGAAAGAGTACATCGATTTCATCAACCAATTTATTAGCGAAACGACAACGTTTCGATATATTTATTCGGGTAAATAAAAAATGACTTACTTGATGAAACTCTGTGGTTTTGTGCGTATCACTGATGACATTTGTGGCTTCGTTGCTCATCGTAGCAGTTTTTCGTTTACTGATCTTCGGTTTCCGATCAGATTTTGATAACGTTCCGTCGCATAGGATAATCATTGCTGTGAATAGCAATATAATATAGCACCATGTTGAATGCTTTGCAGGCATTTTCACTCTGGAACAAGTATTTCGTTAAAAATGGAGCTAATCTGGTAAACAAATGGGGAAGCCGGCTGGCCGATAGACACAATACGACATCAAACAATACCTCCGATCACACCAAGACAGGTAAGAGAATTTATTCGGCTATAAATTGAGGTATTTCATTGACCACACATGCAATTCACCTAAGAGACTATGGCGGCTGAATTTCATGACTGCTGAATACTACCAAATGCACTCAGAGAGACGCAAACATGACACAACAACTACAGACATTTAGGTCATATCGTTCAGAAAACTGCACGAAAAGAAAGGAAACAAAATGCAAAAAATCCATTTCAAACATTCTAACTTTTATGGAAAATTACGAGCGCAAAGCATCCAATTTTACCTTACATATGCTACGGGTGACCTAGTCCCCGCCCTTCCTCCCTTCGTGGTAGATCGACCATCAGACAATTTGCATCTGGCAAGGTGCCAAAATCTATCCATGAAATCGATATAGGAGCCAAAAGCTTCATCCGTCATGTGCAAATTCCATAAAAGCAACTTGAGAATGTCCATGAAATGCTCAAATGATTCCAAATGTTCTTAAAAATAAAATTTGTTGCGAGTGCGGTGGCTTGATGATGAGCTGCGAATGCAGTATGATAATATTGACGATTGCGTTGCAACTATTGTTCTAGAAATTCCACAAAAATGTTTCAAATCTATTTAAACTCAACGTTTCCCAGCATTGAAGATAATATTTCTCTATTTATAAACGTTGAGCCTTTCTGAAACTTTTTAAAATAAACGCATATTTCATAGAGAGTCTTTGAGAGACAAAAAAATAGAGGGCAAGGATGAGGTGAGTAAGAAGGGAAACAACGAATTTCATCCTCTCTGTTATGTAGTAATAAAGTGCAGTGCAAACAAATCTATGCATAGAATCATAGTTCTTCACACATTTCATCATTCAAATTCAGTGCTAGAACTAAGAGCTGTTGATAAATGATCGACTCGGTTATTCAAATCCGTTCATAGAATCGTGGATTCATCCAGAAAAATGAGGATTCTTCAGTTTAGTCATTCATAAAAACGAACTAATTTATGTTGAAATTCAAGTTCATCAACTGTTTCTAAAGAAGGGCGTACAACACAATCGTCATCACATCTTTAATTAGTCGGACAATTAAGCAATGGCTCAAGCCCAATGCTAGTCAGTACGCAAACTCAGCAAACTATCAAAATTTACATGTTTCTATGCTGATATGTGATCATACGTGGTGCATATCAATGACAGAATAAAGAACGCATCATAACAATGCGTTGCCGTACACGTGAACGGTTCGACCAGTATCGACCAATTGCCGTCCTCTCATCGACTCACTGAACAACAATAATAACGATAACATCAGCAGTTGTTCAGTCATCGAGAGCACCTTAGAGAATTTTTTATTGAAAATGAATTTAAAAAAACATCAACTTCCATCAATTATTACATCTTTATTTCTAGCCAAAGATGTATTCCATCAAAAGCAGTATTTTCTTATTGATAAACAAATTAGACGGTTATATGAGATGATTTGCGAAGATTGTTCAAAGGTGATATCGTTGCCTCACATATCGATTTGTTATGTAAATTGCAAGGAGCCAACTGAAGATGTCCATCAGACCGTTAGACCTCCTGAAAAGAAAGGAAGAAAACTCTTCATAAATAATTTCTATTCGTTGTGATGATTTTCGGCTGCAATTACATACTTTGTTAAATATATTAGGATTTAATTTCCGTCCCCGTGGAAGAAGCATTCCGATGTTTTAAAATCACTAAACGATGCAACTTTCCTGGTCGCTTGTATTTTAATTTTTTCGGTCTCTTCCCACAGAAATTCATTACTGATTTAAACAATATATTTATCATCAACCGACACAGCAATAAAAACGATTGATCAGCGATAAAGAAACGGAATTTGGAGAAAAGACGACAATTATTGCAAATACTGTTTTCTGAAACTGTATTATACTCACCCAGTCACTTTCTTCCTATCGCTATCGATTTCATTTTTTTAGCAGTTCACAATAATGCGACCGAAATTACGCATAAAATTCGCTGTTTTAGGAGCAGTTAAATCGACAACAGCATGAAAGGAGCGCGAGACTCCAGCTAGCAACATAACAAGTTAACTGCTCTCTTTGAACATTTAGACGGAGGTTTTACCTTCATTTACCTACGTGTTAGAGCGGTAGCATAAACCTTCTCGGTACTGAATATATGACCGATGTACTTCTAACAAAACTGCAGAATCAAGTATGACAGTTCATTTCCTTACGAGAAGCGCCGCTTACAGACTTTATGTGCTCATAAAAATGAAGAAGTTAATGGGAATGCAATTAATGGAAGGAATGCAATTAAAAAATTATAAATATAAGAAGACTCCATAAGTTTACCAAATGAATGCAAGTATGAGATAATGTATATGCGAGTTTTTCAATAAAACGCATATTTCATATTGAAAATGAGCATTAAATGTATTATTGATACCACAAATGCATCGTAATGAAAGAATATAAATACTTTTAAAGGAACCATCTCCTCCTTATTTACTTCATTGGGGCGTTCGTCGAGGGCAACGACCAAAAACGCGACGATTATCGCAATACCGAGAGCGAATGCCAAAATGAGTATAGCCCATCTCAAAATCGGATTACCTTCTGCAAGATACACCGCTTATTCGCACATACTTTTGTGTGTAGTCAAGATATTGAGAGTAGCAAATATTACTCCAATACTTATATAAGGTCTTCGTAAAATACTTTCTGTGCATGCATCATGTTCGGCTAATTGAGGGAATAACTTTTGACTTGAAGCCACTCCAAAGCTGCTCTTAAAATATTTCTCGACTGAACCTGCTCGAACTTGCAATTCAATTGCCCTCTCACCTTTCATAGAACAACGTTACCATTCGTTAATTCACTGCAAATAGTTCACCTGCAGATTGTGGTGGTTTCCTGATCAGTGCCCACCGGCACGGTCTTTCTGAAAATGAATTCCGATAGATATATACATCTACTTCATCACATACAATCTCGACAATTTGACGTTCAATGAACATTTTCTTCCAAATATTTATCTTAAAAATGCGCTAAAACAGCGAATGCTTCAACACTTACAATATTCTATTAGCTTGAAGAATTCTTGTACGAAATGCTTGTTTTCCTCAATGTTCCTCCAACAATGCCCTTTAAACAGGGATCGATGGAACGCATAAAAGTTTCTTTTTTTCGAGGTTCTTTTCTATAAAAAACTTCTTGTTCCTGTGCATGTTCCTTAGCTATGGATATAAATACCGCCAACGCAATATTTTCGACTTCGTTTTAACAGACGAAATTTCACAAAATTCATGACGAATTTAACTTAGAATTACTCATTCAGCACTTCGCACCCACCTACCGTTTCCCCTCAACATAACCCCTCCTCATCTACTCCAAGGCTTAAAAGAAACGAGACTTAACTTTACTAGGAGAAAGCATTCTTCGTGACACGACTTTCTAGACAACTAGGAAAAGCAGCATTGAACAGGTATTCCGATCGGTGAAAACCTAAATGAAATCACAAGTGAAAGCACAAAATGTACAAAATTGTATTTCTTCTCAAAATTACAAAACTAAAAAATACAAAAGATTTTTCTTCTAATTTCCTCACAGTCACAAAAAATTACATTTCAAAATTGCAATTACAAAAAAATTATAAAGAATAAAAAAACTTTGCATTCAAAGAAATCTATCCTTTTAATGTCATCAGTACAACCGGAAACCATAGAAACCTTATCTAACCGTTGAGGAGCGCCGATGCATCGTTGTTTTCGATCGTCTCCGATGCTTCCGTCATTTCTACTAGTGGTTCATCACCGCTGCGGTTCTCGAAACCGCTTTGTGGGGTGGTGACAGTGGAACTTCGAGACAAGATAAAAGAAATATCACTGGCTGTGTCAAGATCGTCATTACTGCTTCTCTCAGTAGAGAAAGTGATGCTGGTGGTGCTATCAGTGAAGTTCGCTGAATTATTATTGGTGTGAATATCTCCGGCAAGAAACCTTGAAGTAGCGTTGAGATCATCATCTGCTACTCTGATAACCTCCGCAGTTGTATTATAAGGGTCGGGCATCCCATATGTAACGTTCACCTCATCAGCAAATGCATCGACGGCCATTTGCAATTCATCGCCAAATGAAAGTGATGCGAAATAGAGACAAAACCATATGAGACCGTTGAACATCGTAGAAATGAATGAGAATAGTTTGAACAAATTATCAACGAGACGATTTTCAAAGATTTTTCTACTTACTAATGCAAATTTTCATCAACGCAAATTTCAATAAGCCACAAACAAATCCAGTGCAGAATGTAGCATCAAATCGCAGCAAGTTGGAAAGCGCATGTTCGAGCTGGGAGGTATTTAGGTATTCAAAAACAATTGATCAAAGAAGTGAGCGATTGTAACAAATTCCTAACCATCTTAACTATATCCACTAACAGAAATTACGATCAAACCATTAAAAGAATCGACGACGCCTCAAGTCATTACTGCGCAAGAACTCGTAATGAATGGCAGACATCTGCGACCTGCAGAAGTTACGGCAGGGAATCTTCTGAAGCAAGATCGAATGATTGCTTATTGCCCCTCAAAGTATATCGAAATATGGACCGATCCAAGAAATCCAGAAAAAAAACCACGAACGTTTCTCTGTGAAACAATGAAAACATGAAATGATAAACATGAAACGTGAAACAATGAAAACATCGGGAAAGTGAAAAAATTTAAAGTTCACGGCCAGTAATATGCAAACAATATAAACTGAATTTGCATTTGCAAAATTTGCACCGAATAACATTTTATACCGACGGCGCTTCAATTACAGTGATCACGTCGGGAAATACGGTTAGATGTTCAATAAAGTCCACTAACCCAATTCGACACCACTCGCTGTTGGTTTTCACGGCAGCTGCCTTCTAATTCGACCACTGTTCCCAAAAATCCTTAGGTCGCTTTGGCGATCGCTTTCCAAGAAGTGATTCTTTGGTGACTGCGACATCTGTCGGTTGCGATCTGTGATCCGTCGGTTGCACTTCCTTTTCCTGCGCTGCGAACATCACTGCCCTCAGGTAAGTCTGTTTCACAGGCTGTATACTCTTCTTACCTTCCCCCTTCCCTCCCCCACTCCCCTAAAGTTGCCATATGCACCATTCTTTTGCTCGACGAGTGATAATATTGCAAGCCCGCAACTCGGCAGCCCTCTGCTATGTTTCTGCATAAAGCTGATGTAGAGCAGATATCGTAACTCATTACTGTAACTCGGTACTCTCAAACGGGGCCGATGAGTACGAAACGTCATTCATGGGACATTTTCGAAATTCTGGGAACAGAGGACAAAATTTCAATGATAAGTTTTTCTGCATGTAAAAGATTTCTGGAAGAAACTTTCCTGCAGCCACAGACTTCTAAGAAGTATGGAATGAATCCGAGAAATTTTCTCCACTCAAACCCAAGCGATGAGGAGGATAAAAGCCAGCAACACTCCCTGGCATGAAGGATTAACAATAGGACTGCGCTGTCTTTGCGTTTCTTACCCTCCTCCCTCTCCCCTCCCCCACCCCACCCTTCCTCTCGCACAATCAAACACGAGCGGTGCACAGTGCAAAACACCACTCCCTTCCGCAGATCGTGCGATGCCGGAAGATCACCACAGACCGATGCGCCACTTTGCGAGTCTTCCTAGCGCAGAATGCTTCTTGCGCAATGCCGCATACAATTTCCACTCAATATCAGTATCAAAGACGTCCTGTACTTGAAAGGTGTTATATTTTCATTCCCAGCCTCCCAAAAAATGCCGTCCTCATTGCACCGTTTAGGATGTGAACAGTGTTAGTGCTTAGACAATGCATACAACTGAAACCCTCATTCATCACTCACATATGAAACGCATGTAAGACAAGCAAAAACATCGCAAACTCGAAGACTAAAAAGCTTTTATTTAGGGTGCCAGGGCAAATTATACTTTCAGCGCCAGCGCACGACTCCCTAAATCTAGCCATGGCGACCCACTTAAAACCAGACTGACCCTCTCCAGATACCTCGAAATTAGCAGAACCCGGATTTCCGTTCAAATCAAAACAGCTCGAATGACTTCGCAGATTTCCCCTGTACCCTCAAGCAGCCATCTCCTCCGCTACTCAAAATCAGAACGCCCTTTGAAGAACAAATAGCTGGCAATATCAGCTTAACCAAGGAGGTACGCTGTCCAATAACGCACGGCCATAACACGTTACGCGGTCCGATGACGTCCAGATTTATTGCAACATCGCAAGGGCAGAACCGAAGCGTTAATAAGAATAAGTAAGTAATAAGTGAGCAAAACTACCGGGAAAGTAAACATTCATGCCCCACAACCACGAGAATGTCCGGCAACAAGCCACTGCATAAATAAACTCAGGTTCACTTACTGACCGGCCTCCCGCCTGGCACCTCAGCAAGATGTTTAAACCTGGACTATTGATGGTGCACCACACGTCAGGCCTACCCTCAATCGCACCTACCCATTCATATTTTAATTTAGAAGAACATACCGACCCACTCCATCCATTTGTAAATGCGTTGCCATCATACAAACACTCCCTCCCCTCTTCAAAATGTTTATCACATTTTCGGACCAAAGTTTGTGGGTTAAACGTTGTTTGATCCAAGTATTTATTGGTGGGGTGAGTTAGGTGTGTTAGTGGGTCGAAACCATAAAACAAACATAGATGTACAACAATAAGCAATACCGTTACACAAAAACATCTATGCAGATCCGGGCAAAACAAATTAGACAAATGGTATTAATTAATGCAGACAACATAACCCACAAAAATATCGTCTACATGTTACAACTGTCAAGGGCACACATCGCGAATTATAAAGACTCACCTCTTCATCCTAATTCAACTCCTTTACCAATTCAAATCCCGATTTCCTAAAGAGAAACGTATACGCCTGTGACCCGAGCAACCATCAAATTCTTTCCGCATTCCTATATCTCGATATCCCCCTTCATCCTCGAAATTGAAATACATAAAGTGCAGCATGATGGAAATTTAGAAAAAACTTCACCATAATTGCATCTCGCAAATAATTAAAGACACACAATTATGATTGACATATTCAAAAAATTAAAAAGCACAATTCTCATACATTTCATTAAATCGCATCATTCCAACGAAAACGACAGCGATTCAACAGATGCCATTTATTAGTATCAGTCATCATAGTCATTATTCGTAGGAAATAAACGGAAGAAAAAACACACACAAAGGTTCGAGAACAGGACAGTCAGGGGTGGGAGACGCTAGTCCTGGAAGAGGATAACAGTTCAGGGTAACAGCCCCAGCACCTACAGGTTCCCGAGATAACAAAATTTATTCTTCCAAAGATATAAACAAAAAGCTTCAGCTAGTTTAAAGAGATCATTGCCGAAATTGTTTCGAGAACATATTCATGCTCTCCCCCCTCCCTCTCATAACCCGAAAAAAATTCGAGAAATTGCGTGTATCATCCCTTGAGCACATAAAGTCATATACCACAAAATCAAAGGTTTCTTGCATTACATATTTCAAGTTCTGTCAAGCCCATCGAAACAGCAATCCTACTGCAGACTGCCTCTTATATTCTGCTTTCTTCTAATACCTAAATGTGCGAACTAACTTCAAAAAGAAGTGAATGTAGCAGTTATAGATCCCTCCCACATCTTCTCAAGCTCATTAAGAAGCCCGGAATTAGCGGCTATCTTCGTCAGCACAGTTACGCTCTCATCGAAATTCTGCAGACAAGAAAAGTCATGAATTTACCTCATTTTCCTCAGGTCACAAATGAGCCGCAAAATACACTCCTTTAAAATAAATATCGTAGGGGAACCGACTCGACGGCTTTATCGCTGGTTGAAAATTACAGAAAACTTTTGTGAAGTACGAAAGACCTATATAAAAACGCTTTAGTTAAAAGCATACAAAAAGTGCTGGAAATTTATGTGGTGGAAAATGGAGCTCAAGATTAAGATGTCTGCGGGAAAATTCGGGCAACCTTTCCGCAATATCTGCGAGGAGTGTTCACGAATACATGATGGCCTTCGCCAGTGCACCAACCTCCCTTCTCTCCTCCAACGAGCTACGCATTTGCTTTCCTGTGAAACCCTTTCAACGACTCCCCACATTTTTGTGGATAACAAAACGGCAGCCATGGTTCTCCCTCCCTCATCCATCCAATCAAGAAAATCTTGCCAAAAATCCTCCTCGAGAACATTTAGGGAGAATTGGCAAATATTGAAAAGAACCAACAAAGTATCCGTCTACTGGCGAGTCAATCCAAAAATGCCATATGAATGATTGATCATCTGTATATAATGGTCGACCACCCTTCACCATTCGCCTCCAACGACGTCTTCGTAGCCCCATGACCGAACATACCCTTGCACCTAACATAAACACACCACATATTTCGCCGTCGAACCCCACCTCTCAACACAGAGACCCAACCAATGCGCCCGCCACCCCACTCCACCATCAACAAATAAAATGAGGTGGTGAAATTAATCGATACTCAACGTAACATCAAAAAAGCGCGATAAACCTTGATCTCTTTTACGAACGTGCAAATGACGCCAACATAGGTATTGTCATGTAAGCAATTTTTTCCGTATCTTGGTGTTCTAACTCCAATAAAAGATACGATAACGGTAATCGTTATTCGGATCAACCCATATTTATTCAAATTCCTTTTATACCCCACCATTTTTTATAACTTCCGATATTCGAAAATTCAACCATCCAATATTCTCTTACATATCTACTATACGCTGATCTACTCTATCTGCACGCAGTGTTCGATCTACTCTATCCCCTATGCACTGTTCGATCCATTCCAAGTTGTAACATGTATACATAAGACGTGCGTGAGTTTCATTATGCAGCAATATACGTTTCGTGTTAGCAAGACCGCCGTGTTCAAGCAACGGGTACGCACCACTACGACGAGCGCGTGGAATATAGGGCGCGGTGAGAAGGATATTAGAAAACCATTTGAGATGGGATTGTTGCCCACTAGGTATGTTTCCCTTATCACTCGAACCCATCGTCGCAAAAGAATATACTTTCCCGAAAATAAAGGATTTGCCACCTCCTCCCCTCTTCTTAGAGAAATATGCACTTGTCTTTTAGGCGTTTATACTGCTTTGTTGTGGCTGATGTGCATAGAGGGAGAGTTGCTATAAAACTTGCTCATGCAATTTCTGCGACCGATCGAACCCCTACTGAAAATTACCTATTCACTTGCTAAACCATAAAACTCTTGTTGTCATTGGAAAACACATTAGGTGTCATTTTAATGTTTGTGCAGAAGGTTAGAACAACATGCTGAAATATAAGAGCGCACTGTTCATGAATTAAACGAAACGCCCTGTTCTCGGGATTAAATGATGGCTTTTTACGCTTTTGTTGCACATTTGTAGAGTTTGTCGACCGGCTAACAGCCAATATATTCGATATTTTTTCGTCTCTTTCATATCGTTCACATTACAAATTAACAAGCATGCAAGTGCTACCTGTCCGCCTGTCCATCCGCTACAGTGTTCCAGCTCTCGACCCACTACACTGATCCCTGTGGAATGCGCCGTGCTTCTTTATCAACGCAAGTTATAACCAAACATGAGGAATGCTCAACAAAAGCTCCATATATTCGGCAAAAAGTCGCTTTCACAACCACCCGACATCTCTGAAACCTTCCCCATATATTCTGATATGACGTACCTTCACTAAAACCACTATGAAGTACACTAAGGCTAGGTAGATCACATATAAATGCAAACTAATCAACCTTTCATAAGCGGAAGTGAATAGTGCCGGTCATTGCAAGATGCACGATGAATTGATCCGATCGATGATATCAATATTAACAAAAGCACCTTTATTATGAGGAATATGTTAGATACAGATCATGCATATTGCATCCTCTAACGATATACCTTCTATTAGACAACATTTCACTTAATAAAAAAAGTAGATATGAAAAAAAGGAACACCAAGAAGTATACTGAGAATTTTACACTCAACAATCGAACAACAAAACAGCACTAATAGATAAAATATTTATTAAAGAAACGAAAAATACCACTGTTCATAAGAAATATGCAAATTAAAATCAAAAAATGGCCGCAGAAAATGGATGTGATCGATGAAATAGACTCATTTAATTTTTATTCTCATTGAAAAATGCAATTTAAAAAAAAAAGAATCCACAAGGTTTCATAATGGAACTTTTTCGTTTCAACATTTTTCACAACATGGAACATAAAAAATTAATAAAATATAACAAATTTCAAACGCGCCTTTCATTTGGTTAATATTCAATTCGTGTTTCAAAAACAGCAGTTTAAATAAACTCAAGTTGCAACTTCTTTATTCCCAAATTAACTCAGTAACTTCAAGAGGAAATATATGCCATTTGGACTGCAGAAACGCGTCATCCAGATATATAAGAAAGAAGTGCTAGAGATTTGCATAATAAAATAGCCTCGGGGTCTTTTATAAAGCTGGCTAGCTTATAAGAGATGAAATCAACGAACCAATTCTAAGCCAGCCCGTTTTTGATGATCATAGCCAGAAATGTTGTTGCCTTTTCACCGCCTTATGCAGAAGCACTTCTCTTTTGTTGTCTAGGATGGTAGCAAGTACCCGTTTTCTTCTTCAAATCTAGTTTAAGCCTCAAATCAAAGTCTAGGCAGCTAATGGCAGCGCTTCACTTCAACGACTGGCACCGATCAGAACAGCGAATCTGGGTCATGCTTTCACACAGGAAAACAATGGCATCTGGCGTCTCCGCTAAAAAAAAAACGTTTTTAACAAAAAAAACGCATGCAGAGGTTAAAGGTCATTTTCGGCCGAGGTTCTGGACAGGTAGAGTTGTGGATTGTAGCGTTTTCCGAGAAATGCGGTGGTGGCCAGTAGTCGCATCCCTACCCAAATATTGCACCGTTATCATTGAGCCCACCTCTAGTCCAAGTGCACTTGCATGTGCCACACGTCGAGCATCCAAATTACTGAAACGATATTCACAGGAAGTATTCGCACGATCAGATAGAACAATATACACAGCAATTTCACGCAAATTAAACAAGCAACTCATTATTTTATATAGGAAATATTTGTATTACAGGACTCGATAAACGTCCGCCTACAAGACCTATGTGGGTAATACTAACAACATATAAGAAGCCGAACCCATCCAAATACGTTAAGTAACACTGACATTTCCAGGAAAAAGGCTTCGCCCCTAAGGACCTTTAGAGGTCTACATCCCTAGGGTAAATAAAGTCTGTTTAAAAAAGCGTCAATTCCCCACTTACAAATTCCATCCGCTATCACGCAACTGCCGTCCACTCGACAGCAATCCTTCCTGAACATGGCAAGCAAGGTAACAGATGAGTTGTAGTACAGACTGCGATGGTATTAATAGTAAAGGGAAGATATTATAAAAAAGGAGACCTTCCCTCCACGGTATCAGTTAATGCAGCTTGCAGCCCCAGAAGGATTTTGTTTATATGTGTGCAAACACCGTCTGCGTTATCTTCACTACCCTGTCCAATGATTTCAGACGAAAGTGATGTACGTCTCCTCTCCGTCCTCCATTCCCCCCCCCCTCTAACCATTAAAATTATCAAAGCAGTGGCGAACAGTATATTCATGCGCAGCATTTCATCACTTCCGAAGACCCAGTTTCAGTCACACCAAGACGAAGACAGGCAATCTACCGCATAATACGGTACTTTAAAAGCTTGATATACTACATCACAGCTAAGCGGCTTTCCCCATGGCATTCGACATCAAACATTATGATAACTGCAATGTGTAGAAAAGTAACAAACAATATACCTGTTCTTGAGGAACATTGGTCGCATGCCCTTTTTGAGTGTCACCATAACTCCATTTTCAAGAATCTCCACGATTTCCGCCTTATAGAGAGCACCGAAATTCAGTTCAATATCACTCTCGTCAGCAAATAGTCTGCAATATGATCCCTTCATATAACTCAACATATTCAGTAGATTATATGTGATAGATCATTTTTCATCTTTCACCTGTGCATATTACTAATTTGTATAGATAGAACACTGAAATTGATGGCCCCCTTTTTCTTCCACACTATTAAAGTAAGAATACGTATCTTATCAGTGGTAGAAGAAAAAAGTTGCCGAGTCGAAAACCATCTCGTTTTATAGAAAGAAAGGCGGAGATGACTTGAAAACATCACGAGTGTATTAGTATTTGCGATAGATTATATTCACACGATTCTTACCGAAGTATGAAAAAAATGCCCAAAAAAGTTTATAAATACGATTAGGAATTTCATGAAAAATAAGACAGCAGATCAATGTTTTGAACAGAACTAACAATAGCTGACTGAATCTCGACTTGTTTGAATTCCAGAGTGGAAAATTCTATCGGAAGGCTATACGCATACGAAATAGATCAACACCTTTCTTTTGTGCCATACAACAAAAAATGAAAACTTCTTTTTTTAAGTCGAATAGATCAACCAAAAACTCTTTCCTCTCCCTCTCCTTCTCAAAAAAGAGTAAGAAAATAGTTTTTGCAAGCTACAATTCTCTCTTAGCGCAGAATTATTCGTTATATAGGTGCTAGGTTTTGAACAAAATCATGAAGCCTTAAAATCAACGTGAAATAAGAATAGAGATAAAACAAACACTTACCTTTCCATCATTTCTTTTGCTTCCTCTAATTTTGCCCTATTCGGTGCCGTAAGGCAAATATTTGCATCGTCTTCTAAACTTATCTGCAAATGAAAAAATTAGTAACATGAAATAAACATATACAATAAGAGGTGCATATACATAGATATTTCATTTCGAAGCAAAACAATCAGAAAATAACTATAATCTCATTATATACGGTACAAATTTTATGATTTTCGTTTCGAATAGAGGGGGAATGTGCTAGTGAAGATGGTGACTTAACAATATATCATCGCCGGAAGTGCTGCTACATAACGTCTCATACAAAACAATACAATCGCTGTCAACCTATCAACTGTAAAACCATCTCGGACACACTGCTTTCCACTTTAAATGGACATCGCACTAGCTGCCGTTCTTAAACGCCTCAAACAACGTTTTTCATCTCACCTATTTGTGTAAACTCACCCGAAGGCATGCTATATTCGATCCACGCCCAGCCATTCTTTACATCCAGCTAGCCTTTTTATCGTTAATAATACATAAAATTTGAAAAGAGCGAGCAAAGCAGTCGATATCGTAGTCGATATGGGATTTGATTAACTTCGATGTACTATAGTACTTGAAAGATTGCCTTCTTCTTACCTCGTCGGTCTTGCAGCATATTACTATATTGCAGGCCTTCTAACCTCTACTACGCTACACGCGGAATCTTCTAATCTAGCGAAGGGCATTACAGCCTAATGCGGTAGACCAACACATTCGATAAGAAGTGTATAAATAAATAAAGAAAACGACTATATCAATCATACCTTTACACCAGTTTCCGCTTCGATTAATTTAACATTGTAAGCACCGCTTCTAAAGAGAATATGCCTCCTAAATATGGGTATAGAGACATTCTCAATGATCGGTACAGAATCTTTGAATTCTGTTCTTGGTGCTTTTTGTGCTTTCTCCATCAATGACAGCACGTATGCTATACCCTCTCGACCTCGTGATATTGCTTCCTTCAGAAGTTGCCGACTTATGCCTGCTATTTTCAGATCGAGTTGCATCGCTGTTAGACCGTTTGAAGTGCCTAAGAAGGAAATAAACGATACGTACCCGTTACTCCTGCATGTGGTTAATGGCTGCAAATGCGCGTCTACGACTAAATAGTTTATAAGAATGTCGATTCGAGTTTCGATGCCAGTCCTGCCTAATATTTCTAGGGAAACGACTACTGCACCATAGCAATTGTCGCTCATGTCAACTCCTCATTTGAGTTCGCAGCAGCGGTTGCTGGGAACATTTTAGAATGTTCCCATTATTTCAGCGTCGTCAACGCTACACCATCTGCTCCATAGAATACAGACCATTTGAGAAGCAAATTGTTTGAAAATTTTCTTCAATTAAGCGCCTAACTCACTAATATTCACTACTAGAGGGGATCATTTTATAAACGTTTATACAATGCCTCTAACACAAAGATACTCGATAAGACCAAAAATCTACCGAACTGCAGTCTATATACTAAGATTCTAGATTCATACATATCCATCTCTTAATTTAGTTTAATTCAATACTTAATTTAATTTCAATCCATCTCTTAATTAAAAAGATCCTATGCAGAATTTTGAGGCATTTTGGAGAATGATCGCAAAAATTCGTAAAATAAACAAATAGAATAACTAAGGCAAGAAATGCTAGCTGGCAAAGATCTCTGATACCACTCTAGAGTTGTTCCATAGCAGCATTGAGATCGGATAGTTTCATCAAAGCTGGATATAACACTAATCTTATTTTAAAAAATGGTAAATAAAAGTAACATTCGAAACGACTTAATCATCGATCGTTGCATAATTCTTGATTTTAGAGATTAGTGAAGCAAAACCGATAGATGCATTGGGTAACGAAATGGCACAATGGTTACCTGCAATTTTAAAGTCCATGTCACCCGCATAATCCTCAATTCCAAGAATATCAGTGAGGAGTTTATACTGAGAAGCATCGCTATTGGTGATCAATCCGATAGCAACACCGGCTGCTGGTGCTTTCAGAGGTACACCTGCGTCCAAAAGTGCTAAGCTGCCGACACATACTGATGCCATTGAAGATGAACCGTTTGATTCCAGGACCTTAATGCAATACTAAATTAATAAATCATTACTACTTATTCGAATTGCCGAAAACAATACCCACACTAGTGATATAGGAGAGAGTACAATAAGATAAGGACGTAAAGAGCGAGTCGGAAAAGAGTAGCAGTCTGAATTCTACATTGGGGTTCTCATTTAAAACATTTTTTTAAGGAACCTATCTAGCAGAACTTTAACAGAAAACCACTGAAATAAATTTTCTTCGAAATATAAAATTTGAAAAGTGGATAAATTGCCGGCTATAGATATATTTAAAAGTGCACATAATTCACGCATAACAGTTAAACAACACACCTGACATGCGAGACGAACGCTGTATGGGAAATTGTCGGGCATTAGATGTTGCAGTGCTTTCTCGGCCAACGCACCATGACCAAGTTCACGTCGATTGAGACCACGTGATGATGAGATCTCATTGACCGCATACGGAGGGAACTCGTAGTGCAGCATGAACATTTTACGCCTTTGTGCACCGAGCAATTGCGAAATGGAGTCCGGATGGAAGGCCGCCGATGGTGCATCAAACGTTACTGTACCCAACACCTCAAACACTTATAACAATTAATGTGAACCACACGATAGATCGTGTACTACAGCAAACGGTACTTTGGTATACTCGGAGATTCAACCAGCCTTAAGCAGTTGTTCGCTTATTTAAAAAAATTGGAAGCTGGAAAGGTGTAAATTTTCCCCATATATTTTAATATCACTAAATTGGCTCCGATTTAGAGTTAACGCTGTAGACCTCGTAAGCATTAATAGAAGGAGAGAGGGGGTGTAAGCATCCAAGAGAAGGGTAACCTAGATCAATAAAAAGGCGTCCTAGAGAAAAACGTCCCATGCATCAGAGTTGGGAATTTGCTTGGAACTGCATGGAAAAGAATAAATCAAATTTGCCTATGCAACCATTTCCAGGATTTCGACCGATCGCCATACGATCTTTCTTATGTAACTGTGGAAGTTGCAATAATCTGCACTCCTACCAAACACTCAATGCAATATGGCACCTTAGTGCACCATTTATTCAAATGCCATCACTTGTAGCAGCATCCAAATGAACAAAATTTTCAAGAAAATCGTACCTGAGTTTGTCCTCGTTGGAAAAGCGCAGAGCCATGCAATTTTTTATAGAGATCAACCTCAATATTGATTGGTCGAAAATCATTCAAAGCACGTCCATCACATCGAACACCTGTCTCCAGCACCATTTCCCTGTACAACAGTTTTTCTGTACTCGTCAATAAAAAAAGCAAATGAGCAAAAATATTTAACGATAACGAATAAAGACATAAAGTTCACTGTTTTAAGAAAAAAAGAGCAGAACCAAAGAGAACCTGAGTGTCTTTTTGGTGAGCGAAGAAAAGATGTGTCTTATAAGTGAAGGGCTTTCGTCACTGAATGCGGCCAACACTTCATCACCGAGCTCCGCTATCGCTACATCACGAGACGTCTTGTCATGACTCGGATCGCTCAATATATAGTAAAGACGTTCACTGCTCAGCTTCGCTACCTCTTCAATTAAAGTCCCGTCCACTTCCGATGCTGCCAACTGAAATCAACTTGAAAACGTGAAGATAAAATATGGTGATATTAATAAAGTAGCAATCTTTCAAAAACGAACATCAGTGTCGCACAGCGAAAATTTTTTAGTTGTAAACGTAAGCAGCCAATGCGAATATCATCGGTTTGCTGCCCCCACTTTATGTATAATATTCCTTATCAATTTCAGTGACAAATTTTCTACCAGATTTCTACCTCACCAGCTGTCAGTAATGTTTATTCAAAAAAACAGATGTGTGATAATCGAAAGACCTCAACAAATAGTTTTATTTACACCAATAAAACTTTAGAAGAATAACTTCAAAATATATAAAACAAACCGACCTCACGTTTCATTTTTCCAGCCTCCGAAGTAATCTTCTCGATAGCGGCAGTAATGCGTGCGATAGCTTCAAGTCCCGCTTCGAAACATTCGTCCAATTTGACGGCATTCACTTCACATGCATCCATGTCTATCATGAGAACGCGTTTACCATCTGCACAACCACTCAGCACCATGTTCAGTTTTGCTCTCTTTAGATCAATTCGAGCTGGATTCACAACTACCTGGAATGCTCTTTTGAAAACACTAAACTCATAAATTAAAGAATTCTAAAAAACTTCAAAGTCAGATTTATTGCCTGTCGATCTTGCTCTGGTTGTTTACTGAAAGCTCTGGTTGTCGGAGTGGACAGCAAATGTCTTCTAGAAAATATTGGCGAAAAGACTTACTGTGCTGGTCATCCCTTGAAGAGACCATTAGGGAAAGAAAGCAAACCAAGAAACATACATGCGACGTTGATGTACTCTGTCCATGATTTACACCGCAGGCAGGTTCCTTTCCTCCTCTACTGGCACATTAATGCCGATGAAACTATTTTCGACTACTACAGACTTCGAAACATCTCCACTTTCTCTCAGGGTCCTCTTCCTTATAGGAAAGAAAAATAAAGATATAGCATACCCTATCGTCAATAATAGCAACTCGAACAGCACCCACAGGTCCATTCCAAGGGATATTCGATACAGCCAAAGCGGTCGACGCTGCATTAATGCCTAATACAACGCCGTCGCCGGTCTCATCCAAGCATAATGGCTTGCAAATCACCTAAGTGAAATCTCATTCAAGAGCCAATTGATTAAATTAAACGAAATACTTTCAAAATATCATCATTATCAACTCAACTTGACTTTCACAAAGACGACATAACTATACAAAGCAACTATAAGGAAAGCGCATAACATGACATATAGGAAGACAATGAATGAGAAGCGCATATAAGAAATGAATAAAGTGGGATTAGTAGGGTATTTCGGTTGTGATGAAATATCAGCAGTATTTTAGTTCATAGTGAATTATATGGGAGATGTTGCTGAGACATTTATATAATGGAAAACGTGAATATTGCCGGATGTAACTCCCAGACACTACGGATAGGTCTAAGTGGGTCTCAGAATAGAAATTGATAAAACACAGAAAGAGTTTGGAAGGTATACGAATTGCTTTTGAATGAAGATTTGATAGCGAGAAATAACCAATTAAAGATTAATAAATAAAAGAGGAAAGCCGGAAATTCCTTGTTCCATCCTACCCCCCCCCAACTCCTTTCCTAACCGTCCTGCCCACTCAAATCAGTGGGATCAACGACACACTGGGCCTGGCTATCAACACTGCCCACTGATCGCACACAACAAAAGTTATCAACATCATCTAGATCGTCGCATGATCACTTCAAACAGTTGTTGCATGTTTACCTGTATCGCATCTCTGTACTGCTCCGGAAACAACGGTCGTATAGACCGATCGATAATTCTAGAGGCGAGTATATCGGCATCACTTTGTTGCATTTCTCTGCGTAAATAATTTGTGGGGATCCGACCAACAGCTGCCGCACTCTGCTTGAAATCAACCGTCAACGGTAGGAATGATGTCGTCGATGATAAGGATACCCTCTCACCAACCGCCGTCGCCAGAATCTGTAAATTGGAATCTGTCTTCAATCCTATCAACAAAGATATCGCCTAAAACTCCTTAAGCATTTTCCGAGTTGAAAAAAAAAGAACTAAATAATATATGAAATCAACGAGTATTGCTGGTGAGCAATACATAAACAATTTACTTATTCGCCTCGAATTACATTTATATAAAGGAATGAAGAAGTAAGGCTGGACTGCAAATTAATCTTAGCCAAGACTAAAAAATCCCCTTTAACAGATCTTCTTGTTCTTTTAACAAGAAGTATAAACTTTAAATTGAAATGTCTTTTCGTAAAAAGCTTGTAACACTACGTGGGTTAGAATGCGTTTTATATGCGCCTACTTAAGGACAGGCGTTGCCTAAAGCATAGAAATACAATAAAATAATACAAATCATGCAACATAATAAATAAGCATTCTACCTAATAGGAAGCCGCATCAAGCGTTTATTCGCTAACTGATTTATCAGGTGGATACTCTTAACTCATGTGAAATTAAGTGCTTATTTATGGACAGGTAAAAGCAAGTTATAAAGGTGGATTGGAGGGCCGATTGAGTTGGATACAATAATATCAACAAGTGTTATACTAGAATAACTGAGTGATTATCATCCTATCTCAAACGTAAATCGGCAATAAAAAAACAACCGAACAATAGGTTCATTACATAAAATATTAGGTTAGCGACGGCGAGAGTGGGCATACGCCTAAACGAAATGGATTTCTATAGAATTACTTTAGTGGTTAAAGAAACGGTGCAACCACCATCGATAAACATAAGTTGGAAAGTTTGAAAATAATTGACTAGCCACCCTCATAAAATGAGATATTTCAAAACTCAAGAAAAAGAGTAATACTATTTAAACACTCCTGGCCAAATAAGATTGCATTAAGCCTTGTACATCCTTAGGAACAACATCCACAAACCGTGTTATCGCCTTGGGAGACGACTGCAGCTCCATCAGCGAATCTAGCCAAATGACCAGTCTCGAATTGAATCTCACCACCCGTCGATCCAACAATGGATACCGCACACCGCGCGAGTGAGAAGTAACGCACACCTGTTCGACGTGTGATACGACGCAAAAGGAAGCGCCAACCGGGTGGCATCATACCTGCTGGACCCATCCCCATTAACCATGTAATCAACACATCGAGCAAGTTCAAGAGAAAGCAACACCTGAATATCAACCTCAAGTTGTCGTTCATAAACATCGCTCTCGAAAACCGCTGACCGTGCTTTAGGAATTCGGTAGGTTAAAAAATGAAACAACTTTGCGTGAAGTTTTAGAATTTCATATTATCACTAATTTTCTCCCTTAAAATAAAGCAATAATGGAAAAACGATTAAAAAAAGACCATAGCCAACCTATAATTAAATAAACCAAAAAAAATCTGCCATCCCATAATTCCCAAAAGCAACTCAACTAGGGTCCCCACCAAAAGCATTCAAGAAGTTACCGAATGAACAATTATTATATAAGCAGCTGGCACATCGTCCCTGCCATCCGAACACTAATGTTTCTTCCTCCTTCCACATCTCCAATCCTTGCCTTTTCTGTTTCTTGTATCCTCTCAAATCTTTTTTTTCTCACCTTCTTACAACGACTTCTTCAAAACCTACTACTCTTCCATTATTTAGATATCATGTAACCCAAAGTGCTGATCCCCTTCCCACCTATTTTTTCAACTTTTCTTTGTATCAGTGACCCTGGTAATTCGTCGGTGTTTAGTGCCTGATGTTACCTTAAAACAAAATCGCATATTTTTTATATGTAAACTAAGGTCGGAAACTAATGAAAAACAAATCTCCATAGGATACCTTACAGATTCTACATGAATAGCCACACCAACGCCAATACTGCATCAATTTTATCGATGCTTTCATTCTATTCGTGACAGAATTGGTATACCTGACAAGTATATGAAAACGAACGACAATATAGGACTTAATACCTGGGATTATACTCGCTGAGATTTGTTCAGCAAAAACTTTTTCAACACATTTTATTGCATTTAAAATGAAATCCAAGTACAAGTAAAGTAGCGCAGATTAGAACATCAAAATAGAATGGTCATTTCATGATTCCCATCAGCACACTCTGAATTTAAAAAAAAAGAGGAGAAGGAAACATATATAAATTGATATTTTTGATGGCAAATTAAAAGAAAAGTACGATGAAGCCATTGCCAAGGTTCAACAAAAAATAAAAGTAAACAAAAGCAAAATGCTTTATGCGAAATAAAAAACCACTATCGATTCAGTCGAAGCGCTACTTAACAGTGAAGCCACAAAAATCAGCTTATATTTAAATAATAACGATTATTTAGCATTCGATTTACTAAAAAAGTATGGAAACGCTCCAAAAAAATTCCTTTTTTTTTAAATTTACGAACCTGGCTATGCACCAAAAAAGAAAAGAAATCAATTTAGTTCCTCTCTTTAGCACTACTCATTTAAATAGGTGAACGAAATTATCAAAAACAAATATTTCTATACAATTCTCTAATAAAGGAGAAACAAAGAAATGTTGAAATTAAATTGTAAATAAGGCATCATGAAGAGTACGACGCATCAAACAAAAATTCGTTAAAAAGGGAGTGCCAAATATAGCATTCTGGCTAATTATAAATTCTCATTAAAAAACAACACAACAGCAAATTTCATTTAATCATCCGTTATGTAACAAGTGAAGCAATAATCGCAAGGAGACCATGCAAAGATGCAAAAAAATTCCACTGAATTTAAAAAGACTGAAATTGAGAAGGGGGAAGGGCAATAAAGACCTGCAGCATACATCATATCAGCAAAATGCATCATCCCACACAATCTACATATGAAATCATTCCATTTATTCCGTTTCATCAGAAACCACTATTCAAAACTAACATTCAGGTATCTCTCTCAGCACTACAAGGGGGAGGGGGGGGGAGAGAAAGGGAATAAGAGGGACTAATTTACTAATTTACGCTTTAAGGATACTTAAAGGAACAGAATAATTTAATTACACTTAAAAATAATTGAGTAGTCAAGATCATATGAAAGTAAACAAGTGTCTGCAAATTTTCCACTTTCATCACCTCAATGCTGCAGTTACGGTACAATCTTCAATCGTTTCGCTTTTAGCTATACCAAATAAAGCTGCACAATTCGTTGTAATTTCACACGACAAAAAGCGAGGCCAGAGAGAATATCTTCACAAAACGACAACAGGAAGCTGAAGCAAAGCACAGTGCCAGCTGGCCATAATTGCCAACTCTTGCCACGTTTTCCCCCATATGGCCATAAATGCCAAATCTTAGCGCGTCTTCCACTTTATGCCCTAAACCATAAACGCATTTCTCCAACAAAAAAATTTATGTGCGGATGACTCTATCTCGATACGTTTTTTCTAATGGTGCACAATCAAAAAGACGATTTCTGATACTATAGACGATCCGCATACTATTTTATAGCTTCTCAACAATAAACTTCTTTTTCTCTAAAACATTATGGCAACTCACAGGATAGTTCCCCAAGAAAATCAACTCCTTGCTAATACCCACCAATTTTTTAAATTACGAAACCGAGTCCAGCCCATCAGAAGTGCATTTCATGTGTTACGAATAGCCCTAGGCCAATCTTTCAAAGAAAAAGAGAAATAAAAGCGATTTGCCCAAACAAAGCGCTACCACCAAAAGAAAGCCAGACGAATGATATAAAAATATGCAGACAAACCGATAGTTTTGATTGCCCAACCATTCAAGCGTATGAGCCTGAAATAAACTCTACAACAATGCCGCATATTTTGATGAAATACTGTGATCACCTATTTCCATATTACATTCTAACACCACTCCCATTGCATCTCGCAAGCAAATGTAGAACATCCTACCGTTGCTTAGATTTTCCTCACTTCCTTTTTAAACTCTAAAATATGAAGAAATTTCTCTTGTCCAATCAATGAATGATCCTCTCATCTTCCTTTCCCCCCCCCCCCCCGATTATTCGGTTGCCTTTTTCAGATATAAAAACAACGGTTGCATTATGGCAAAACACATAACCACTTATCTAGCATGTCTTTCCGCAAAACACTGGTCAAAACCACAGGAATTTATAAGTGAGTAAGCGAAAGAAAAGTCGCGAGTAACAGAAAGGTTGGGTGGGAAGATGCGGAAGGAGAAAGAAGGGAGGGAATATTGGCGAATACAAGAAGAGAGGGATGTGATTATACGGATGCATAACCCTGACGTTTAGCACGTGCACGTCCGATGAGGTATGCGATAAGCACAGCAATGACGAGTCCAGCCAAGCACGCCCCTACAATTATTGGTACAATATCGGATGTTCGAGCGTCCAAACTGCATTGCTCGAATTCTGCAATTTGAATTTCACTGCAACGATAAACACAAGAGAGTTTTGTGCTACAGAGATAAGATATAAAAGGCGGTCATGCCAGAAAACAGGATACCACAGATGTGAAAAAATATAACAGGCGGTCACGCCAGAAAATAGGATACCACAGATGTGAAATTCTGCTTGCAATCAAACTCCTCCCCAATTGCTTTATTCTTCTGATACCTATGAAAACTGTATACCTGTAAACAACCGAAGACTTATAAATGACGCCAATCAGAAGAAAAGCAGAAATGAAATCTATTATAAGCAATAACTATTCAACATCATCTGTTTCTTTTTTAAGCAGTGATATTGCTTAGTATGCTACTGTCTCATGCTTCATTCAATCATAAACTCAATTCAATATAGCGAGTCATTATGGATTAGATGGAAATGATTTGGAGGGCCATATAGAAGTGGAGGAAAGCATCACTTAAATCACTAAACAGCATACAAAGGATATCAACTCAAAAATCATCCACCATATAAACTACCAAGAATTATTTCTATCAGAACTCATCAATAGTCGATTACTACCTCTCAAGAAAACCAACAGTTTCTTGGATACAATCTGAACTTATTGAAATATGTTTAAATGCATATATATACACATGTATACATTCTTTACTACGCATCCAATAATAATATTATTACTAGACAACTGTATAATGAAAAAATTGAAAACCGTCTCATTTTCCAATCTTCATTAGCTGAAATTATAACAGCCATTATAACGGAAAATAACTTAAAAATTAAATCTCCTCAAATAAAACATTCAACGATCATCGGCTTGTACTGCAGATATACCGTTCGGAACTATACACTTCTCTTTCTGGAACTATACAAAACAAATGTCAACATACTGAACTATTCCTCTAAATATTATTTCCATTAAAAAAACCCTCTTTTGAAATGCAAACAACGAGACAACGAAAACAAAGAAAGCAATACGGACGTTGTTCGGATGGGAAATCGGTGGAGTTGAGATTGGCGAAAGCGATCACTTTAAGATTCTTGAGGTTGACCGTCGCATCAACGAAGCTCAACGCTGAATCTGAACATTTGAAGCCATTTTTCTCCTCTGCGCCGATTTCTACCTCTGCGTGATCACTGCGGACGTATGTCCTTTCTTCCTCTGAAATCAAATAATCAGTCATTCTACTCAGAAAGGGACGGACAACCTAACTTCGCGCAACACCACTCATTTAACAGAGTGAATACATAAAGGGGTTATCTGTTCAGTGACGAGATCCGAATCTATGATAGGGGAATATTTAACTGCCTGTACTTCACGAATGCGTCCACTGCATCGTCTTCCCCACGCCGAATAAAGTGAAGATAATTGCAGGACAAGTGAAGTAAGCCAAACAAAGGAACCCCTGAACATATTAAACATTACCTATACAGTTTCTCCGCTCTACTAATAACTAATTAAAATGCCCAACGCAGGACCCCTCAAGCTTGAAGAAAAGATGTGCCGTTTCGACGATACATACCTATCGCATGCATTAACCACTCTTTTCCTCAACCTCAGACTCTGCCAACCCGATATCGCCTCGCACATCCCACTAGTCGCCGTGACTATAGCGCGTGCTGCACATTTAAACTTACATAGGCCACTCAGGCTCACTAACCACTCGACCACAAACCCATCTCGGCGACAAGCTCCAAACCATCACCAAGCTTAAAAGCTCTTGTAAAAGACAAATATTTGCGTAAATGTTTGACAGCCCACGATGTACTATTTTATGGCACCCTCCTTTTCCATCACTCGCAGCTTCTAAACCCCATTTATTATCGTTTTACGAACAAATAAATAGAAGTGTAGAGCAATTCTCGTATTAGCAAACACCGAACTATCGCAATATTACAATGTCTACATTGAAACCATATCAGATCACTGGCACAGTTGAGATGGCTCATAATAAAAAGTATAGAGGCGAATGAAGAAACCAACCAGAAGCATTCATTGGAGAGTAGAAGAAGGCATAGAGCTCGAAGTCTTGTACGCGGAACGTCTGCTCGTGTCCTGATGCAAACCAGATCGTCAATTTCCAAAAATGTTGTGCTTCCTTCATCGGTGGCTTTACATCGTTGGGCAAGAACCTGAATTAATCCGCGTAAGCAGCAAAGTAACAGCAACAAAGTTCTCTGCTCATTAAATAGATCGTGTCACAAAGAAATCACTGCCACATTGACGAGGTAATTTCCATAAAAATTTTATTTCCAAGCGAATTAAATATTTTCCATAAAAATCGGATTTCAGGTGGAAATTACTAGAAAAACGGGAAACTGAAGTCATCTAACAATTGTCAGCAATAATTTTGCTTTCGATTCGAGTTTCATTCAGCAGTCTCTCTAGACAACGACAAAAATTCATGACATTCTTACCCACTATCAGCTTCACTAATGCTCGCACAGCCGATACGCTGCTCAGCAATTTATTATTTCCTTTCCAGTATTACTAATTCTAATACAAATATACATGTGACTTACTATCCACTTCGATCCTTGTAAGAATTGTAAGGAAAATAAAGAAATGAAAGGAAAATAGAATGTGAAAGAGCTAAACACATCAAAGCATATTTCGAGGGTTTTGTAATGATCCAAAATTATAAGAAAAATGCGACAAACTTCTAAAAAGAATTTATTAAGAAATACAATCTCTTCACATAACCACCGCTGGGAAGCATTTGAAGAAATATTCGATATGGCGATCATGTACACCTCACAGATGGTACATATATCAAAAAATTGAAAAAAAAATTCGAAAATACCGACTCGATTTCGAGGTATTGGACACTTTCATTTTTTCGTGCTTCGTGACATTTACCATCTGAACCGGTTGTCGTTACATTGAATGAATACTCCACCGTATCGTTTGTTATCTTAATAAAAGACTATTTTATTCATCGAGACTGTCATCTGCTGACATATCCACTAATGTGATGAGATACCCCGTGCACCAAAGCTATCGTATCGCAATCGCAGTCATTTCAGCACCCCTACCCCACCTCATCATTCCACTCTCCTCAATTCTATCGTTTCTTGGGACCTATCATGACATGATTAGCTGCTCGAAGTAGTGTTGATTCTATTGCTGCAGAATTTTGCTCAGTAGAAGTCTTTCCAATTACAGAAATCGGAACCTAAACAGACCATTGCACAGCACTTGCTGTTTCATTCTTAACGTAGTGGCCTACACTGAAGTTAGCAGATATACACTCGCAATTAGATAAGCCATTCTTTTTCCTCAGCTCCAAATCCCATACAGAACAAAATCCAAACATCTATCGTTTGTGTTTTAGGCGTTGGTTTGCAACAAAAATTAAAGGACGATATAATTTGAACATTTCAATAATAATCTGAGTTTGAGACTTGAAAGAAAAAAGAGGACAAATCGAATATGAGAATAAAAACTTGAGAAAATATGTCCTCACAAATTTACTAAACGATTGCCAACCATTCCTTCCTTACAACCCGATAATACCCTCATAAAATATATGGACTCTGATCAATATATGCGTAGTTCTTTGCCCTTAATAAAGATGACAACCTCCTTGTACTTGAGTTTACCAGTGATGTTCGCATCCATCACAATACACACTTCTGCTCCCTCTTGCACCGACCAATGATCTGCGACCGCCAAACCACCGATACACACTGAATTAGCATGACGATTACACTGACATTACTTTATTGCTATAACCGACCTCCCCTTTCCTTCCCTCACTTCCCACTCATATTCTTGAAAACACTGAGAAAACAATTAATGTTTTATTTCAGGTTATGACACATGGATGGGGAGAGGAATACCCCTTTTCATATTTTCCGCTTGCGAAAATGAACAGAGGATGTAAAAATGCTGCGAAGGACGTCAAATTCCCCCTTCTCAAATTTATTAACCTCCTACCACTTAATATTTATATATTCACAAAAAAGAACTCAGGAGGCCAAATGGGGCCGCAACACCAAACGATTCGCTCCCTTTAATTTCACTAATGTACAAACTTGAGACAAAGTTCGCCACTTCTATATTGTGCAACATTCGACAGCAAACTTCTATTGAGGAGGACATGAGGAGAGCCTTATTCGCGGTGTGTTGCTTCTTTCAGTTGATTAATTCGGCTTCAGTTTAAGTACTACTTGTATGCAAAATATAGCAATAAATCAAAATTATATATACCTACTTTTGAGACTTACAAAAATCTAATTGTCTTTTTAATTTTGCTAATCGATAAAAATCAAATCTAATTTTTTGAATGAGTATCCAAGAAGCTTCCTGAATACAATCAATCACCTTCAAGTAGACGGTTCATACTCAAGGAAGTGCTTGCATTCGACAACAAGGGTGGGCCCTTGCATCTTTCGACCTTTGATTAGTGAGCCTTTCTTCAAGAATTCTATAATCAAATCGATGAAGAAGTGAAATTTTTCGAAAGGAAGTTCCACCTTCCCACTTTATACGAGAGCAGTAAAAAAAGGTAACACATAGGGTGCACTCTAAACGTTGAACAACGAAGAAGTTGCAGGCTAGCAAGAAGAAAGCGATGGATTTAACTTTCAATTCTTTAAGAACCGGTGGGACCTTCTTCTAAAAATGAGAACAGAGAATACCCAACCCAAATATGAAGAACTATTTATTTAAAGAGTTCCGTAATTGGCGACCTAAAATTCGGAAAATCTCAAGCAAAAATGATACTAGCGGAAGAAATATGAAAATTCCCTTCTCGAATCGACTTCTTTTGAGAAATTCTCGAGCGCAACCTGATGCGCTTTTCTCAGAAGTTCCGGAAACGTGGATAAAACCTGATATCCTCAAACTCGAGTAAATTTTGAACAAAACAGTTCACTTTGGGAATTTTGGCAGACGTCAGTTCACTAAGAAAACAATTTCGAATGCCAATGTGGGCGTCCATAATGTACCAATAAGTCAGTAAGAGACTCGACAATGCATATATTTGCCTAAGTAGGAATGGAGGGGGGAGGGAGAGAGGAGACGGAGAGCCGTCTAATGGTTGCTACTGCAGCCGTCCCACCCCGAAACTGAAGGTAGGCTGAGGGAGAAGAGATCAACTGATATGTTATCGATGAAATAACCAAACAACTGAAAACATGAAAACTTGTAAAACTAAAGATCAAAAAAGTATTAATTTATAGAAGAAATGGAGTAATATTTAATAATCCATTGATGCAAAATGACTAAGACTTGTTTCTTTAGCATAACTTTACATAAGGATTACCGTGTAATATGAAATTCATGAAAACACGCATGATCTTCTCACGAGAAAATTATCGAATACCTGAAAAAGAAAAAGAAAACGCATTATAAGGGAAGGTGAACAATTAAAAAAGCAAGACAACAAACGATTCGTATAAAAATTTTGATTCAAATCTTCGAAAATCGTCATACATTCATGCACAGTGAAGAAAAAACAGAAAGATATAATCAACCGATCACCATCGCAATTAGCATTCAATGAGAATAGCAAAGCATCAATATATAAGGCAATGTGGCACATATTTGGGGCTTGTAAATGTGTCCTACTCTTTGCCATTCGATCATATTTTCCCTTATGTTAACTGCCATCGAAAATTCCACTGACAACCTCTAAATATAGCACCGCAATATCACACGCTGCCACAATCAACTGGCAGCAACTTAAAGCATTAAAGCTCATTTTTAATGACTTCCAACAGTTACAAGTTGGCTATTCATAGAAAATTTGATATAGTCCATGCAACCCTCCATCTATTGATTATCTTTTAACTTACAAAGGCGTCCAACCAGAACTTTCCAAAATAAATGCCAAAAACAACAACAGCAACAACGAATTTAACTCTCGAAAAGCTTAACAGTGACAAGCATAATGCTCATGGTAAATTTTAAAAGAAGGATGCATTCCACACATACTACCAAACGCATTTCTCAATCCATTCTCGTTAAGACCAAAACAAAAGCACGACATTCAGGCCCATTAGCGTTATCCCTCTATTCCATTTTATTAGCTAATTCATTTCCCAGAGATGTGAACGCTTTCTGGACTCTTACAAAACCTCAAATTAAAGGTTTCCTAGAACCTAGATTTCCTAGATGACAAAGCATCTAGTATGTGCCATCCTCATACGGGAAAATGTTTGCATCAACAAATGCTGTAAAAGCAAGAGCAAACGATTCGACAGGCTGACGTATATGAGAATGGCTAATGTTAAAACAAAGCTGATGTAAAGAAAAAAGCTTCCCATAGCTTCCATTCATGCATTAAAAAGTCGGCGTTTTTACAACATTTCCTTTCTCAAATAAAACATCTCATCTAACAATAGTCCAAGCCTCTCGCCTGAACCGCCCTCTTCTACTTCCCTATCAGCACTTCGCACCAGCTTAGGCTGCCGCCCCTACCAACTTCCACTTCGCTAGACCTCGCGGTAGATTTCGAGTTCAAATTATATTAAACATAACATGAAAAGTGGAATCATTTAATCAGCCGTCAGCAAATGATCAGAACAACGAATCTCCCAATACCAACAAAAAAATAATCAACGATCTGCATGCCCAGCTGGCATGAAGTATCCATCCCGTCAGCTGTCCATTCGGCTGTCACAACAACCAGTGAACTAGAAAAAAAAAAACAAAAAACAAATTACTCAGGTACATATTGGTAAAATGCTATTTTTGTATAGCAAAAGAGAAATTAGGCCAGCCATATTGAAGCAAGAAGAAGGGGAAATAAGAGAAAGGAGAATATTATTCATCTTATCGAACGGTGGTGAATCATCCAACATACAAAACTCACCAATGGTGCTAGCATGAACAATAAAGCAACGAACGCGGTTGGTTACTGCAAGTGAAAAGTAGCGCGCACCTAGGCCACCAGCCGTCTGCCTTCTATTCAACAGGCGTCAATCAACCCCATACAATACAAACGAATACTAGATTAAATGCTTCGTTTATGCATTTACTCGTTGATTATCACCTACAGTAACTACCTAGAGGTTTTATGCAAATTTATGCTTAAATAAATTTAAAAACCTATATAGGGAAATATTTTTCCACTTATTTTATCTCTGCACAGCACGTTACCCTATGTAACCGTATATATGAGTTCTTTTCCGTGCAAGCCGATTCTTTAATTATTCCTTTTTCGTTTTACTTTATTTACTAAAAATATTCAACGTTTTAAAAAACGATTATTTACTTGGAAAAATTTCCTCTTCTACAAAATTCCAGGTTTCCAAAGCAACACATAAACATTCTCAAATTCACTGCAACCGTCCACCCATATCTTGGCTCTTTGCCAACTTTTAAAACGAAGCACTATGAAGACCAATGCCAATAATGCGATAAACGTAATTACAAACAACAATTATGACACATAAAGAAATGCAATTATAACACAAAATGTGTTATATCGCATATAAGAAATAGAGAGTATTTTTAACGACTTAGCAACGGAGACATTTACAAATAGAAAAGAAGTGTAATGACATGTGAGCGCAATTTACTTCGACAACCCTCCAACTGCTATCTAAAAATATAAAAAATTCCAAATTACATAATTTAAAATAATTAAGCAAATTAATAAAATGAATAAAAACCTAACAATAAAAGATAGAAAAATAGTTCATCAACGCTACATCTTTGTAGCAGTAAGCACAGTTATGTGTCATCAACAACTTAAGAGGTGAATGTGTGCAACGAGTGGGTTCGTCACGGAAAAAATCAATACGATAAAATGTTTTCGTGTGTCGACTTCCCTTTCGATTCGCTTCAATAAAACTTTCACTTACCTGTGTTAAATAGAAACCACGTTCCGAAATTTTATGATACAATAAATATAGTAAATAGATTCTCAATTTCCATATATTACTGGGCAATATGCCAAATTTACGAAAAATTCCTCACATTGATGCACTCCACATAATTTAAAATACGTAAAAATTATGGTGATTTATAGTGCAAACCATATTATTTTCCAATTTATTATGACTTGCATATAGATTAAATATATTATTTATAACTTTAAAAAATAGATCAAAGCAAAAAATCAAAAAGTTTATGAGATATGAATAATAAAGCATTACTGACTAGAGAAACTAAGAATTCACAGAAAAAAAACTCCCGGATGAAAAACTTAAAATTTTAAGTTGAACAAATATACAGCAAGAAAATTCACCATTTCATATATAGAAAATAACCGAAAATTCACTAAAAGAAAAAATTTTAAGTTGAACAAATATACAGCAAGAAAATTCACCATTTGATATACAAAAAATAACCGAAAATTCTCTAAAAGAACTGAAAAAAAAAACTAGAAATTTCTTACAATACCTACATATCCGCTTACTTGTAAACTTGTGAACAACACTAAATAAATCGTTTAATACGGAGACTTTTTTTTTTTGAACAATAGAACTCACTTAGTGCAAACATAAACAAGAACGATTTTCATATGTCATAAATGGCCAGCAATGATTGATTAAAAACATTTCTATCTTCATTCCAAGTTCATAAAAAACCTAAACATCATACTCGTTGAGTCACCTGTGCGATTATTTCAGCAATAATATTTGCACTCTTTGTTCGATACTCATGAAACTTCATTTAAACATATCATGCAGGAAATCACATAAACAATTGCAACGACTGCTTACAGATGACCTATTTGAGCGGATGTATAAACATCAATGCCTATAAGGCTTCACTAGTAAAATATTCCATTTAAAAAATCCATCAAATTTTTTAAATGCTCAATTTACTCGAAGATATTTTCCCAAACAATTAAAAATTTCCCAATTTCTTTACTGTATAAATACAGACTACTATTACTATTATTAAAGGAGACGAATTTTCGCCCACTGAGAAGGGGTTAAATTATTTATAGGTGTGCCAACTTGCTCATTCAACCTATGCCGGTACTTCCGACAGGTAAATTAAAAGAAATTACAAGATCAACTTGCCTATACGAAAAAAAAGATTGCAATATCGCACCGGAAGCAACTATTGCACCGTTCAATGACGTAATCCTTCCACATTGACATAAGAAGCAAAATGACAGTAATCTAAGTTTTATTTGCTAAGGTGTCTTGGAAATGTTTGTGGGAACTACGAAAAACCAATTATTTTCTTTCATCAACAGCCACATACCTTTACATGACACTTAAATATGGGTGGTTCTTTTACTGTTCTTCCGCTAAAGTGAACTAAAAATACAAAGGTTTCGAACAAAATACAAGATACAAAATACAAAACATAAAAATTAATAATACTGTTGTTACGGTATCTTACCTGGCTAATGCTAAACGTTTGCAAGTTAAAAATATCGATCAGAGAGACATATACCTAACTGTTTGCGTGAAAAAAAGCTTTTATAATGCCTCAGCTAGAAAAAGTTTCCAGATAGCAAAAAAAAGTTTTGATATGCTTGCACTTATAAATATTAGGACCAAGACTAAGTAACGACCGTTGACTAGTAGTGGATAACAATCGTACCTGTACAGCTAGCCACCTCTAATTGGAGGACTAGAGATACCTGTAGGAAATTACCGACCAGACCCTCACAACCGGTTTCGGATAAAAGAAATAAAAAAAACCACGGGAAAACCTTCAAACGTTTTCTCTTCTTCTCCCCACCCCACGAAACCGTTAAGAAACTTCTTTGCTTCCTTTTTCGTGTTTTTCGACAGCTTCTGCCTACTGAAAAGCCATGAACACTCGCTTTGTGACCTGCAGCTCTCAAGGATGACTATCAGTATTTATTCGGCAACCATCAACTACTGGAAGATGTCTATCGGGATCCCACTTGGTATCATCGACTCCCGCAAAACTCCGCATGGGCTCCTCAGCAGATTTTTAAATTAGAAAGGCCAGCAATTTTTACAACGAATGACTACCCGAAAATCTGAACTAATGTTTTGTTCCAGTCGCTTTTCATTCCTTAAAGAAGGGATTCTAAATATCATAAGAGCAAAGTTTTTGAACTGTATCCACAATATCCTCTCTCTCCTCAAAAAAAAACCTCGTCCCGCTTGTGACATCTACAAAGTGGATTTTACAAACCCTACAAGACTCTAAAGACTCTTCGCAATATCTGAAAAACATTTTCGAAGCGATTCGCTTACCTATTAGTCAGAAATTACTTTCTCATCAATCTATGAAAGGAAATTCTTGAAGAGCACTTGAAATACTGAAAAAAAGCTTGCTTCCCTCGGATATCCTGAATAGCGAATAGTGCAAATCCTCGTCACTAAAAACATCAACGGTATCGAAAAATTGTTTTTAAAGGATACCGATGCATTTCAATAGCGAAATCTTTCAAACCCCATCACACTAAGTCTTCAAAACTTCTGGCCTGTTTGATTCGTTTTAATCTCTTTCACTCCATTCTGTTCATGTTTCATGTCAAAACAAATAAATAAATAAATAAAGTGGTTCACGTCGTTCACCTTCCCCTTGAAATTTTCATGTTATGTGGCTAGCTTTACCTTCAAAATCCCCGTTTGCCACTTCTTAAGATGCGATTATACTATTCACTTCAACATTTTGGCGTATAGTCCCCCTCACTAAATTCGATTTTAGATGCAACCATAAGTTCAAGCTCTAAATATGCTTTCATATTCTTCCAGAATTTTAATTCTCGAGTTATAAAATTTCGTAATTTTCAAACCCATAAATGAAAGCTAGAAATCGTAGGAGGTGAAGGTTGAAGTGATAGAGAAGGTGTGTGTGGGGGGAGGGGGGAGGGGGAGAGTGAGCGAGGGATTTCACTCATATTCCCCAACAATTTCTCTAGGACTCCAAGACCTGTTGTTCATGTGACCATGAACACTGAGTGGTAGAGTCCAGCACTGTACTGAGGTCCACACTGTAACTTCTAGATGTGGCCCAGCAATTAGCCTACCAACTGGAATGAAGGTTTCCACATAAATTTCTGCTCACCTGTTATAATTTTTTCAGTTAACATTTCAAAACAGCTACTAAGAGAGAACGCCGAGTCACCTATACAAACAGACCCTCCAATCCCTATTTACGTCACACACACATGCAAACTTAATGAATTTCGCAATCAACATATTCTCACTGCGGTACTAACAGTTAATCGCAACGGAAACAAATCGATGAAATAAACTTTCCGCTTATTTACCTGACCAACCGGTCCCATAAATTATCAATAAATTACTGAATTTACATAAAAACATACGCATATCTTAACTGATCTGAGTGATCACACAAATCTTAAACGAAAAAATCATCATCATATGACTTGAAAATATAAAATTTATGCAAATTTTAAGATATTTTTTATTTGATTGTAATTTCTATCGAAGTTGATCGATCAACTTGGAAACAGACAATGGATATCAACCAAAGGTAAAAATTAAAACCAATAAAAAGTCATAGCTCTAAATTCAGCGGTATCCGAGTGTAAATATAATCAACCTAATAAATACATTTACATAACAAGAGTCGACGTTTATCAATGTGTTTTGCGAACGGAAATTGACAAAAGTGGAAAAAACGAGGGAAATAATATTACTATATGCAAAAATGCTTGTAAAATTTTTTAGATTTTATTTTTTTACAAAATCATGCAATAAACAAAAAAGGAAAAAAGTTTCTTTTAAATGTAACAAAATGTAGAATAAATTCTCAAAGAAGCAATGTTCTATTATTACCTATTACCATTTATCATATGAACACAATAAATTATAAGGTGACCATCAAAAGAAATTATGTGGATCAATTTTATCGCTGAGAATGGCGAATAATAACGACGGAAGTGGTGAATGTTATCAATCGAGAGGTGAGATGGTGCACAACAATACGTAAGTGCAATGGGACGCTCACGTGTACAGCGCAGCAGCAAGCAACGTCTATGTAACTAACCTCTCTCGAAACCAAAACCTCTATACCACGGTGACGTCACCATCATGGCGCAACCTCACCACGATGGTCTCTCATAAAGTGCAGCAACATTTAACCTCATTCAATGAACACTTCCTGCATTTTATTCAACCATAAATCGTAGGCCCATAATGCGATGATGTTCTAATTAACAGTGAATCCTAGTTGAATCCCGAAGTTTCCAGAATCTGACGTTCGTTTTGAAAGATTGAAGAGATTTAGAATCCGTACAGTTATCTGAGGTGTTGTTATATTTCCAAGGTCTACGATATTCTAGGCAAATTCTTCGCTCGAATTCCTCCCACAAAACATATCGAAATGTTATGGGTATTAATCCGGGGATCGACAAATGACGCTAAATCCACAACCAACGTGCCTATATAACAATTCCGGGCATTAATAAATCATGTATTTCATATAGCTATCGTATATTGTGTTAGTATGAATGACAATACGCATACCTTAACTATCGGAGCCTTTTAGTTCAAAAGCTTTTGAAAGGCAGGTTTAAATCGAGCCTTCTAGGCATCAAATGGTGCTGCCAGCACGAGGATACCCGAAACACGAGAGCTCCTCAGGCATGCAACATCATCGATGACCCGAACTGCAGGATATTACCAGTGGCGGAAGAAGGCCTGCGATTACCCTCTCCATCTCCCCCAGAGGGCTCCAACCCAACCTAGTCATAGATAATACCATCCACTAACACTCATCTCAGCGACCGTCTTGACTCTTAGGACTTATCCACTGCATGACGTGTTTAAAGAGCTTGATACTCTATACAAAACATGAGTCCATCGAGAGCACTCTTCAACTATAATCTCCCAAAGGTGGCAAAACATGAGAGTACTGGAAGTAATCCAAGGTGCATCCACCTAAAACAACATTAATTTACCATTCTTGCACCTTTGATAATCCAAATAATAATTCGCTTGGCAAAATTCTCAGAGTTCCTTCATTCTTCCTGAGAAAAAACTGCTGCCGTCACCCACTTTGCATCTAACCAATATAAAAAAGTCATCTCTTCTCGATAAATGGAAATTGAGAGGGTAAAAACCTATCAATTCCTTTTAAATTATGAACTTGCCAAACGAGTATCTAAATCTTCTACAAGAAACACATAGGAAAATTGTAAAAGAAATTAACAGCTCGCCTGATTTAAAAAGAAGGATAAATCAAGAAATCCGTCAAGACAGACAGCAAACAATCATTGCCATCCCAGCATAACTAAAAAAGCTTCGTCGAAACATTAAAACAATATATCTTACTGCTCCCTTACATCTTACATAAATTTATTTCATTTTTCTACGAAATTTCTTTCCAACAGCGAAATGCAAATGCAGCAGAAGGTAATCTTCTGAAGAGCAGAAAATTTTGTATGACATTCTCTGTACTACGTCGTAAACCTAAAATGATAGAAACCTGAAATGAACCTGGAATACGTTCAAGTTTGAAATTGTTTCCTAGAAAAATCAAAGTAAATAAAACCCGAAAACTGAATAAAATTCGGAAGAAAAAAGCCATGTAATATTAGAAAAAAATGTACTTTCATGAACTATTCGACAGATGAAAGCATATTTAAAACATTTTTCATGTTGGTGATATACTGATACATGAAAGCAATTCTGGCGATTAGCCAAAAGATTTCCTGATCAACGTTCCAAGAGTGGTCTCACCATCATAAAAACGTAAAAACACTTTCACCACAACATAAATGACCGACAACAAAGAACATCAAGAATCGTGGCAAACGTAACGGAAACAAAATAACTTCAATAGTAATGATAGCAGTTTTATTTAAATTAAATTCCATGAGTCAAACAAATTGCAAGAACAATTGAGGACGAATGTGGGTTTTATTTTTTATTTCCAGTTCTAAATGTTTCAACCAGACAAGAAATGGAATTCCCATTTTTTTATTTCTGTTTATTTATTTTTTTTCCTTTTGAATAAACTAGGCGAACAGAATATTCGCAGTTTACTGTTGCCTGAGGTCAAAGTTTTCAAAGTGCAAATAATTTGCATAGTGAGAAATCGTTGGATAATTTTTCTCTCCCAATGAAAATCGAAAAATAGAAACTTTTTCGATAAACTTTCTATGATAACAGTGGAATAATCTTTATGGCTCACATAAGAGCAAAAGTTTTCCCATTTTTCGATGACCATCTTAAATTTGATTTTTTGGCTTCCATCAATAAAATCATCGCTTATCGCATCCTGCATATTTCTTTATATTGTGGGAAGAATTTCCATTAAAGTGTTGAATTTTTTCAGCAAGGTGCACTGCTTTCAGCCGCAGAATGGGTGTTTTTTTAATTTGGTTGAAATTTTGCCAGCTAAAAAAGATATCGGCTCAAGTTCTACGCATTTAAACCTCTTGTTGTTATGTACCTGTGTCCACCTGTAATTTCTTTATTCCAAGGATATTTATTTACTCACATCTTGTTTGATCACATATGCCTAAAAAGAAAACTTTTTTATCCAACATTTTCCAACCCTTCTTCCAACAAAGTTATTTATTTGTTCGAGAAGCAATAAATGAGTGAAAAATATTAACTTCTTTGTTCTCGTCTTGATAAGTCTTCATATCACCACTGCTATCATTATCAATACACTCGTGATCTAGGTGCGCTGTTGTGTAATGTTTTGCGGGGTCGAAATTTATTACAATTACGAATATCTCGCTTTTAATCATATTTTACGCCGTATTTTTGCCTTATTTATAACACAATTCGCATTAAATTAAACTGATTTGATGTTGAACAGAAATTTCCATTGCCACAACCAAGAACTTGAACACGCTTGTGAAATGGACCATTTCAGAGATTGCCGTTCAATTCACTATTGTATATGTTCACTCCGCGATATTACATCACGGTCGTAGTTGTAGCAATAGGCGCCAGTGCACAATTCTATAGCTATGGTATCGTGAATCCCACTCAGCCAATCCTTACTAACTGGATTAATGGAACATACCAACGAAGGTGGGTTTGACCGCCTTTTATAAATATTATGACTTTATTTGATTATTAATATATACTATAGTTGTAGGACGATATTGAAGTGATTATAAATCTGATGCAACAATTCAAAGGAGTTTGTTTTGATGTATGCACCATTTACTTAATAGATATGGACACCGCCAATATGGTTGTTACTTCAGTTTAGACATGTCCACCTCATTTTCAGTGCCGAGAGAATTTCTGTGCATCTCTCTCAGCCATTGAATTTTTAGGTGAATTTTAGAAAACTAGAGTTTTTCCGCCTCAATTCTTCTCACTTTATCGAATAAATTAAATCACTTCATTACCGAACTTTTGCATAAAATTATACTTTACATAATTTTATCTCTTCCATTTTTTTTTTTATAAATCACTATACTTCACGCAGATTTGTGCTCCCGAATCCTAAGTTGGTCCTTTCCATCCAACTATATAATCCGGTAGGAGGGAGAGTGGAAGAGCTTTCCTATATTTGCATCCATTAGCTGAAGCTAAGAGATGGGGACATGTTTACCAGTCTGATTTTTTTTATATTTCCAGCAAATAATTTTGAAATATTCTTTTCGATTCTGATGAAGAAGGGAAAGGATTTGAACAATTTTTTCAATGAATTTGAAATTTAAACTTTCTAATGTAAACGATTGCTTTGCTATATTTGCGACCTCTAAAAAGTTATTTTCTTTCAGATACGGAATAGCAATGAGCAAATCGCAATTTAATATATTTTGGTCGTTTGTTGTTTCAAGTATATCTATCGGTGCGATTGTTGGCTCATTGTTGACTAGGTATATTTTATAATTGTTCCAATTTGCCTGAAAATTTCCCGGCCCTATTCAATTAGGTAATGAAAAGCTTTTTACTGAGCAGATGAAAATAGTTGATTTCCGTCTATTAATAACTAAACTGCGCTTTATTTATTCTGCTGTTATGTGTGTGTATTTTTAAGTATTCTTATATCTTCGTATACATTTTTTAATAGCATTTTGAGAGATTTTCTAAGAATGCTCGCCTTTTCTGAGAATTAAGGGTAAAGAACTCATAGTAGCAAAAGAATTGAAGATTTCTATCAACCCTCATGCAAATTTCTCCATCTTATTTTTTCCCACCACATGATTTTCTTCATTTATGAATTATTTTGACAGAATAGGTTTCCAATTTAAAAAACAATGCCAAACAGGTGATAGCATGACTCGAATAAAGGAAGCGTATTAACAACTTACCTGTCGTCCCCAGATTCATCGATTCCCTGATTCATTCTTTGTCTTTTGAAGATATTTCCTCAGTGATGAGTGTTTACGATGTCCTTTGAGCATTTCGGAGAATAACTGTAATAATTCGATGATCATTTTTTATAATACCCTCTATTTTGATGTATTTACATTACGTGATCGATGTTTTTCCAAATTTTTATCAATCATGCTTATCGGCAATGTATTCCACCAAACTGTTCCTAGTGGGTGGTCGTCTATCGTTGTCACAAATAGGCGAAAGTAAAAAATAGTCGAAGTTAGACGTTTATCATTTCTGCCATTGATAAGAGCTTCATAGGACAAGAGAAGCACAAGGTAATGCAACGATATACTCATGTCATTCATATGACTACATAAATGATTGATTTGAATTTTTCGGGAATTTTTCAATATCATCATATTAAGCTCAACAATGAAAATATTTTGAAAATCTCAGCCGAAGATTTTCCACTTTTCGTTCTTCTCTTTTCTCTTAATTTCTAACATACTTTCCATTGTTTATAACTTCTTTTTTTGCGTTTTTCCTTCTTCTTTGTTTCCTAAACATGTAGTGCAGTAATGTGTCAATATGTAATGCGGAAATGCTCTTAATAACTGTTAAGTGAAACTTCTCTAATTGGGACAGAGTGGGATCGGTTTGCAACATTCAAAAGCTTTCGAGGTTCCTCTCTCCTGAGGTTATATTAGTAGTGCTTTGCAAGGTACTATAAAATATCATGCGTAGCATTTGCTTATGGTTATTTGCATCATTCTACTCTTTATTTGTAACCATTATCATTGTTATAATCGCACAGCGATTATTCGGCTTCGGTAGTTCGCCTTGGAGTAAACCAACTGACTTCAAGGGGTGGGGGGGGGGGGGCTATACAGCTGCGTTGAGTACATTCCTTGCGGTATACATATGCAGAAATGTTTCACTCATCCATCACTTGATACTCAATCACTTCATCACGTACCTTCGAAGTTAAAATATAGAACGGAAGAACATGCATAAAACAGTATAATTTGATGCGGGAAAAATAAGCCTTATAGAGCAAGAATCAGAACAAAACTACGATGAGGCGAACATAGTCCCACGCCCCTTTCAATAGCCCCACGCTCCCTTCAATCCTTTCCAGAATGAATCAAGCATGGTAATGCAGCCTGGACGCATAAGGAATTTTACGTTTAATTCTCTTACGTAAATATTCATGAACAAATGCTTCTGCTGTGTGCTGCTCAATGACTCTGTTATAACTCGATCGAAAAAGCTTTCTAAAAAATACCTTTAAGAATATGCGAAGATAGTCTCAAGAAAAAGACCAAACGAATATTGAGGCTTGGTCCGAATCCATGGAAATACCGCTCTAAAAATTTCTTTACTTCATTATTATAAGTCATCTCAAGCTCTCATCTTCCCAGAAAGTATTAAGTAAGGAATTGTGCCAACGATGATATTAGCTGCTAAAGTTATTTTACGCATATTTCAAATGATTTATTTCATTGTTCAATTTTCGATGATTTTTGCCAAATATCTGCCATATGCATTGTAATTTCACCCGCAACTTTTATGTGTTTATAGATAGTAATGAATAACGCAATACCCTACATTTTTTTTACCTGCTAAAAGATGGAGCAGGAAGAATTATTAAGATGGGCGGCAGAACATTACGGCCGTCGGAATGCTCTTCTAGCAAATGGTATCGTCAACGTGCTTGGAGCGTTATTGGTAACGTTGACTAAGGTTCTACGTTTACCGGAAATGCTCATCGTTGGTCGGCTCATTATTGGCGCTTGCATGGGTCTTTCATCTGGATTAGTGCCTATGTATCTAATGGAAATAACACCAATCCAATATCGTGGAGTCGCCGGCACTGTCCACCAAGTATGATGAGACCACTTTCTTATTAACACATCTTTTTTCATTTAGCTATTATAGACTTGTTTGTTCCATACAATTCATTAGCGCAACAGCTGATTACAATATACGATATTGACAAATTTTTCTTTATTACTGCCTCTAAGAATTAATGTACTCAAACTATTAAATACGCTTGCTGATATAATATTCTCTCATTTTCATTTCCAAGTTTACTTTAAAAAAGCGTTCTTTTCAGGTGGCAGTCGCTTTTTCCGATTGGTTTTCACTATTCGTCGGTCTTCCTGATGTGTTGGGTAGTGAAAATCTATGGCCACTCGCGTTTGGACTTCCTGGTTTGCAGGCGCTTCTTCTCTGCCTTATACTTCCGTTTAGCCCCGAAAGTCCCAAGTACGCTTCTATCCTTCTTTAGCGTTTACGAAGTTAAAGAACAAACTGTCTTCGACATAATGCAAAGTTAAGCTATTCGCAAAAGATAGTTTTCAACTTAAAAGCTCGAGCTTCTCTTCAGCAACCAATAGGTTTGTGTTAACGAATGATCTATGCTAATGATTGTATTCATCTCACGTTTCTTGGACTCGTAATAAACGAGTATCGCTAATGCGCTGAGATTCTTCACGTATTCGAATGGTCGCTGTTTGGTTGCGGCTATTGCTGTCGGTTTCGTACTACTTCTAAGAGTGAGAAATGTTTCAAATATCGCTTCATCTTATCGGCTAATTTTAATGCGCTAATTTTATTTAATATGGATACTTCAACAAAAAGAAGTTGAACGAATGATGTGCTATATGATGTTTCCAGTATATAATATGGTATCGTTAAAATTACCATATACTTTTCTCTATCATTCCTATTTTCAAACGGGATAATTTAGATAAGCTTTACTTACTACAATACAATGCGCTTGTACAATAGTAATGCCTAACTTTGGGTTTTGTGTGAATTAAATCATAAAAGAAGTTTATTTTGATAATTTAATAATATACATTAGAAGAACGCGCTTCGCTGAGATTCACCTCAGAGAGATATGCACTTCATAGTCGATAGTGAAGCATTATTCAAATATTAGTTATATGTATAGAAGCAGCATCTTGACATGACATCACTTGCGCTTATGACAGGATATAATTAATGTTCAGTACATTTAAATAGAATCTGCTTAAGTTGTATATGTAGAACAGGGACAGCACTTTTATCTCCTCCTTCCCCATCATGACCTTATCGTCCGATTAAGCAAGAGACAGATCTTTCTAAGGGGTTGCTTAGGAGTTCCGGTGAAATTAACAAAAAATCTATAGGATAAAGGAAACCCGAAACGGCGTCCGGGCTGTGTGCAATGTTGCGGGAGAAATGCGATTCAGGAGTTGCCAAAGAAAATGAGGTGATGGGGTAGCAAAATTCTTGTTTTTCTTCTTAGGTATTTTTATGCTCCAGGAAATATCTATGCAGATTACAACTGTGGGTTTTGAAGAACGTGCGCACCGTAAAGTTGTCTTAGTAATGGTACCGCAGCCTACACAATACTATAAGTCCGGTTCGCGTAACCTACAACTCCTCCTTATAAGACTTGCTATTCATATATTCACAAAATAAGACCTATAGGTCTTATAGTCCTTATTAGTCTTCAAAGATAAGACTCGAAGAGCTTACACGAATCTTAGTTGAAAGAGAGGGCGCACGGACACACAACAGTCTAGCACATTTGCATATGTACTCAACGCAGCCTGTACATGCCTTATGTCTAGTAAACAACGCGCAGCCGACACCTTTCGATTTTAAACGCTATATGATGGAATGCTCCGTACATCCTGAACTCTGGTGTTCTAATATTGTTGACATGCGAAACTTGCGAAGATGAAATATACACAGAAAAAGTTTAACCACTAGGAGCCTGGAGAAGCTCCCTAACTCATGTCAGTCGCCTCAGCCTGAGTATTCTCAGTTCAGTCCAACTGGCTTGCATCCGGCAATTTTTGGCTCCCTTCGGGAGTCAAAAAATGTGTGCACAGCACTTGCAAATATTATCTGTCCGTTAAACTCAGCATTGTTCATGCAAAATTTCTTCGCATTTGAAAGTCTATTCGGATAGTACCATAATGGTTTTTTCAGAAAACAGTTTCAGAGTAAGGTTTTTTACATGACTCTAGATTTGCGAGTTGTAACGTCGCAATTTTTCGGCCTCATGAACCGAAAGCTTAAAATTAGGAGTATCCTGCTCATATATAGATAGTGCTACTGTTTATCTGCTGGCCAAAAAGGGATTCACGCGAAAATTTGATGTCGCAAAGATTCGTGGAAAAATTCCTTCGAAATCGTAGAGAGAGGGGAGCGGAGCGTAGGGGGAGGCGAAGTTCTTCATGGATGCATACGACCATCATTTGAACTATTTTGTTATCTGAAGCGATTGTCTTTCGAATGATTGTTTATTTTTTTGGCATTTATATCCAAAGGAAATGACGTAAATGATTTAGGTATTCATTGGCGAGGCGTCACAATGAGAATGAAGCATTTCACGCAGTCAACCAATTTGTTCACGAACAACACGCTCAACTTTTTCTAGATGATATTGTCAGTGAAGCCGCAACTAGCGATGTGAGAGACTTCTTTTTCCTTTTTTGACTGATTTCACTTCCATTAAATATTGAAAGCTTCATAATTTCTTCAGATATTCATAGTTTATAAAGTGATAAAAGAAAGTCGGAGTGAGACTCTGTGGACGAATAGCGTGAAATTCTGTTAACTTAACTATGTGAGTCCATCTTCGAGTTCGAGACTCTTCACTAAGTTTCCTATTCCATACGTGGATGTGACCTCACTTCAGATATAGGGGCGTGCATAAATTGAGAATTTCAGAAAACTTGAATTTATGTTAATCGTGTGCAGTAATTCTTGCTACGATCGTAAAGCGCTAGAAGAGTTAGTTATATTGCAATATTGCAAAATATTGCATTACAATATTGAGTGCTAAAATCTGCATGACTGATATATTTCAGGGTATAGCTTCGAAAAGCCATCCCTCCTTCAAGAGTCCAGCAAGCATTAAAACTACATAAGAACCGCCAATGAACACCAACTTTTTGGCCTGGCTTGATTGGCTTTTTAGGTTTGCATTGCTATGCTTAGCAATGCAAATCTGAAGTCCCTTGTTTAGCCTTAAAAAACTTTCGCAATTTTTTGCCTCAATTTCCAATCTTTGCGATTTCTTTCATTACTATTTTCTGCTTAACTTGGAATTTTTTAGTAAGCGACATAAATTGATCGTTTACACATGGTTCAACTCAAAAATTTTGAGGAATTATTTTAATTATTTACTTATCAAAACATAAGTTTTAAGGATTCTGCAGCAATAACCTTATTCCAAAATCACTGCCATCTTAGATGGCAAGCTTTTGGTCGATATGTAATGCACAAATTTATATCATCAGATACTCAACCAAAAGTTGCTCACCTAGGGGGAATGCAGGGAGTGTACTCTTCGAATCGTTCGAAGCCATTCATTACTATACGGTATGAGAAGTGATTCTAGGAAGAAACAGGTTCGTATCGTGAACTTTTCACTCGCAATGATCTTCGTATAACGATGATCGTTTCTATTGTGATGATGATCTCACAACAGTTCACCGGGTGCACCGTCGTTTTTGCCTATAGTACAGATATGCTCATGAATGCTAAATTATCTGTGTAAGTTTACCTATCCCGGAAGTTTATGTATTCCGGAACTGTTTCCCATGTGTTCACGCATTCTTTTATCCGTTATTTAAGCGCACTTTAAAAAACAGCAACGCATTTCTAATCTAGTAACCTTAAGCTTAGCGGCTGGGTACTAGAATCGGGGCTGCTACTGCGATAGGGCTATTCATCTATACTTTTTTCAAGTTTCTTCCAGGCACTCCACTATGCATACTGATAGAAATTGATAAGAGTGTAGACAGAGAGCATACCTTATAGCCACTTCGGTGAGTAGATCTTCATAGTCGTTAATACGTGGAAGGCACGTTGATTACCTTTCCTCCTAAATGATCATATTCTTTTAGGGATGGACTTTCAATCACACCTTTGATATATCATTAATTTTCAGCATTCCGTGTATTTAGAAGGGCGAAATTGAAATAGTCACGTGCTCACAATTGCTCGTATTTTCTGTCCATAAATAAAGTATGTAAGAAGCATTAAACATAAATATATTGCGAGCATTCGAACACTCATTATTGCCTTCCATGAATTTGCATTCAATATGCATTTTTTCGTCTAATATGAACCTTTTCCTTGTTATTTATAGTATTCCTGCTAATGGAGTTGTATAAGCGCTCTTTTTGCAGTTAACAATGCGTTTTCCCTATACGTTATGGTGATGACAGAAACATTTGCATATAATTTTTTTGACATACCCTAGATATTTACATTTTAGACGCAAAAAGATTTGAAATTTGAATACAAAACCTATGAAAAAATAAAAAAGTTAAAATTATTTACCTTGCAGTGATGTGGCTAGATATAGTACTTTGGCGATTGGTATTGTCTACTTTGTATTTGCTTGCTTGGCTCCTATACTCATCGAACGAGTCGGCCGTAGAAATCTTTCGCTATTTCAGCTCATCGCTTGCGATATGGCTCTTATACTTCTAACAGTCTTCACCGCACTTCAATATTACTCGACGGTATATATTAAGAGCGTTTCGATCCAGAGAATAGTCCCAAGATGGCTGGATGCACCATCTGGAATAATATTGATTATGCCAAAGTGTTAACTGTGAAAGGTTTCACTCGTGATACTTCAAAATATGCTGGAATATACTTTCAATAACAAATGCTTGACACTTTAAACGATACTTATGCACAAAAAAATTTTTCTAACCAATCGTTCTTATGCATAGAATTGCAAATAACGCAAGTCGCAAGTGCATTCTCCTTAAAACGAATTCCCACTTACTACCTGACCTGAAAGGGGCATAATGCAGACTTCAACCGTCAGAAATTTGCGGGATGTCTCATAATTGATATTCAAATAAAGAAATGCTGGGAAGGAACATTTCTGCATGATTATTGGCCGCAATGAAGGTAATTTTCAGGTGAAATGGGCATCATATGGAAGCATCGGTGCTTTGGTGTTTTATATGTGCGTTTATGGTGTTGGCTCTCCAATCCCATGGATGATTACTGGTGAGCTTTTCACCACTCAGGTAAGCATTATGCATTTCGATTCTAATTTTTAACTCTCAGGTAAGCATTATGTATTTCGATTTTAATTTTTAACCATCTTTCCGCCTTCAGCCTCTAGAACTCTGCAATTTAACATCTGCAACAAATACACTGAGTTGTCCATAGAAAACTTTACATCAGTATCACACATATTCGTGATAAACATTGAAATAAGAGTTAGTCGAAATCTCCTTATCAGTGCATTTCGTTTCACAAAGCTAAACCTCGCTGATGTAAATTATATTCAAATTGTCTACTTATTTAAGAAACTCTAAATTAGGCATCTTTTTCTTCTGAGATCACAGATTTGGAGGAGCACATTGTATTCAAACTGCTCTATAGCATCGTAGAAATGGGGATAGTTAGCAAAAATATTTGTGATGTGTAAACGAGGTCACTGATCAAGAAGCCGAAATTGAGTGAGGTCAAGAAGAGGCAAGAAAGTTGTAAGCAAGGATTACTGAGACGTCATTTAAAATAGCATCTCTTGGAAGTCATTGAGACAGACGATGAAAAGTGTCCAGCTTACCAATGATCAGATCGTGTGCCAGGTCATACTGCAGACAACATGCTTCAGTATTCTTTCTGTCACCTTCCCATTGACTCTCACGAGTTTAGTCGCGTCTGCAATAAGAAAGCATAAAACTCGATGTTGTAGACAGTGTTATATCGAACAAGAAACTGGTATTTAAAAAGAAAGCTGAAAATTAAAAGTTGCGTTTTTTAGGTACACCAAGCTATTCATCTCTTTGTTGAATTACGCAATGGGAATTTTTCTGCTTGAGATTTTTGCAGAAGACATTTTTGGCAAAAAATCAGAAAGTTTTGACTTGAAACTTTCTCGCTGTCCGAGTTCATTCAGTTGTTGTTTTTTGTGCCTTCTATTGCTGGCCCATTGTGTCCTGCTTTACAGGGTTACCTATTTCCCAGCTTATTTATGATAACTGTGAAGCAATTTGCTTGAATATGAAATATTTTTATGTTAGGTGCTTAACGAACGTATAATTTCAATCAGTTGTAGTTTCGTGCAGCTGCAGTGACCGTTGCTGTTTTTGTTGCATGGACGTTTGCATTTATCATCTCAACCGCCTATCTACCATTCCAGGAGGTATTCATAAGTTCGATTATTCGCTTATTTTCTTTATTATTTTAGTATTAATGGACAGGGTACTACCTACTTCCTAGCTTATTTATGATAGGTTACCATAAGTATACAGCGGAAAACTTTCATAGAATCCAAAAGCGGATTTTTTACATCCGCCAAAATTTATATGTTCCAAGATTCTGTATTTATAAAGTTTTAGCAATTTTTCAAACGAATTCATTCTCCCGATAAAAAATTGTAATAGAGGTCTTTCCAAAGTGAACTTCTACGATGTTTAAAAAACTTCACTTCATTTCACTGATTTCAAGCATTGCCTCATACATTGTCTATACCAGATGATTTTCTCAAGTTATGAGGAATGCTTCAAGTGATGCGACAGAGCGATAAATATAGGATTTGGCTAGCTAGGATTGAAGCAATATTACATTTAAACGCTTCAGAGGTTTAAAGAATTGTTTGTTTGCAGTTAGTGGGCGTATCGTTCAGTTATTTGCCCTTTATTATATTTATTACTATCAGCACCTTCTTTGTCTTTTTACTTTTGCCAGGTAATTTGCTAAGTTTTTTTTTGAATTCTTTATAAAAGGAAAATTGCTATTCATTCCTGAAATTCATTACACTGCACGAAAACGACAGTCCTTTTTATGTGTCCTTTACGTGAACCGCAATATTGTTTCTATGCGGGTGTTTGTTTTTATTTATGCATGAACGCAACGATCTTAAAATTAGGTGGGCGTATTTTTCACAATGAGGTCTGAAAATATTCCGGCCAAAAACTTTTCTGTGGCAAAAAACTGGCTAGCCATAATGCTGGCCAAAAACCGATTCTAGTTAATGAAACAGTGAAGCTGTCGCTATCCTATCAAAGGGCATAATAACGCATCAGTTGCAATTTCTTAATGTAAGTAACTTGCTTTATGAATGGAGTTGCAAAGTTTGAAATGAATATTCGCTATAACATGTTGGTCCGATGTTTATTTATAACTCTATCGGTGATTTTTAAGCCAAGTTCTTTCCTTTACACAAGTGATTTTGAAAACTGTCAATACCACAGTTGCATATTTTATTCTATTGGAATGCATAATATTATGCAATGTCTTCGATTTTGAACAAGTTCTGCATCCTTTCTGATAGCTGCCAATCTTCAATTGTGTTAATATTCAACTCTCAATTGCGCTCACTATTTTATACATCAAATGGGATTCTTTTTTTTTAGAGACAAAGCAGAAATCAGTGGATGAAATACTCGGAGAAATCAAGTATCGTGCCCGATCACTGAATTGTGCTCGTTGCTTACCTTCATACCACAGGAAAAGTGATGAGAAAAAAAGGCTGATTAGCGAGTATACTTCAACCTTAACTGGGTATAGAACCATATAAATGCTTATGCAATGTTTTCTTTTTTAGTATCTTTGAATCATCACCACGAGAAAGATTGTAATTAGCGCTTGTCGAAACGGTTTCTTATGTAATACTTGGAATGGCATCTCATCTATGCTGATATGCTATATGTCTCCCTAAGTCTCATTCTTCGTTTACTTAAATACGTGAAAACGCCGTATTTTTGAGGTTTTTATGTAATATGAAACTAAATAAAGCGAACCAGAAATGCTGGTTGTAAGATGCTATCAGGATCCAGATTGGTGGGGTGAAATTCGAATTTTGCCCTAAATTTTATTGAACAGCCCAGGATGTTTTGCTTGTATTGTTTCTTTGATGCCTTTTTGGCAGCCCGTGAAACCATTTCCGGGAAGTTTAAGTCACCCGAGTTTTGCCGTATCCAGAAGATGGCAGTTATTGATATTCCTTGCTTTTAAACACGTTAGCCAAAGCTGTTTTATCATGAAGACTATGCATTACACAGCAAATTGGGGTCGAGTCCTTGAAAATTCCAAGCGTTCTATAACATGCGGCACAATGGATCTAGTCAAGTGCCGATTTAAGTGATGGCAAAGTCAACCTTGCTGAACTGTTAAGAGGTTAATGCTCCATGCTGGACTTCCAGGAGTTAGTATGAACGTGTTTAGTTCAATCTGCTTTAGGCAGTCGTCGATCCATCTACAAACCGCCATTTTTTCCTGGCAGATATTTTCTATTTCCTTACCTTCTGGAGAGTCACGAAACTGGGCCATTGATATAATCATCGTTTCGCAGGTTTGTAACAATTTCTTCATAGGAGCGGTTGTGTTGAAGAAATGAATGATGACTGCTCTGGATAACTCGAAGTATTGCTTCTAAAAACTAGTTAACTTCGAAGTGTCTGATCAAATACGGCGCTACACAATGTAAATCATCCCGGAATACTATAAAAGATGCTTTTTCAACTATTCGCTCAATATCCAAGATGCATTCAACTACCTACCACAGATTAAACTGTTGTGGCCCGTTTTGAAGTGAAAATGAATATGAATGCCTCACTAACATCCCCATTTTCCAGGTTATATAACAATTAATTTACCTACTAATTAAATTTGACGTTTTGTTGAAAACGTATCGATCGTTTTGTTTAATTGATAGGAATATATCATCACATTACTTTATTTCACATGGGCATTCTACCGGCATTCCATTTTATAAAGAACGGTGAAAAGAATTAAATTTCGCACCACAGTTCCAAAAAACGGAAGGTAATGAAGATTTAACACAAATTGGACAATTTTTTTGCAGGGTTGATGGGATGATGTAATATCATTTACGCCTATAATTCAGATTATGTAGGAAATTGTCCATGTTATATAAACAGACAGCATATTCTAGGATAAGCTGGAAAATAAACCAAAATACGGATATAACTAATCATATCACTAACAGCCTAACCCTATTCACACATATTTTAGACGTCACATTAAAGCAAACGTTTGCATTTAAACTATAGTAGTTTCAAAGTGATCGAGTGGTTTTGATACACAACATCGATTGACCGATCAATATAACAATTTAATGAAAAGCGTTTAGCTATTAATCTATAAGAAAAAAAAACCTATTTTTAAACTCACGAACTCACTTTTCTGTTCATTTTCACATCATTTTCCTCCCGCTTCTTGTAACTTTTTTATAAGAATACATAAGAATAGAAGTGTATGAATTTATAGGTAAATAAACTAGTAATGACAAAATTTTTCAGTAATAAGTTTCATTCATTTTTCAAAATCCTGTTCTTGCTACTTTTATTATATTACCCGATCCCATTCGCTTTTCTAATCTCGTGTTTCTTTCATTTATATACCAATAAAAGTTGATTTTTTTATAACAGAATTTCTAAGCCTACAAATAAAAAGAATGAAAATGTAAAAAACCCGCTATAATTAAAGACCAAAAAAATCCCTGGAACGAACACTGTTACAGTAATCACTTTATTACTATGATACGTCCCCCCTTCCCCCTCCTCCACCAATAAGAATGCTTTTTCTTGGAAGAACATTAAAAGGCCTATGTGATGAACAAAACAAACATGAGAAAAGCAGAAAAACAGCACGCACTTTAAAAGCCTACATGATATCAAAACGCCACTAGTCGCCACGCTCGTTCTTTTCTTGTTCCATCGACCTATTCGCGCACATGCACCAGTTGACGATATTTATGTGGCACATCTGTTAGAAATGGAATCTAAACATAGAATGCATTAAAAGATATGCAAAACAAGTATCGTATAAATTTAATTATAAGGCCTCTCCCATCTCTCTTAAAAATTGTGGACTTTTGTGAATATTTACCCTAGAAGTGGACCAATACCCTAGAATTGTGAACCTAATACCCTAGAAGCTCAGAACTTAAAGCTACTTTCAAGCTAGCAATAATAAAATTAACTCAAGAAATTCTGGGAATGGATTAGGAAACATAAAGGAAATTCGTTGATCACATAAGCTGATAATAAAACAAAAATATCATAAAGGAAGGAATTAAGGAAATGGGGTGTTTCTGAATGTGTCTCATCCGGAAATATATTTCTAAAATATCTTCCAATATTGGTGCATATCCGGCATGCAACCTTCTTATCTAATCAGGGTACCACCATCAAAAAGCCTAACGCAGGTTTGGGTTTCTGCTAGGCAAGTTCAACAATGTTTTAATTAGAGGAATAGTTTAATTCAAATTTTGCTGCCACTAAGCTATCATACAAAATTGCACCTATTTCACATATCATCTTTGGGCAAATATAGGACAGTAAGGTAGACATTTCTATCATTGTAAAACACACTTCTTACTTCCCTTCATAGCATCCAAGAGACAAATGAGGGTTAGAAAATGCCTCGACCTGACTAGTAAGAAATTTTTTGAGGCTTTAATGAATTTTTATGAAAACCCACCAACCTACCCACTTCCACAAAAGAAATGTAGTAAATTTCCTGGTATTAACAAAATCTTATCCTTATCATCAAAGTTTTCTTATGTTCCTATAGTTCCACTCTTGTCCCCGTCACCTCCTCCGCTAACTCCTTCCTTCATCCGTCGCTATAGGTGAATCCATATTCTCCTCCACATTCACTCGGAGCACCTAATTTTTAATAGGTCTTCTGCCGGCGATTTTCCGGTGAAAAGAAATGGACAAGAAAACAGAAAAAAATTTCTAATGAGAAAACCTTTAGTGAATTCACAAAATAATCCATTTCATACTGGTCGTTAACGGTCCATGCGACAACTTGCAAATTTTTTTGCTTCATATCGCTCACAAATGTGCTAAACAAATGAATTTCATTCACCAAATGCAATCTAAAGAAATAAATATTTTCATATTCAAACAATGCAAATTTAAAATTTACGTAAAATGTAGCCTATTTATTCATAAAGCGAGGGAATGGATTACACTATTCAAATGTTACATTTTAAAGATAAATATTAGAAAAAATTCTCTTACATTTGCGAATAAATTCAATTCGATTTATTATATAGTATTTACTCAAAACTTTTTCTACATCAAATCTGTACTTTTTAGAGAACACTATTACTATGTTCCTCAAGATTTCGATAAAAATTTCGCCTCAACCCTCTCCAAACAACCTTCTTTCTCCTTTGAAATAACAAAAGATTTACTTTCCCAGAAATAATAAAGGCTTTTTTCCTCCCCAGAAATAAAAAAGCTTTTTCTTCCCAAATTCCGTCACGACCTCAGATAATATTCTTTGAAGTTTCAAAACTGAGAAGTAATTGCCTAAAATAACCTATTTTACATGCTTCTTCATAGGCTTATCATAGAACCTATCAAAATGCAATGATAAGATCACAAACCGACTGATATCACCCTCTTGAGTGAGAATCATTTCAGCGCCAAGGAATTGTGGTAGGACAGTGTGCAGCAGCTTCACGTTAAGCCAATCCAACGCAATAGCCGCATAATGCTTTAAACCACTAAAACGTGGTTCCTTATTTTCGACATCACTATATGAAAAGAAATATGGTCGCCATGTTATACCTATAAACATCATCATATTATACAAAAAATAAATAAACGTTTTAAACCCAATAAAATATCTTCCAACCTCTTACTAAGGAATATTTGGAATGAGTGAATTATAAGCATGAAATTAATTTCCTATACACATTATTAAAAATTTCAGAGTCTAACACTTTAAATGATTAAATAAATAATAATATTCGAAAAAAAAGTTATCTAATATAATGAATCAAGCAAAATCGATAGAAATAAAAAACAAAGAATTCTACTCAATATTTTGCAAGAAAAAACGTTCGAAAGTAAAATCAACGGAAAATGAACAAACCTGTAAGGATTTTTGGATCGGCTTTTTTGATTGCATATGGTACCCAAGGAAAGAACGATGAAACAATTACATGTTCATAGAGATTATTATGTGATATAGCATTCACCACTTGAGAGACCATCTTAAATTAGATTAACTAAGATAAGATATGAAATTATCAGTTTTGGAGTTACTATCAAAACAAAGAAAGGATAGAATTCCTTTCCTCCATCCGGAGCCGACTAACTATGGAGGTGAGTTTGACTATGGCAGGTAGAAAAAATTGCTGTCTTTATTTATTTATTTATACCACTTAAGGAAAGAATTTATAAAAATAGAACATATAGAAAACTGAAACATACCTCATAGCTGCCATCTTTGACATCAAAAAGCATTCTGATTTTTGAATCGCGACAGAAACTGACTGCCTCTTCAAGCGCTGGCACTTTACATACTTTTCGTTCAGCGCTTAAATCACACCTTTATTAGACTCAACTCGGAACTCACCTTAATGAAAGTAGAGTAATCTCACATCGGATGCGATCACAGGTACTTACTCTTCTTAACAGCTGTGAGGATTGGGTTGCAATCTCAGGTGATGCTAAGAAAAAGAAGGAGACAAAGAATTCAAAAAGGTTGTCGGAGGAAGAAAACTTTCCTTTTTTGTCGATTTTTCTCTCTTTTCATACTAGTTACTCTATTCGACTCCTGCCCTATCTCTAGATCGAGCTACAGCTTCAAAAGTGCTTCTCTTGCCATCACCTTCCCTCCTTTTAGGGGCAGATACGGGAAGGGGGGTAGAGGGAGGAAGTACGCTCATCCATAAATAAGATGCTTCGAAGTCTAAGCTTTGGTTGAAATGAAAGCAGATCAGAAAGGATAATATAACTGTCAGGCCTAGGAAATAAAAGGAAGCTAGACCTTAAGGTATACTCTACAAATAACAGTGAGACAAGTTATACATTTCTAGTAATCAATGCATTCCCAAACACCATAGCCTAAGAGATAACATTGAAATGAAGTAAAACTATATCCCTTTATAAGAAAAAAAGACGGCTCATCTCATTAACAATAGAAAACTTCAATATTTGGCGAATCGAAATGCTCAAAATGTTTAAATTTCCCTAATAAGATGCATTATTAATTTCTCTTTTTTAAAACACGGTTTGAAAACAAACAATTTTTCAACTATTTCTTCAAATAGATTTTTATTTATTAAAAATACGATTAAAGACTTTCTAAACTAATCGAATATTTACTGCAATTATTAAAAAGTGAAGTAATATATTAAAAATTGAAACAACATACCTTTGAAATGTGAATGTTTTTGCCGCATCTTTTTCAATAATTTCTGCGAGAGATAACGATGAGACGAGCATCGGCTCACCACATGTTCTTTGTAAACTATCGTCATGCATTAATATCGCTATATTATCTCTCGTTAATGATAAATCGAATTCTATCAAATCTACGTTAGCCTCTCGTGCCTTAAAGCAACAATAATTAATAGAATTAAATTATCAATTTCATCAATTCATTCCTTTCGCTTTGTAAATGATGTGTTTTTTAGTTTAATATACATAATAAAAGAAAATGGGAAACTGCGCCAGTTTCTAATATAAGATGCGTCTATAAATAAACTAAACATAAAGTAAAATGCATGTGTAACAGGTCAGGTAAATGGTTCAAAATTTCTCTATACAGCACCAGTTGTCAACATAATACTTTGCCGCAAAATATGCAAAATGTAAAAATATACGTAAAATCTCCTTGACAAAATTCAACTGAGCTGTGCGCACTTAGGAAATTAGCAGCTTTTTCCTTACGAATATTTCTTGAGACAGATAAGAGAGAGGAGCGGGTGGGGAGAGGGGGAGGTACGGGGATGGAAGATATAGACGAGTCCTTCATGCACTCCCAGCATTTTCAAATTTCCATCTTCCATTCCTTCACAAGTAAAACTCTAATATCCTTTAAAGCATATGTGAAAATTCATTTTAATCATCTTTAACAATATATTATTAAAAGGCGTGCTATGTAGAGCAATATAAATAACACAAACAACGTGATAAAAATATTGCTACAATAGAAGATGTGCTATAAATTAGTCAATTTATAATACAAATAAAGAAAAATATTTCAACCAACCTTTTCGAAAGATTCGATAGTATTTTCAGGTGCAAGCTTTGGTGAGCCTCGATGACCACCAATATGAAATCCTAAGAAAAACTTCTCTGCCTGAAACAATCTTTAAACATTTCGAATATCACATTGACTTGAATATTTGAAATCCTTGATCTTCAACACTTCATTAAACACAGTATTTTACCTTTTAAACATTTTTCCTCCCCCCCCCCCATCTCATCAACACAAAGTATGGTCATGGGATTAACACTGGTAAGCTGAGATTGTGCCTGCATACCCTACAAGTGTATAAGCAGTAAAGATGTAACGCACATACTATAAATGTGACATGGGCAGATCAGTGCATACTGTACTTGCGATGTAGTAGAGCTGTTGATTTTCCATTGTAAAAGCAATGTAAGGGAGGGATCGTGGCGGAAATGGATTGAGTTCCCAGACTCCTGCTCCACCTGTACCTTCAATGGTGTCAGTCAAATGGAAGGACTGATAGAAAATAAAAGATGGAACATAACGATTAATGAAAAATTGCTATGAGACTAACAGAAAAGCATGAATTCATCACTGCTCCCTATACCTCACAAAACTCTTCCGGTGAAAACAACATTCGATTTCAAGAGGCCCACGTCCTTTACCTTTCGCGCACCTTCAAATCTACGTCTAAGATCCATCTTTCTTCGCTACCATACCAACTGACGTAGAGATAGGCCTTATGAGAGCATGTGCAGGTCTCATACCTCCCAGGATCACAATTTTAAAGGCAGGCACCTATTACCTGCTCAGAAACAATATTCTAGAGATAATATCAATTTATGAGAATTGCGAAAAAAATTACCACAGCACTAGCTTGACGATGTTTTAATAAACGCCAGCTGACCAATACTGCACTGGGAAGGATGACCATAAACATAGGTAAAAGCAGACACCCACGAAACGATGGTGAGGCGCAATAAAAGCACATTATTATAACTGTAATCGCTCCATACTGTATCAAGCCAAACATCGCTTCCTGAAAAATAGCCAATGGTCAACGTACAAGCAAGCCAGTGATCAACATAGAAGCAAACTAACAGTCAACATAGCACCAACATTCACCGCCATCATTTAATGTTACACTCGAAGAATCGAACACCTGTATTGGTGCAAATTGCTTGAATTTGAAAAGAACTCGGATTCCAGAATAAATAGGAATATGCACCAAGGAAGTCGACATGATATGCGTTTTTGCACTTGCTCAATAAATTAGCCGGTTGCACGGATACTCGAAAATGATCAATGCCTCTCGTGTTTATTTTCCCTGTGCAACCGACTGCAAGTGTAGATCCTCGGCCCACGATATGTATTTCGGCTACATCTGATTGACTAAAGTAAAAAGTGACTAAAAAGTATCAGGACATTTTTAATGACATCTTCAATTATAAAATGGCATATGATGAAGACGTCGCCGCTGCGATATGATAAGGAAGAAGGTCCTAATGGAAAGGCGCAGGATGAAGCAAAAAGGTCCTAGTGGAATGGGGAAAGAAAAGACAAAAAGATCAGTGGGAAGGCGAAGGAAGAAGTGAGATGACAAGTGAGAAAAGTGCAAAAAGATATTATAGCCAGACGAAAGTAAGGAAGGACGGGATTTATAAGTACAAAAGGTGATTAAAAAAAAAAACTTAATAAGGGCAATAGAGTAGTGGTGATGGAAAAAAGCAACAAAAAGGTAAAAAGAGCTACAGGTATAATTGAAAAACTTTAAAGAAGCTTTAAATAGATTAATTAAAAAATCGGCTTCTAATATTTCAATTAAAAAAAGAAAGAAGCCGACAGGTACTGAAAGCAACCGTAGCTTCATTGGCACAATAAAGTAACCAAAGGAAGCTTGAATAACCACTATGATGCCCAAATTCTTCATACATGTAACTCCCTCTATTCAAAACGGTAAACATCACCCTATTGAATCCTTAAAATATTTCGATACCGCAACTAACATTTGCCCATTTTTCACATCAACCTAACACCATAGTGTTGCGAGTAGGCAGGTATTGGAGGGACCGATTTTTGTCGTCAAAACAGAGCTCAGTTATCAAAGCCTTAAATAACGCTCAGAATTTGACAAACGACTGACAGGTTTATTGATATAGAGGAAGAAATGCAACGTCCTATCTGTGCACCCTTTTCGTGGACATCACGAGTCGGAGTTCAGAATGCGACTAGACATCAATCCCGAAAATTGAATCAGCACCCTAGCAGCAATTCACCTCCCCAGTGAAAAATTCCCTTTTCCTCCCACCTGCCCCTCCCCCACCCCCCTCCAGTGTAATGAAATGTGAAAGAATGGAAAAGACAAATGCGATTCAGATGACCAGAATCACAGAAAGGAGGAGGGGGAGGGGGGGGGGGGAGCGGTAGCGGTAGGAAAAGATCATTAAGAAGTAGCCAATATATCAACGCACAAGATCGTCTTTCAAAATGCCGTTACAACGAAGCTAGCACCTAGTCACCCAAGATAACAGCAAGCCGAATTCTGCGAACCTCAATAAGTGAACAGGGAAATTCAGGCAAAGGAATGAAGGAGATATTATAAATGTTTCATCTAGATATCAGGATTTTTGCACCTTTTTATTCTTTTTTATTTCAGGGTCAAAATAAAGTGGCTGGCGTTTTTTCCCTTCGAAATGTGAATCCGAAAACACAGGTTACGACCACATATTGTACACAACAGTCCCTAAAATATGACAGGCATGACCGCCACTTTTAAGCATTATTCATGGCTTTCGCTCGGACTTAGCTACAAGTGGATTCAATGGTGCAATTTTCGGCTATTCACAATCCACTGCCCACCGGTTAAATCAGGCGTGGGATAGCAAATGCGGCTATCACATCAAACGCCTACAACACGTCCCCAGACATCACAAAAATTACCATACGCCAATACTAAAGAAGAATCTGAAAATTTTATCATTTTCGAAGTTCATACCTGTAAAACGTTTACGAATCTCATGACATCCCAATCTGTATCCTAAATCGACGCACAATGCATCAAACAATTGCACTTAACGAATCGCCGGTGCATTCTGAATCCTATTCTGATACATTCTGAATCGTACGATGAGATGGACAAGGAAGTGAGTACATCTGGTTCATTGATACCAAACATTCACTTGGGAAAAAAGCAAAGACCAATTCGTTGCAATGTAAAATTTATTAACTGACAAAGAAATAATATTTTTAAGTGAAATGCGCACAAATAAATTCGACACTTTTAAAGCTAGAATTATAATTATTATTAGTGAAACAAATAATGAAACAATGAGTGATATATATATATATATATATATGTATATATATATATATATATATATATATATATATATATATATATATATATATTTAAAGGTATTCAATTTAAATTATAACAATTTAGCATATAAAAAATTAAAGTAACCATGATGCTTCAAAAATGATAGTTGAAATTCTCCAGTGTAAAGAGAAATGAATGTTATGGCTCAATTTCTGTCTTCAATCTCTATTCCCATATAAAATCCAAAACATCAACAAAACCTTTTTCATTATAAACTTCTTGCAAAGTCCTTCATAAGCTGAAGCTTATAATCTCTCCTATTAAGGCAACAATTCCACTGATTATCTGAAAAAATTATCAGTAAAACAATAAATAATGTTAAGAATAATATTATAATAAATCACATTGAATATAATACAAAGTTATTTGGCACAAAAGAAACGAACAAAGTGATTAATAAAGGAAAGTTATTATAAAATAAAGCTTAGAACACAATTACAATCACAATAACAGCACTCATAACAATGACAGTAATGGAAATAATGAAAATAATAATAACAATAATAAACAATGACAAAAAATAAAGATAAATTGCGAAAAAAACCTTAAATCAAAGAGCAGCAAGACAATAATTACAAAGGATGACTGCTATCTCGCTCAAGCGATTGCTTTTGTCGTATGTGGATAACACGTATCCATAAGCCCTGTAAACTAAACACCACAAATGCCACCTTTTACCAATATCACCTTAAGTACGCATAAACTATACCATCGCAAAATTAAGATCCGGTATCTCCGCCAATACCACTTTTCTAAAAATTTTAGTGGTTATTTATGATGTAGATGGAAGTTACTATAACTGCAAGCTCAGCACCACCTTCACAATCCTACTGTCTCTCAGTCCGATGACCTAAGTTCCCGTACTCATCATACTTAACTTTCCAACCTGACACAACTGAAAAAGCACATAAAAATTGCTCTACTGCTGCAGCAGCATAGGGAAACGAACTTCAGTTCGAAAGGATGTAGTGTAATGTAGCCATATAACGTTATGGAAAGTGGTAATTTCATCGTCATGCAGGAGAAAGCTGAACGGCCCGATGCCTCACATAATATTATTTCAATAGTCATTTCAAAAACCACTAACAAATCCTCTCGAACAAGAGACCACTGAGTACAAAAATACTGCGACCGTCCGTATCCGACGGGTAAGCCTAATGACGTTTTTGTTTCTGAAGTCAAACATCCTTCAGGATACTCGTAAAACATGAAAGTTTATAGCAAACAAAGTGAAAAAATTAATCCCTCTTGAATCACTCCTCATATCCACCAAACGTTTGTTAATTCCTCGATTATCGACAACAATACACTGCTAAGCTCGTAAGCGGCACGCGTCGACTACCTGCAAACACATTTACCACCCACTATTTATTTCATCAATTAGCTGGCGTTACTTCAGTAGCGAATACAACGGTGAGTGACCGTCTGATTTCAAATCAGCGGTGGACAATGGACAGGAACGAGAGTGCGAGGTAAAACAAGGTAAGGTTTCAAATGGACATAGTAAGGACAATGGCCACAAAGTTCCGTTTGCATGAGACGCCCATCGATACGACAGGTCTTCGCATTTCAGATGTCGCATCCTCCGTTGAACGGAATCCCTACTTTTTTATCATAAGAAAGACACGACAGATCCTTACGAGGTCATTCCACCTTTAGTCGTTGATTTCTGCAATAAAAGGTTGAACTCGAAGAACATCCAAAATGTCTGTGTCATCAATCTATGGCTAGTCTTCCTTCTCCCTTCCCTCCCTCCACGTCAATTTCACAGTTCTAAGCGATAACGCTCCATCGAACATAGACTACGCTAAGAAGGCGAAAGGCTCTATATAAATGTAGCCACGTACGAATGCAGGAAAGAACGAATAATGAAGAAAATATATATTGCAAGCTGAAATCTGAACAGTGAGTAGCACCCTTAGTGTGAATGCAAGGATAGAAAAGCGATTAGAAAGAAGTTAGCTCGATGTGACATGAACTGCCCAGTGCACTTCATGGCCCTATTAAAAAATGCTTCAAAATTTCAGCAGCCCGTTCCTGTCCCCCTTCTCTCTCCCTCCCAATCCTCCATACCTCTCCTCAAAAACACCCATAACTATGTGGAAAAGAGGTACACTGATGAAGTACCTGTCCAGGTTTGAAATTTTACAATATAATAATATAATGAATTCGGCAATCATAGTTAACCTACACCAAAATGACTTTCGTTATGTTATGCGAACCACGGCATCTGCTTACGTTCGAAAGCAGCCCAACAAAAAAAAAAAAAAAAAAAAATCGTTAACGAATTATATAGCAAAAAATAAATTCTGGACATTAATCACCGTGTAATAGCTCATGCCGATCTACCTAATGTTGGCATCACCAATAATAGTGCAAGATATGAACGCAAATCTATTTATCATCTCTCAGGAACGGGCTGCACGTAAACAAAATAAACTCCATTAGATATCTTCTAAACCTTTCTCCTTTCAAAAAGAAAACCATTGACTCAAGCATAACCTAGAACCCTAGAAAAACGATCGACGCAATTTATAATTAAAGATTCGCCAAAAATTTTGAGGATTATTCAACATTATAAATTAATGTAGCGGAGAAAATAAAGCTACAAGGGAGATAACTTCAATTAGCAACGGGTAAAAATCACAATGGACATAGTGTGCAGTGCAAAATATGTGCTGCGATGAAAAGATAATCAGCCAGTGAGTGGGTTATGTTAGATGACACAGCAAACCAATTCATTAAAAAATAACTGACATTAAATTAGTCGATTAAAAAACGCTGCCGATTCGCAATACAAATAACCGCTTATTTAGCCTAAAATTAACATGAACTGCTTTACTCGATTGAAGAATGCAAGAATTAAAAACTCTGAAATACTTCCCACCTGCCCAATTGCAAATACACTCAGTAACGAAAGACGATATAATACAAAGAAAAATGTACTTATAATAAATTTCGGCAAAAACACATCAATTTCGATGAGCAGTTGACTTCAAAATCAAACAATTCAATCAAGTATTGAACCTTCATTCTTTTAAAAGTTCCCTGAAAATAATTTTTAACACATTATGCTTCAGTTATTACTTAGTAAATGCCAACTACCAACTCATTAACAGGTAAGGAACACTGCACTTAAGAAATGATATTTAAGAAATGCTACAAAATTAGAAAAATGAACAATCGTATTCTTAATTGTTAGGTACAATTCCAAACGTTTCCTAACTGACTAGAAACTAAACCTCATAACAAAAAAAAAGCTCAGGATGTCTAATATCTAAAAAGAGGCAAATCGTTCCTTGGGAACATCCAGAAGTGTTCTCTCTTTTCATTAGCCTGATATGTATAACAACACTTTCAAAACAAACGAATAATAAACATACACTACTTCAAAATTGGAAAAGTGTCCTGGAAATTGGACGAATACTGTATGGGTACCTACCACACCGGGCGAGAGTGGCTGAAAGATCGCTTCCGGATTCGGTGGCGCCATTACGCTGTTACTGAAAACCTTCGAACGCCTACCGCCCACCGACGAATCTTCTTCACCTGGCATAAGCAAAAGCTTATTAATAAAAGGGAACAAAAGAAAGAACCGTAGAAATGCGCGTAAAGACGTCGGTTTATTTAAGCTTATTTACGATTCTGCAAATTTCGGTCACCAAATCAATTGACTGCATCAATCGGAAAATGAGTACCATCAACAGATACGCTCAGCTATTGGCCGGTCCATGAGAACCCGACGGAGTGTAGCACAAATTTGCACATACAAATTTTATAACATATAATCATTTGCAACACATTACACAGATGCGAGGTAAATGGATTTCGAAGCCTAATTGCTGTGTACATGATATCTATTAAAATCCCTCATCTACTCCACCACTTCTAATTAAATAAACAACAGAAACATACAAATACATACGTTTAGACATGACCTCGCTACAATTTGCTTTTTAGATCAGTTCATAAAAACCCATAAAAGGTGCTCAACGATTGACTGGCACTATCAGAGCTTGCGAAGATTGACCTTGGAGTCGAAGCCTAAATAAGCCGAATCAATATCACTCCCATCTCTTAGTATTTACTAGTTCCTCACCTGACAGCTGGATAAGCACAAAAACGGTGTATACCACAGAGAACACTATCAACCATATCCAACCCAGAGTCCTATCTTTACTAGACTAAACAGCAAGTGAAAACAAGAGAGATGGCACCTAATTCCAAGCATCAATAATACTATTTTTCTATCTTGATAAGAGGATTTAAAAAATCTGTTTTTCTGCCTTGATAACAGGATTTTAAAAAATGACTGCAGAAGCAAACTTACAAGACGGAGCAAGTGGCCAGGAGCGTTCTATGCCCAAATCAACTGGACTGACATAATCACGCCCCGTCAGATTCCCCACCTCAGGCAATGCGTTCCCTAAAATGATTCCCATTTCCTCTCTGAATGAACTAAAACTTAATAAATACAATGACACTACTACGGAACTAAAAAGTGTGGCACTACTATGGGATTTGGGCACTTGACTTTAAATATGACGCTGCAAAAATCTGCACAAATTATTCCAAGAGAAGTTTCAACACAAATTTCGAGCGCCCTCCACCGGTCATTCATACAAATGCTTCATGACAGCTAGGCTCATTCTGCTTAGTGATAGTGCTTCCTAACTTTTCGACTGAATAAAATTGAAATCAAATATGAAGGCTATTAAACAGGTACTCTAAATGCTAGGCCGTATACAAGCAGATTCCACAGAAGCAAGAAACGATCACTTGTGAGTGAGTAAGCAGATCGTAGTGTTTGTCGCGTCTCCGGAGCACCTGTTTCTCCGTTCGGCTCATGACATTCACTATTCTCTTTACGATGACGCTCCTTCAACTCCGGTGGTTTTCGTCTTATGTGTTGGCTATTACGAAGCACAGGAATTGTTGATTTCGGTGAACTTCGCCCTACCCCACTATCTGACACTGCAAGGATAAACTACATAACGTCTGAATTAAAACCATTTTCATTCGAAGGTGCGAAAAGTAATTTTCTAATGAAAACTTGGACAGAACTAGTGAAATAAAATCAAGAATTTTCTCATTTTCTATTATCATTATTTAATTAAAACAACATTTAAAATACATAAACTTAAAAAACTTCAATCTCATAATGCGATGCCAACAAAGAAAACTGCTAAACGAGATTGACTGTTCGCGTATGCAAAAGAATGAAAAGGAACGAGTAGAGTATTAAGAGTGTACGGCAAGAATGATAAAGCTTTCGAAGCAATAATGCAGGCACAATTTAGCAACAGTGGAAAGAATTACGATAGAAACCCATCAGCTAAGATGTTCAACGACTATATTGCAAAAATCGAACAAAATAGCCTCAATACCCTAAAAATTTGGCAATTTGTAATACAACACAAATATGATTAGCGGCATGCTTCGGGTAGTTTCAAACACCGCAGCATTCTAAATATTACCCTATCCCTTCTCTCTCCTTCAAGGACTTGATGTGGATAATTAAAGTAATCACAGGAAGCACGAATATCTACCATGTAGATCGTCCGTCTGGCTACCTGTCGAGTCAAAAGACCGATTCACTAAACCACTTTCGATATCAGATGTATCCGTCGACTCTACAAAATAAGAAAAATAAATAAATCAATGAACAAATGAACAAAATAAAGTAAAGTTAGAAAACTTCTAACTAAACGCTCATCACTGCTAGCAATGGATATACCATCGCATATGAAAAATATTATCTGATTCTATTATCTGTTAAATAATCATTTTTTAATCGTAATTACTAAAGTCACAAATGCATCTACACTTTTGGATGAATTTTCCCGAAAGCTTTCATTCTCTTGCAATAGGAGGCACACTTATCAGTTTATGCCCTTCTCCCCCTCCCCTTCCAGCATTAAATCTGCGAGCGATCACTACTTGCCGTCAAAACGAATTATCTGGTCCATTCACGCCCACTGGTGGCAGAATAGGTGTGATTACCATCAATTGAAATATTGAATTTGCGAGTGCGAATCCTACTTCCGCAGAAAAGTCTTTTCCACTCTCTTCCATCCCTTTCTTCGTTATGAGCCCACAAATTAAAAAGAAAAAAATCAAAATCAACAGAAGCCAGCAATTGCGTTCACAAATCTTTGCCGCTAAATACTTTACCTCGCAACAGCGGTACAAAAACGCACAATCTTGATGCAAAAGTATCTTTCCAACTAAAAATTTTTCTTCATTTTCCCTCGTTTTCGAATTTTGCGAGGTATTATAGAACATCTCACTTTTTGCAGTAAAAAACTTTTCGAAAACAACAGCTTACAAAATTTTGAAATAAACCATCAAATATTCCGAATATCACTCTCAAAAATTTCAACGACGAAACTCAACAAGTTTTAGATCCCCATTTCAGTAGAAATAAAAAATAATTCCCAAAGATTACACGTTAGTAAAATATCCTTACTAAAATATGAAATAATGAACCACTTCGAGCAGTGCAGGAATTTGTCCTCTGATTTTCCTCGTTTCATATAAACATGAAAAATTTCTCAATGATAACAAAAACTATAGAAAAACATTGGTGAACTTTCAGCTGCAGCCGTCTGGCAATTAGAGAAAAACAATCCACACGACGAAATCATATTCAACGCTTACTTGTACCAATTTCAATGGGAAGAGAACGAGAAACAGATGCCGGCACTGTGATATATGTTTCCACTTCGGAGCGGAATGTTGGCTGTGAAGAACGATCCGTGGACGAACCCTAAAATGTTCATATCAACATTGAAACAAAAACCACCTAAACAATTGTAGCATGACGAGACTAGACAGCATCTATAACTGAAAACAAGCACAGCATTCATCGAAAGTTCATAATCTTTTCAATTCTTCCTTTTGCCCCTATAATCGGAAAAACACCACTTTCACAACCGTTCACCCTCTCTGTGAATTTGTAAGTTTTTCGGCTTCTCTTCCCCTATATTGTCACCGCGTTTCATATTTCTTGAAGATGAGTAAACAATCCGCTATCAGCAAGAACTTAAAAACCTCCAGAATCCGACTGCTACTAGCATATTCCAGGATTTTGAGAGAACACCATCGGCCTTTTTACACAGCCGACCGGATATTTCATATTTTTTAACAGGATCAAATCATTCACATATTCCACCTAAAATATTTAATTAAATATACGAACTACGGCCATAACCATTCCCTTGTATAAGATTAAGTTCACTCATAACATTGGTGCAAAGTAAGCCAATTTTGAATTCTACTATCATCATCATTTATTCAATAAGAAAACAATGGAAATGAGAAAACAAAAAATAGTCTACGAACCTTATTCCAGCCATAACTACTTGACATCTCAACTAATACCCATAGCCATAACAGAAAAATCAAGCGTACGTATGAAATCTGTAATATGGAAATATGTCATTAAGATGCCATGTGACATGTCACTGACCTCTGTCTCACAGATCTGTAAAACTGCTTTTCATTGTCTCATATCAATGCAACAAAACAGTGCATCAAATTAGTGTGCTGCAGGAGCCAGCAATGCTCAGCACTCCTTCTTGCTGCTTTTCTGGGTTATAACGCCTTCAGAACCTTATTCGTTGTCTACTCCACGGAACTATTTGTTTCGACTTTATCGGAAAAGAACTATAGAATTCTTGAAGAACTCCAGAAAGCTCCACTTTCTACGAACTGATGAGTTGAGGAACCGACTGCAGTTTTATCTATCCCAACGGGGATCCCACAGCATGATACTAAAAGATATTAAAACAGTAGGGTTTTAGAGGATAAATAACATAGATTCTAGGCTCCTTCATTTCCGCGCATGCTGCCCCTCTCCCCCCTTATCCTCTCAAATATATGCAACAGCAAAAATCGACTAACACTTTGTGAAGGACTCATATGCAGTTCAGATACGAAAGCTGTGGAATTTGACGGAATTGGTACTATGGGCACAGTGTGTTCTGCCGTGTACAGCCTCGTCTCCTCGACTGTTTCACTTTCCTGCAATAGTAACTCCTCAGAACTAAGGATGGCCAAGCTTGAGACTAGGCTTCTATTTAGAAGTAGAATAAGGAATGATTGTTAAATTTTAAAGCTGATTACTTATGAACAGCACATAATGAGAAAATGGCATGCACCGTTTTATCGCAAACGTGTAAGCCTATTCAAATAAGCTCACCGTTGCAGAAAAACATAGAATTTCACCTATACGCGCTAATTTGGTTGTTTTTGAGCGACGAATGGGGAATTCCACATTTCTGGCCAGCATTCCTCTCTGGCCAAATATTTTGGCTACATCGCACAAAAAATGGATCTCAATATTTCCAGCATTTCAATAAACAGCATTTCTCTCTTCCATTTTATATAACTTTTTCAATTAACATTTATCCTATAGCGAATATTTTTCACTCACTGTAAATCCTAAAATAAATAAAACAATCTTAACAATGAACTCTTACCTTGTACGAAGTTCGCTCCACATTTATTTTTGGTTTTTTCTCCTCTTGATTTGTTTTCTCAAGAATCATTTCTGCAGGAAGAGCGCCAACATGAAGATCCGAAGAATCCTGAGTCCACAATGTGATGGAAGCGGAAGCTTCAGAAGCTCTTTCGAAGGAAGTCATTTGCGCCGATCTCTCTCGAACAAATCCCACGCTTTCAGATTCTACTACATTTTCTGGGCTTCTATTTGCCGTCCGGTAAGGAGTAGAAGGTAATACGAACGTTTCACTAATAAAATGAGCATTGTGTAGAATAGGATCATTGCTCGCCGAGATGCCATTCTGCCAAACGAAACGGTCATTGGTATTACTGGGCCTTCGCAAACCTCCTTTTGCACCAGCAAAGTGTTCATGATTGTCAGTTTTAGAGCTATCTTCTCCAACACTTCGATGCCGGTCACTTCCGCCAACAAATCCGACATTACTGGCCTCATCAGTACCAGAACATGTAGACCTATCAACCTTCATGATGCCCGCTGAGGTCCGCTCCGCTTCTCTCATAAAACCTCCCGCTGCTGCTCCATATAATTCGCTACTCCTTTTTCTTTCCAACATAGTGAAAGGAGATGAATTTGACTGTTTCCGAGGTGGCACGATGATGTTCGAATGTAATGATGAACTTGTTTCATCAAGTTTTATGCTGAAAAAACTTGACCTCAGCTGTTTCTTTACGTCACTCTTGCCTGAATTGTTCTCCACGATCACTTTCGGCCTCATCAGTGCTCGCACACCCGAAGAGGTTGATTGTATCTTTGCACTGTCTGATGTATAGTGGCGATCATTTCGAAGTGATGCATAGGGAGGACTGTTTTCAACGAGGGACACCTCCTTCCGATCCGTAGAATACCGAATTGGCGATATTAGACCAAGTGCATCCCCGCTTAAGCGATTCGGAATTGGCGAAGTTGGTGGTTTTGGCGGTATGCTTTTATCGGCGTCGTTAGCCGGCACGACAGTTACACATGTAGACGTTGACGGCACTTGTCCAAAGGCACTCCGATCTAAGCAATCGTAAATTGCAACGTATTTTCTTAATTATCTATTACATTTCTCGAACTTCCGACCTATTAACCAAATACTTCTACATGCCGTCACCTGTGCATGTATGTCTACGGTCCAATCATTAACATATTAAATTACCACCCGACCATTAAGGTCGCTCATTCAGCGGCCCTATGAGCAAAACTTGTTTCAACGAGGCCTCATTCGAGCAGTATTGCCTATGACTGCCTATGAAGACTGGGGGGTGAATGGGAAATCTCACACATATTTAATACCCACGTAAATTAGTAAACCTTATCGTGTTGCCCACTGACCATTAAGGTTGAGCTCTTTCTAGTAATCGCCATTACTGAAGAACCTCTGATTAATAGAAAAATAAAACTTTAAAACCGGAAATTCGATTTTATAACGGTCATTTTACTAAAGGGTTAATTCCTGTATCAACTTCCTTTCCTTCCGCTTTATAAAATGCCTCATAGACTCTTTATACAGAATACAGAATAAGCCACAAAAAAGTCCTGAGCCCTTCCGCCAAATCCGGCTTGATTCAAGAGGAAAACTCACCAAAAGAGTCTGCCGTTTTCTCTGGCAAGGCGTGTTGTTCGTTTTCTGCTGCAAACATAAAAAATACAGAGATAACCAAATAATTTATGCATGCAGAACGATATATGACATGATAAGGCCAGAAGATAATGAAAGCAATAAAAAATATAGCAAAGAATGCAGACTTCAGCTAGGCAGAAAAAAAAGGAAGTAAACAACCACAAATTCTGCTGAGACCACAAAGCGTCAGAATAGAGGCAATAACAGAAATAATCGTACTTAGAGGATTTCCATCTTTTTTATGGGAAAATGAAAAAGAAGTGTAAAGCAACGAACTTCTCACTCCACAGGTCACTTCTCTTCAGCGTCAAATAATTACGTCTTAAAGAATATGTGAGGAAAGAAAGACCTCCACGCGACCGACCTACAAGAAGGAGAGGCCGACCAAAAGACCACAGGAGCCAAGTGGACCAGAGAGGCATTATCAGAGCAGGTGGAAGCGATATGAAGAGACATTTATTCGTAATGAATGCTCTGTTCATTGAAGTAAATAAATGAATAAAAATAGTCTACCTTGAATAAATAAATAAGATTGAGGAAAGAAAATATTGCAGTTTTTTAAAACAACGAATAAACAGCTTATTTCAGTCCGAGAATTGAAAACTGACTGTCACAGTGCTGCTCCGAAAAAAATGTTTCAAAATTTCCAATATTACAGTCCGAAAAAATGAAACTATTAAGCTCATATTTTAGAGTCGAAACTATGCAAGTATGAAAATGAGAGAAAAATCGACTTCGCGCAAGATTCTCGAAGAATTTTGTCAAAAAAATATTTCAAAAAAATATTCACAGAAAATAAGCCTTCCATAAAATCCAATATTTTACGACAAAATTCTTTGACTAACGAAACAACATTTAATTTACATCTTTCAAAATCATTCTAACGAGCTATGTCATAGAAATTCTACAACATCATACTAGAAATTTATATCTCTATATTTCAGGCGTATGATCAATGAGATGTTGAAAGTATACCATTTTCGGCTGCTAAATCTGGTATTCGTTCATAGAGTGCGCCAACCGATACCTAAAAAATTGATCACCAATAAATCAAACAAAGATGACAACTTCCATGGAACTCTAATCCAAAAAAAAAGCTTAAAAGACTTTTCTCAAGCAAATATTAATCGAATTTAATAAGTGTGAATCATAAATCAAATGCCATACGCTTATAAATTGAACGGGTTATGACAATCGACAACTCTCAATAGGTAGAGCATGCTTCATATACGATAAGCCGCACACTTCTATTCGCTTATATGTTCAAATATTTAAAAAAAAAAAAGCTCATTTGAAGGCAAAACAACTTGTCATCCAAAACTGTAAATTAATCCAATATTCAAAACCCTTTGACCATAGTAAATTAGTAAAACTGTCAACATAAAAAAAACCCAGCAATAAGCAACAAGGGAGAAAGCACCTAAGCAAAATTCATTTCGTTTACTTATCTTTTATTTAATACACTGAAGCTGAAAATCTTGCCAAAAAATCCCGCATTTCTAGTACAGAATTAGTTGTTAGGATTTTTGAAAGATCAAAAAAAAAAATCCTTTTTCATTGCTAAACCAAATGGAATCGAAAGGTTATAAATTTGAAGCGTCACATTTGTCGAATAGAACCATCATAAACATTCAACACGCGCAACGGATTGAAGTTTTGCTTACACAAAAAGGATATTACCTATTCATTCACTGACCTAGCAATACAAAAAATACTATAAAAATCGAATAAGCTACACTCCCGTTGTATTCATTCTCTCTCTTTATTTCTTCCACATATCATACAGTTAGATATATAAGGTAAACCAAAAATCGGAAAGTACATTTTTATAACGCTCACATATTCAAAATCCTGCTTTTATTAGAAATAAAAAGTTTAGCATGAAAGCGGAACAACAAAGAAAAATCAATTTAATCAGTCCCTCCTTTCTACCACTCACCCATCTACTCCCCCATACCCCGAACGACGCTCTTCGAAACATGGATCTGTCGTCTATATCAACAATTCCAATCCCAAAAAAGTTAAATAACGCGACTGACCGATTCATAATCGCTTGCACCGCCAATCGACGAATAGTAGTGCTCTCTTAATGGCAAACTTCCATCTGCTGATCCCATTGCACTCCTCGTACCTCTTTCGATCCCCTCTCTCTCGTTAAGACGTCTCCTAATCACATCAACACTTTCTCGTACTGTTATATATCGATAGGATGGCTCTCGACTAGTCTGTAATGTGAATAAAAAGCCTTTAAATCACTTATTCAAGGAGATATTCCATGATGCTGCTTGATGCTTGACAATCTGAGTTATCCTTAGAGGCCATTAACGTTCCATAGAACAAAGAATTAGAGCATACCTTCAATTTACTTACCGATTATAAAAGTCCATGACAAAATGCTATGGTTTACTTTAACAATCACGTTCCTCCATCATCAACCAAAGCTTTGAACACATTATCGTAGCAAAACTAACAACATGAATAAGTTACTAGAAAGATCGAGCGCGAATTAACTAAATGACATCATCCTCCGAAAGAAACATATCAACTTATATCACATCACTAATCAATATTTTCAATGAATCCGACACCAGCCATGTGGATAAAGAAGATAAGCGAATTGACGACAGATAGCTGCAACCACATAAAAGCTTATCACTCTCAAACCCATTACTATAGCAGAAGCGTAGCAACCGCAATTCAAATCTCGTTGGAAGTGAAAGTGCCAAAACCTGGAAGAAATACACTCCTCTATGACTGCGATTACAGTTTTAAGGACAAAAATAAACGGCCCCGTATTAAACTTCCGCACTTAACATAACCGTTTTAATACGCTTTTTGCCCAGCTGAATAAAAACAAAGTCGAAAATCTAAAGCCCTACCCAACGACTGGTTTCCGTCGCTTGTAAGCGCGGCATCATAATATGCAGTTCGGGATAGGCAATGCAATCCAAAAACCGGTTTTCTTGCGAAAGTCAGGCAATGCATGAGAAATGAAGGGTATGAAACCTTTTCGCCATCGCTTGTGATGTAATCGTCCTGTTGGTTGCTTCCTGGTGTATATGATATGCCCGGTAACGACACCGACTGTCTATCTTGTCGTGTCTCCTTCGAGGCATTACCCAAATCGGATGCTCCTCCCCTTTGAATCTGAACTTTTAGATGGTCGCGCAGTTCAAACGTCAACGATCTAATATTTAAATGAATTAAATATATGCAAAAAGATAATGTCAAAACAAACGATCACATCATTGGCATTCACCATTAATATGCCAAAATTTCCCATCCTTCCTATCAGGGATATTCCCTAATCTCAAAAAGCTATCCGCCTTCCTAACCCTACCCATTTATTCCCTTTCAGGCATAAACCCACAATCGCCTCCCTCCCCCTCCCGCTAACCCCAATTCACACTCATCACCACCTCTTTTCGCTGTTTTTGCCAAGTAAACCTATGCTGATCCAAACAAGCTCTTACCACGCTTACACCATTGAATTACCCCATTTTGCAACCCAAATTAACTCATTCAGTCCATCTTCAACACTTTATCCAAAGCTCTAACAGTCGTCAAAATCAAGAACCAACAAAGCAGTCCAATCCCAAAAAACCACACGTCGCCGAGTGAAAATATGCAACCGAAACCCAAAAATAATTTCATATCTTTATAGGGGAAACATTTGTTCCTCATGTTCCACATTACACTACCTAAAGAAATAAGAAAATTAAACTATAGCGTCAATAAGGAGCATTACTTTTGTATACAAATCCTCTGCATTGCGGCTAGTCGAAGGTCGAACACTAGCTGTTGTATCATTCTCGGAAGAACCTTTTCCAATGTCCCCTTTTACAAGAGCATAGCCTGGATCTGTACTTGTTTCGCCACCTCTCTGACTCGTTATTGAACTGCAGTTTGTTTAGAATATTAGGTCTGCACAAGCCATCCTGAACATACTAATACGAATAAGCTGAATAAATAAATTCGAATTAAGCGAATGCCGCAAATATTTTAACATAAAAGATTTCAACTTAACATACTATCTCGAACCATAGAATTCGAACACACTCCTACCAAAATCGATGACAAACTGACATTTTTTGGTGCTAATTTCCGGCTTCGTTATTTGGTCAAACATTTCGAATCTTTCAAACGCCAGAAATTTGATCTATTAAAGTTCGTCCCCCAAACGGACAGAAATTGCATAAAGCTATTTAACGTCAACTAAAAAAAAAACAACAACAACAAAAGATCAACTACTTCTTGAAATCCGATTGCATTTTGGGGTTGTCTAATCTCAATCCGCAAATGAATCTGCCCGTGAAGCACCGGAAAGTGAAAATTCATTATTTATTGTCAATAAATGTATGGAAACTTTCGCTATTGCCGAAACGATAAAGAATAAAGTCAACCAAGTAAAAATATTCATACCTATAAGGATCCTCGCTAGCAGCTGCATAGATTTGCGATGCACTCTGATATACAGCCTCTTCGGTACTCGTGCCTCGACCAGTGCCTACTCTATTAAATATCGGATAATCGTACTTCCTACCGCTTGCGTTCTCACTTTCCAGCTGAATTCAGTTATATTATGCGAATATTTCAGACGACAAATTCACCCAAACTCCCATCGAAATGATGAATCGGACGATTGGGAAAGTAATCAAAGGCAATGCATAAAAAAAAAACCAAAAATTAATAAAAATATAAATAAAAATGCTTGCATAAAATCCTCGAAAGTATTTCACTGCGTTTCTTTACTGCAATGATCCAATAAATGTAGCAATTTTATAACTGATCTGCAATTAAATCTGGAAATAAAACTTGCTGCAGTGAAATAATAGCAATAACGGTCGATAATATGATACATTCTAATCATTCAAATCTCCTGCATGAAATATGAGCCAGAATGGATAACCTTCGAATAGAGTGCATCGGAAATAGAATCTGATTCTGCGTCAATAGATTCATAGGTCGGGTTGGCACCTTCTTCAATATAAGGAGGTGATCGAGGACGTCGTTTCGAAGACAACTGGTGTTCTATGCTCGAATACATGGCCTTCGGAGTGCCTCCTTCCAATGCCGGAAGCCTACATGAACATTTATACTAAGCACACTCACGGCCTCAGTGACTGTAAGAATGTAGAATATTACCCAAATACCGTTTGAGCAGACTGTAAAAGTAATACGGACAGAAGAAGATGGAACTTTTCAACAACTCAGAACATTCAAAAAATTTGCAGTGTACCCTCACTCGTCAACAAATACCTGTCTGTACTAAAAATGAATAAAAAGAATAGGAATTTCCACAGGTACAATTAAAGTTTAGAAACTATATCAGGCTTTGAGGAAGTCAAAAATTATGGATCTTCGAAAACGAGCTGTTTACTTATGTCACTATTCCGATTTCCCTAATCGCTGGACGAACCCTAGTTTTGTAATAAGCCGAATGGCGATTGACATAAAACAAAATAGTGATGGACTGAGAAAAGGATTCGTGGGGAAGAGGTGTGATCCTGGCAAAGATTATCTCTGGAGGTGAATTGTCGTTTTTTCAAAACTTCAGGTATTTTGAAATGGAAACTTCCGCGTATTATCCAAGGTCTTCGTAGTGTCAGGAACGCCCCAATGGATCTGCCACTCAGCAAAGGATAAAACATTTAAAGTGGTAAACATGGTAGCATAATTCAATAAAATTACTTGGGTAAAGCGCGTCTTGCTGAGCAATGCAGCTGGGAAGGAGGCACAGATGAACGCTGCAAAGAATGCTGACCACTGGTACCCTGAAATGAAATATTCTTACTCACATCGGCTTTTAGCCACAAAACAACCTAGCAGGCATCGCTGCAATAGTTTCCCAAGTGGCAATTTATTTATCAAGTAAAGTGAATCTCGATTTGTGTAATATAACACGTGATAAGGAGATGATAACTGATAAATAAATTCAGGGAAATCGACCCCATGAGAGATAAATAAACCTGGCCAATTAAATTGGATGGAAGAAGTGAAAAGGTCGTTGGAACGGCAAAACAGCCAAGCAAATTATGAATGTTAAAGACAACTAAATAAATATCCTAAAATTGAATAAATCTTGCCTTGCAAGTCATTCGAAGTAATAGGGAATTTAATCGACGAAAAATTTTTTGCATGTAAACAACTCCAGTCTCTGTCATTAGCACTGCATGGCTAAGTTCTTGCTCTAAGAGGTCCCTCCTAATCCCAAAAAATGCCTACGTCTATCTACACCTAGACGATGATGATCATAAACAGTTGATGGCGGAGGATCCCATTTTTCATAATCATATCCCTAAACATCTTCGATCAATTTTCAAGAGGTCGAAATATTCCATTTCCTAACTTTTAAAAAAGGCATAGAAACCGTTCCCCAATTTATAAGATACGGGTTTTGATTCGCTGAAAAACGTTGAAAAACAGATTTCTTTATTTAGCAATTATTAATTGCGATCTGTTCCAATCATACATTGCTCACAGTGTTTCGAAATACAGAATGACTGACTTCTCCTGCATATTCAAACGGAGCATATTGTCTGCTAGCAGCAGCTCGCGGCTGACTTCATCTCTATTGCATTCTAAATGACGGAAACTTCCCTGCAAATTTTGTCATACGATTCTTGAGGAATTTTCCGAGAGGAAGGGGGGGGGGGGGATTGTGGCATGCGATTCTTTCGATCGGGCCTGAGGAGGAATTTTCCGAGAGGAAGGAGGGGGAGGGGGGGATTGTGGCATGCGATTCTTTCGATCAGGTCTGAGTCCAGGGTTCAAAAATGGGTTTTCACTCTGGGACCGCAGTACTGCGAGTCAACACCACCTGACATCATGTCTTCCTATCTCCATAGCGAAATAACCGCTGGTCGCTAAAACTAAACAAAGCATCTCTTTCACTCATGTTTTTCATTTTCCTTGAACAGCACTTCCAGCGACTCGAACCAATTTATAACAACAGGAAACGGAAATGGACTGGCAAAAAATGACTACAGACTTTACCATGATCCGCGTATAAAAGCCTCAGTACTGCAATGATCCATCATTTGCTAACTTGTCTCACATCACCAATGTTGAAAATTATTACCAGCTCAATGAGGTTATTTATAGCGCAAAATTTATGATCACAGAATAAAATACAAAAAACCACCGTTACCGAATGAGATAAATTCGGCTGCGAGAAGCGCTCTCCATTGTGTGCGCCATTAATATTAGGCAATCGAAAGGAGACATGTGAGACGACCCGGTCACTTACTGAGCTCCGATCACTGACATTAATCACTCCGTATGGCTCCTCCAATTCCTCTCTATAACTTTATTATCACTCTATCTATGAAAGACGGAAAGATTAGTTTATTTCTATTAAAAACCAAATAAAATCAAATGAAGGAAATTCATGTTCGTGTAGGGCTACTAATATTTAGCAGCCCTAAGTAAACAGTGTGGTCAACTTGCTGTGCAACTCAGTGGACAAAACATCATATCCGGAACCGTTTTTAAGCGCACAATATATGAATACCGCTGATGGCTCGGAAATCTTATCTAAGCAACAACACTATTTCCGTCACTTGCAAACACGAAAAGCCCCTAAGAATTAAATTTTGCCCGCGCAAGTCTGAGGCTACCTTTTCGATAACGTTAAAAAGCATCCTTTCTTCGTGGTCTCTAAGCCATCAAGTTTCCTATAGAAAGAAAAAGTAACCCTTTCATAGTTCAGCCGAGCAAGGTACTGCCTCGATAAACTTCCAGGTTGATACAGCAAACAACTTTTCTATAAAAACTTTCTCTTGGCACGGTCCGAAATTTGCTGTCACAACTATGAAGGAAATTGAAGTAGCCATAAAACAACGCCCAGGGGATGAGGCGTTGATTTTGCGAGGCCTAGTTCAAAAAAGCTCAGCACTTATAACGAATACTGACATTTAAATGCTTAGACAGAAAGATGCTGATTCCTACGATATCTTTTACGATGAAAATAAAAAGCGAACGAAGTAAACAAATGAATATCATACAAGGTGGAAAGAAAATAAATGCGTAAACGACAAACTTTTTAACTTTACGACGACAACATTGAAATGAAGCACAAAATGACAACAATGATACCATCGTTATTAATGGGCACGCCTGTAATAACAATTGACATATTCATAAAACACTGGCCTATCAAATATTGGCCGATATTTGGATTTACCTTTCCAGGTAATTATTGATTAGCACAATCGCTCCCTAAATGACATCACCGGCTAATTTTCGGGAATGACGAATGTGGAGGCTATTTGGACGACCGATCCGGATAAGATAGTTTCCAACATCCACTTTCCTCCTTCTATCCCCACCCATCTGGATAGTTTCCAACATTCACTCTCCTCCTTCTATCCCCACCTCTCTTCCACATCTTCTCGATTCCCATTCGAGAAAATCTTCAACTTCTATGAACACTCCATCTCGAGTCCTGCTTCGTCTCTTCATCTATAACCTCTACATTCCACCAAAACAGCAAACAAACGCCATACGATCCATTCCACGTTCTTACCATACATTTGCACATAAAAAACTTGACTACCTCAATTACTAGAGTTATGTTAAACTGACAGAAAAGAAATTCTGGAAAAACATGAGCTGGCAATCAAATGTGTTCATATTTTTTTTACCGAAACCTCAAGTAAAACAAATTGCAAAAGTTAAATTTTTCAGCGGATGCGGGAACCTTTCAAGCTCATCTCCAACTTAAAACAATTCCTTAGAAATTACAACCTTACCTGAGGTAAACAAGCACCAATTAAAGATTAGATTTACTTGCTAAGACTAGACAGGAATCAGAAAGCTCACCGGAACAAGGAGTTGGCAAAGATAAGTGAGAGATGAGATCGTTCGATGACTATTTCACGGAATGGGCACCACTTACCGCTCCAATTCATCTCTTCCACTACCTGCAAATAAACTGACGAAAAAACCATTACAATAACCGCAAAAAAACGCAACAATAAAAACATCAGTGACGTGTTTACCAGTAGATAAATAGAACAGCGTACAAAATAGTGATGAATGACAAACATAATTTTTATGAATTATTCCTCATATGAGACCATATGGAGATACTCAACAACTATACCTGTTCCTTATATCGTACCTATGGACATACTTGCCGTTATATCAGAAGTTATGCATCCTTACATAGTCTTAAATGAGTCGGATATACGAAAAAAGCGTGAAAAACACTGAACCGTTGCGCATTCCTGGACGAGTTTACCTTCGTTTCGCTATTCGAAGTATAGAAGGCAAATCATCTCAATTTTTAAGAAACTTACACCTCCTCAATTTCGGCTTAAATTCGCTATTTATTTCGAAAGAGATGTGCAAATTGCTTGACATAACTGAAAAATAGCAAAAAGTAAAAACATTTGGGCCAATTCCCTTTGAAATTTATAAAATTTTTCATTTTCCCAGCGGTTGCTTATTATGCCTTTGATCTGACCCGAAAATAAAACGGAACTTTGCCAGTGACCGTCCTTAAGTTGGACGGAAAATCCGGATGGAACCATGAACCAGCAACCCCAACATTGAAAAATCTAGAAACCCGACAAAACCACAAATACACCGATACGGTTCGAAAAAACGGCAACCGCGAATTGAATGTGAGCTAACACAAGCTGGCAAACATCCAATTTTTAAACAAAAGGTTTAAGAATATTGAGAAATTAACAGCACAATATCCAACCATTAGCAACCCGCAACGACGTTCTTCCCGCACATATTAATAACATATTTTTTGAGGTATATATATATATATATATATATATATATATATATATATATATATATATATATATATATATATATATATATATATATATATATATATAATCGTAAATAAAAAACATATATGCATATGAAGTCGTATATTTCGGACTAATATTCACGACCGCCGAAAGAATCAGACAAAACAGCACCGGATCAAGTAGATTTATAGAAAGAAAATGTTTAACTCCGATTTACTAGATCACAGTAAACTATTACACTTTGCAACTTTAGCAAGTTTGTGAAGTTTGCAACTTCATCAGGTAACTTGGTGAGGTTGAATTTATAACTTCAGCAAGTTGATTTATAACTTCAGCAAATTGACAACCACGGTCAAGCGAAAGACATTACCTTGAAAGTCGTTCTACATTCGACAAGTCATCAGAGACACATATCATCCCCATATATACCGATGGGCAGCACTCCAATCCTACTCATATTACCAAATTAGACGTGAATGGTGACCATTTTTTGCCATTAGATAAATCATCTTCTTCAATGATTAATTTGCAACAATTTTAAAGATTTTTTAAAATTAATTTATCTTTACTATTATTATTATTACTCACATTATTATTACTAAACTTGGAAAAAGAAATATCTCATAAAATATTTTACACTGGATGAAATTTTACCAATATTAAAATTATATGACAACTAACTCGATTTGAGAGTAAAATTATTAACGCAGATAATCGTAACGCAGTGATAAACATTGAATAAATAAAAAATGAAATACTACATTACTCCACCAAAAAAAAATCGAAAATATACAATAAGCTACAAAGAAAAATAAAAATAAAAAAGTGGAAGTACAGACAAAATAAACATAATTAAGACTAGTGTCATACCACACCACAATAGAAACGATGCCTTACTAGCAATTCAATCGACCATATATTGTTTTAGTCATCGCGTTTATACACTTCATGTGATAATTATATATCACTGATTAGTTGATAGTCTTATCACCACTTCCATAAGTTGGTATAATATATAATTTTATGGTCATTAGCCTTCATCTTATGCTATCTTTGCATTGACAATTTTCTCAAATGAATGGCGTTGACAGTTTTCCTGTATTTGATGGGTGTTTTCTTTATCAGACAAGGCAACTGCTTTATCAAATAAAACAACGTCATCATCAAATTTCCTCATCAGATAACTCTTTTCGTTACGTAAAACCTAACTTCATATAAAATCTCATTGCAAATTTATAATTCTTCAGCTATAAATGAAAATAAAATTCTTCGCAAGTAAATTATCTTTCGGTATATTTGAAACAAATTGAAATTTATCAAGCATATAAAAAGTATTTTCCAATTATAACAATTTATCTAATTGTAGATTTAACCGAGAAAACAATTCTTTTCATTTGACAGCCTAAGAATGCCGTTAACTTCCACTCGATAAGCGATTTGGCTGAAACGAGGGGAAAGAGTGCTATGAAGGCTGACAAAACATTTTTGCAGTTCAACTTGCCTTATAAACCGGTTGTTGAAGCAAAACTAAAATTGCGACACAACATTATAGGAAATATTCTCCACCCAAACTCGGCTATTTATTAAAATTCCTCAAGCAAAAAGTCCCTCGATTTGCAAGTGGTCGATCGCATTAAAAAATTTGCATATTCGGGGATAAGTAAACTTGCATCCATGAGATATACAATACCTGATAATATTTATATTGATTTCTCAACCCTGAGATGATTTGCAAATATTTGAATGTTCCAAGAAATTTGCATGAATTTTATGCTGATGGATCTTCACTTTATGCCAACTCAAGGATAAAAAATGAGTTTTTAAATAGACTTGTATAAGTGATCAAAGCTCTTAAAATATAAAGATTAGGAAGTAAAACTCCGCATATTTTTGGAAGTACTTTTGAAGATTGAAGATGATCATTCGATTTATCTCATATCACATCCTCCGCTAAGCTTCTCCACTTGTTTCATGGCATCTAACCGAGCAAAATGCCAATCCGACCGTTGTATAATGCATGCCAATTTCGTAGCATTTTCGACTAATCATAGCACCTTTCGAAGTTGGTGGACCAGCCGCTGTTAGCATCTTTTGAAATTGATGGACCAGCTAGCTGTCGCATCTTTCGCGAAGCTAATGGACCAATACTAAAACAATAAAAGAAACCAACTTGTTATTCCTAGTGCCTATCAAATTTTATAACGTTAACTTCAGTACCATATGAGATACTACTACTAAGCAGACAGAAAGAAATATAAGGTAAATATGAACAACTGAAATAATGAGCATCATAAATGCAAACTTGCAAATTCACACAATAAATGAGCACATAAATAAATGAGAAAGAAAGAAGGATGCCACAAGAGTTAGCACAATATGCGCTTTTATTTTCTTGCGCCTGAGCAACCGCTTTCAATTACTAAGAGGATAATGGACATGCGAAACTATGCTTTCATATTTTCATTAATGGCCCGGTCGTTCGCACAAATTTTCTACCTAATATTCATTACCAGGTCTGTCTTTCTGACGGTTTCAACTTGTGGATGACTAAAACTTGAATTATCCATCGATAGCGAGAAAAGTTCTGGATACTCTTTGGCGATTTTGAACCTGATGTCAACAACGACTATGGGGACGGTGAGAATAAAATGTTTCGAGAATCGCGTTTAGGGAAATCCGTGCACAATTTGATAAAAGGGATTTGAAACTACCTGGCAGACGGATAGACATATACAAATATATCTATACACAAAAATATCTATATAAATATACCTATATACCTATACAGAAAATCGACCACAGTTTGACAACTACAGAGATGACATTAGAGCAATACATTTTTGCGAAATAAACATGCAAAAGCCTCTTGTCGAGTACGACAGTAAATTATACTAACACTGAAGCCAGACGAATGTCGATAAATTGGTCAAATAGACGGATTGGCCAAATAAGTGTGTCACAAAAGAATACTGGCCAAAAAGGTGTGTCATAAAAGATACATGCGACAATATTTAGAAGTGCACGATGTAAGCATGCTTAAACGGCGACTGAGATTCGACTAGATAATGAGTATGGACAGGAAGTGGACAAGCAACACTACGCCTTGCCGGAAGTAATTTGCACTCAAAAAGCATTGTAAGCAATTGGGCAACTAGTGCAAACTTCTTTTGACTCGATTCATAAACCTTCACTCGAACAAGCCGTCTGTTACGATAAGCTTATGATTTAAAAAGAAAGAAAGAAGCGGAACGTATCTATGGATTCGTATGTGAAATACGAATGCAACAATCATACAGTGAAATTACATCGACGCTAGGCACGGATCTTAGCTGGCTACACGCAAACGGTTGGTTCGATTTTATTGTCGTTATTGACACCCTCCCATTCAAACGATTGTGCCTTTCCTTTGATTCGTCGAAAAGTGCTCAGTATGAAGCTCATCAACGATGCAATGCCCACCAAGTTTATTGAAAACAATCCACATGAATTTCTAAACTCGCCGCTCAATGGTCACATCGAATTCGATTTAACTTTTAACCTTTAACCTTTTTTAACCTTAAATAATTTAACTTTTAATGTTTTTTAACTTCCAATATCTGCCCTGTATTTTTATCTCTAAATAAACATCATTTGAGAAGAATATTTCCGAAAATTTTTCCTGAACACTTCATAACACTTTATCGAATATTCCTATAGTAGCACTTACTTTGCATTTCAGACCAATACAGACTTATAATGCAATTAGCTGCGAGTGATCGTGCTCAAATTTCGTCCACAGAAATGCTCAATGCGGCATTAAATTTGCAAACATGAATGACTCTATTCTGGTGTTCGAGATTCTCTAAAGCCAAAGATTGTTTAAGGCGACTACGCCCGTGGATGCAACGACAAACATTGGTCAACAATCTAAATCTTAAGGTGACATTCTAGTCTCCCCCCCCCCCCCCCCCAACCTCCGCTTCTTCAAATCTGCGACGACTTCTGAGAATATTTTTGCAAAATGCTGCGCAGCTTGTTTCTTCTTCTATCACTTGAAAAGCGAAAGACTCTCCACCACTACTGTTTCCGTTATTTATAACATGATCGGCTGATCCACTAAACATGAAGCATTGTCGGTTCCCTACATGCTCAGCAGTGCTGATATGAAAGGCACCGTAAATAAAACATACTGCATAGCATCGTATACATATACATGGTTACTTATAGCACTTTCTTGATGTTTAACTGTGCGCATAGCAAAGTTTCAAATCGGAATTCTCCTCCCCCTCCGCCGATCGAGCGAAGGAATCCTGCACCATGCATGCTCTCGTGCAGATAATCGACCAGATTCTCGAATTTTGAAAATATCGTTAAAAAACTGAAACGCGTCAAACACGATCACCAATACTGTTGTGGCAATCAGCTACTAACTGAACAAGGGAGTTCTCTGCCAGGACCACCACCACACATGACATTGTGGAAACTTCACCTCTGGAATCGAAGCACTTTTCGGTTAGCTGACCCGCCCTAGCTTTATAAGCATCTTGTGCGCTACTATGCTAATGTATGGCACGCCTCGACCGACCGGTACTTGCCTAGTAACTACATTTGTCAAAAGAAGGGTATGGAGACTGGGCAGCATAATTCTTGGAAAGCAGCACAATTCTCACAGAAGAATGCCGCAGCCTCACCAAAAGAAATAGACCCAAACCGCTTCCGCTGAAACCTAGAAACTAAACCGCTGAGGCGCTAGCTGCTTAGGTAAAGGCTTGGGCTTAGGAATGGGATTAAGCACAGGATTATGTTTAAGTTTAGGCATAGGCTTAGGTTCAGGCTTAGGCCTACGCTTAGATTTAGACTTAGGCTTGAACTTAGGCTTGGGTTTAGATTTAGGCATAGACTTAGGCTAATGCTTAGGCCTAGGCCCAGGCTTAGGCTTTAGGCTTGGGCTTAGGTTTAGGCTTAAGCCCAGGTTTAGACTTAGGCTTGTGCTTAGGCTCAGGGTTAAATTTAGGCTTAGACTTACTTAAACTTAGGCTTAGGCTTGGGCTTAGAGTCAGGCTTAGGCTTAAGCTTAGGCTTTAGGCTCAGGCTTAGGCTTACGCTTAGGCTTAGATAGGCTTAAGTTTGAGTCTAGGCTTAGGCTTAGGCTTGGCTTAGGCTCGGGGTCAGGCTTAGGCCTAAGCTTAGGCTTAACCTTTAGCTTAAGCTAAGGCTTAGGCTTAAGATTGGATTTAGGCTTAGGTTTAAGCTTGGGATTAGATTCAGTCTTAGGCTTAATCTTGGAATTAGGCTTGGCTTAGGCCTAGATTTAAGCTTGGACTTAGGCCTAAGCAGAGGCTTATGCTTATTCTTGGGCTTAGGTTAGGCTCAGCCTCAGGCTTGGGTTTAGTGTAAGGCTTAGGTTTAGGCTTAGGCTCAATCCTGGGTTCAGACACACAAACAGACAGCGACGCGAGCAGAAACACACGGAGACTCAGGAACAGGGTTGTGCTTAGCCTTTGGCTTAGGCTTAAGCTTATTCTCAGGCTGAGGCTTATTTTGGACTTAAGCTCTGGCTTAGGCCCCTTGAGCTTAGGTTCGAGCTTAAGCTTAGCTTTAAGCTTGAGCCTAGGCTTGGGCTTAAGCTAAGGTTACTGTAAGAGGTTGGCTTAGGGTTAGGCTTGGGCTTGGACATGAGTCTAGGCTCAACCTCAGGCTTATTCTTATGCTTAATGTTACGCATAGATCCAGGCTTAGGCTCAGGCCTAGGTTAGGGTTAGACTTAAACCCAGGGTTACGTTTATTCTTATTCCCAGGTTTAGGCCAAGCTTAAGCCCAAGCTAAGGCTGAGTGTTAAGCTTAGTTCAGTCTTATCTTTAGGCTTAGGATTAAGGTTAGATTTAGGCTCACGCTTAAGCTTGGGATTAGATTCAGTCTTAGGCTTAATCTTGGGATTAGCCTTAGGCTTAGGTTTAGTCTTAAGCCCAGGCTTAGGGCCAGGCAGGGCTCAGACACAGACACACAGAGATGCAGACACATAAGGGAACACCGACACACCCACACATGCACGCAAAACACCACCAACACTACATCATAATAGAGCACACACGTCACACACGCACACACCACATGCACACACGACACACACACTACACATACATCACACACCACACCACTCCACGACATACGCAACACCATACCACACTCCCACTACGCAACAGACTGCACACCACACACCACGTACACCGCAACAAATCACACACAAACACGACACCGCACGGACATATACCACATACCATACGATCATCACACATACCTTGCACTACACACAACACACCACCCACACCGCGCACTTCACAGCACGCGATCACACACACGACACATTCCACACGGTCCACACCACACCCCACCTCACCACACGTGCAAAGCTCACCACACACACCGCACGCAAAACACCACAACCTACACTATACACACACACTACACCGCACCACACACATATGCACACGTGCACATACATCACATAAAGACACCTCACATACAACACGCCACACGCACATATACTATACACCACAAACACCACACACTACAACACGCATGATGAATGTGAGTAGAGGTGAAGATACGAACCTCTACCGTCTCCCTGGGTTTTTTCAGTACTTTTGCTAGACACAGGGAGCTCCGCCCTTCTGTAACCGGGGGCTGTCAGGCCCTTGACCCTCCGCCTTGGTCTACGCACAGCCGTTTTCATGGAATTCACACCTCCACACAACGCGCTCCACACATAGGGGCTTCATTGCCCTCTATACCACACACAAATAGAAATATATACACACCACACCAACTCCCCCCCCCCCCCCGAAAAAAACAACATGCATATACACACCGACACACGCACACATTGCCCCTCCCTCTACATACACATCACGCATACGAATCGACAATGGGGCTTCGCCCCCCCCCCCTCCCTGCACCATGCACAAACAGAAAAGTACCACACACCACACTCATGTACACACGCACACACATACTCCCCTCTCCTCACACACACTAAACAGCACGCACCCCCTACCCCGCATTCGCACACGCACATCACACACACATGCCAAACGGAATCCTTCTCCCCTCTATACTGCACACAAACAGGCACATGCACATGCACACGCACACGCACACACACACCACGCACCACACACATACACACCCCACACGCCGCACACACACACCATGCACACACACACCACACACACCGCACACACACGCCACACACATCACACACACACGCACACACACACCGCACACGGAATCGAACTCTCCCTCCTCCCCTTCCTTTGTCTTTGTTTTCACTCTCACTCGAACGCGCAAACGACTGCACGACTGAGTGCACGTACAGACCAAAGAGCAAATTTCACCATCTAAGCGAAAACGTATACACACTCCGTTTACGCCACGCGTTATATCCGTCTTAACCACCATCAGCCAGCACTGCTTGTTGTTATTAGACAAAGCTCGCATTATAATCCTAATTGCTACCATGAACAGTTTTTCTGCAACTCCGACGATTTCTCAAGTACCGACGAAGCCGTTAACTACGAAAAATCACACATATACACATTTTCACCCGCCTGCACTAAACTGTCCCAACGAAAAAGTATAGGTCTAGAGAGCTCAACCTCACTATCACTTTTATGAAGGAATCACATCCTTGAGCAATTCCCTCGGCTGAAAACGTTTGCCAAAGGCCAATATTCTTTATGATCCTCTGTATTAAGTAGGCAGAAGATAGATAGATCAACTAACACATTTGTGGGCAATCGGAGTGCTCCACTGAGCGAGGCGAAGTGGGGTCAAATGGTCGCTGTGTTCCCTAACTCCTCTCCCTCTCTGCGCTCTCCACCTACAGTCTGCATCGTGACAGAAGTGCAACCACGCGGAATAGCCTGACTCGCTGAAAATAAAAACCTCGTAGTGGAATCTCGATGTGCATATGTACAAAGCAAATGAAGATTTCTAAACGAAACTTTATAACCCTTAAAAAACAAAACGAAGTCGACGAATGACGAATGATATGCAAATACCTTTGAATGTGACAATCTCAGCGACCAACTCCTACTATGGACAAAACTGCCCGAGAGCCAAATGCGATAAATACAATGCACCACTCTTAGCACCATTTTCTGAACACATTCTATCACTAAGAACGTCTTTTTTAATTAAGGATCATTTTTGGGCAACAACATCACCAAGCCTACCTTAGTGCATAAGTCCATAGCTCACCTTGATCCACATCTTACCTTGCACAGCTGCGTTGAATCTTCCGTTCAGCGGAGCGTAACAAAATAAATTGGGACTGGAATCGCATGCAGGTGCGATGAATATAAAATACTTTTGAAAAACAAACAGTAACCTGTTGATGACAGCGTAGAAAGATTGCTTCACCTTTCTGCTGCAGATATCAAACCCAGTCTGCCATGTAACAAATATGATGTTTCAGCACTCAACTAGCAGTTAATACTTTGGTTTTCTCCAGTGCTGAAATGCAGGGGAAGCAAAGTACACATGCCTAACACTTCGCATGATAAAATTCTTCAGAACCTTTGTTCACTTCACCAATTCTTCCTTTCTAAACGCGTTTAAAATTTTTTACTTCACATGTTATCGGCTACTTGTATGTTGCTAGTAGAAGGCCCCATTTTATTTGGCGAGTGCATAGACTCAAAACTGTCAGACAGACCACTTCCAAATCCCATAACGGCATGGTTTGGAACTCCCTCAATACAAATAGCCATCTACGGAACCACCGAACATTCTACCTTCACATCATTAAGGTTAACAACTTTAATTTTTCGAAAGGAGCATTTTCATTCGACATGAGCGGCGTTCCTTCACTCACGCACACAAGCAATCTCGAGCTCCTGACGGAAGGGCTTTGACTCCGACTACAGACGTTTTAACTAGCACATGACACCCAATACTTTCAATGCGCAAATGCGCCCAATATAAACGCCTCAATGATTCATGACAAAGTATTGAAGGGAAAGTCTGGAAAACAGAAAAAAATTGAATAAAGCAAAACTTTAAGATGCGCACGTTTTACAAATAAAAATTAATTTCCAGCCGCTCCTTATGGAAAGATATGACCTTCTAATAAGACCTGCCAAGTCTACTATAACTTTCTAGCCATATAGAAAGATGAAATTTCAACGTTGATATTCACGAATTTCCTTTTCTCCTTGCGTCGAGTGCATTCTTACACTCGACGCAAGGAGAAACGATTCTTGTCGACATATAGGTTATATATGTTGCACCACTCCCACAGCCCATAGTAATATGCCCCTGTCTTGCGCCAGTCAATCAGTAAGCATACCTTACACCATTCTCTCAATGCAAATTTTACATGCGAGGCATAGAATGGCCGTTTATAGCAGTATATACTATGATAAAGAAATATGAAAGTCAACTATGTAGTGATATTAATGAGCTGCTGCCGCTGCCCAATGCATAAAATAAACGTGAAAATGAGACTTTCCTCGACAAACTACAATTAAAAATATATCCCTTTAAAGAGAAATCAAAAAATAAAAACGCAAATAATTGCAAAGTAGTACACTTATTTTCAAAAACAATATCTTCAATGAACCAATCACAACAAATCGAGCCGAATCTTTCTACACAATTAGAGCAACGTCTATGTGAACTGATTAGCATAAAAGAGAAGAACACTTCATAATCTGAGAAAAAACCCAATTGCTTGTTTTCAAAATCACAACTTTCTGTGAAGGGAGAATTCATTGACATCTATTTTTTTTTAATTCGCGCCCATGTACAAATAAGAGTCATGTAAAATAGCTCAAGGTAGACGAGTTACCCTTGACAGTTTATGATGGGGCGATTCTTATCGAAATAGGATTTAATTCTTCTTTCATGAATTTAAAAATGAAATACAATCGAGACCGCACGATATTTATATTCGAGAAAAAAAGGCAAAGCGTAATTCGATAATTGGTTCTTATTAGTCTCCCGCAGACTCGATTTCAGCTCTGACCTAGTTGATGTGAAAACATCGAAAACATTTCAAAAGATGAAGGCAGCACAGCTGAGTGTATTCTGAGCACTGTGGCTGACTCATGAAGATCAGCAAAGAGTGAGTGTGAAGATTCACACAGTAAATTGGTAGTTGTGTCGAACGATGGAAAAAAGTCCTTAAATTCTAATTTCAACCTTCAGTTTGCTTCTTCCAATCCGTGAAAATAATACTGTGATGGAACCAAACGCTGAAGCGCTTTGAGGCATGTGGGGATGAAAGGAATGAGAAAAGCCGATGACCCATTCGTTAGTAATTGCCCACCTTAAAGAAGCTCATTGAGAAGAAACGCGCATACAAGATATTCCTCCAATTAGAATTGAGCCAGGTATAGCAACTTCTAACAAATTTTGAAAAAAATATTCTAATGAAAAAGTAGACATCTTCTGGTAATAAAAATTAACATCAGCAACAATGCGGCTTATCTTAAAAGCTTACACTTTGGAGGTAGAGAGTTAACAAGCAAAATGGCGTTATATATTACAACGACATCTAAGATTCAAACTACACTTAACCATCCTACGATATACTTCAAAAGAAGAAGGCAGTATACCTAAGTTACAGTGTTACCTCAAGGCTGAAATAACGACTGCAGCATTTTCTGGAAGTGTAGGTCGTGAAAAGGCGTGCTACGTCTTGACCAGCGACAGCCCATTAATAGATAATGCCATGGAAAAAAGATGAAAAGGAAGAAGCAGATATATGAGAATTGTTCAATGAGAATTGTCTAAAATGGGGTGGTTCCGCAAAATTCCCATTAAATACTATGATGTTAATCTATCAATTAGCATCCAGCATTTAAAAAGTATGAAAAAAAGATATAATGGAATGTAAGGCATAAAGGCAACTAATCATCAACAGCATTTCAACTACTCAGTAATCGATACAGTTGCAATAGCGTATTTTATATGGAACGAACATTAGGAAATATGTCAAAAACAGCGCATTATCAAAGCACCCACTACTTAAATCAACTCTAACCAAGCAGTTTTCCTTGTCAGCCACCGATTAGTATACGCTCCGTTGCTTCCATAATTTACGAGATCCAATTTATCGCATTCCACACTTGAAGTCGTCATTAACGCAGTATTCGCTCTACAATCACACCACGCCATTACAACATACCCGATGTGCAATACAATTTCAACCAATACTTTACTCTTTTGGAACAAATATTTCACTAACTTAGCTAGCCTTTAAAATCCCTTCTCTACTCTTTCCTGAGATTATCAACAATTCATGAAATTTCATCAGCTAATCTAATCTGATCCATTTAAAACATCAACAACTCTCAGCTGAAACAATCAACGACTTCAAAAGAGGAGATTTAATAGATTTTGCATATTTCTAAGAACGGTGCAATAGCAGAGAGTCAAAAATTTCGAAACACTGCATAAAGGCAGATTATAATGATTATAATGAAAATTCATACCGCAGATTTGATCTTAACATATCCATAGAAACAATAAAATAACATCCATGTAAATAAAAGAGTTTCACGAAAACTTCTAAGGAATATCTTCGAAATGCATCATGCATTAGCGTTGACGTTGATGAATGTCAAAGAAGGCGGTCGTTTCGACTGAGCATTCTCCCCTTGCCAACATAGAACTCGACCTGATGCGAGACATACGAAAAGCCTCGTGCAGCGCGACGCAAAACTCATACTGAAATAGTTCAAAGGATTTTCCAATATCAAAAAACTCAACTTTCGCTCACTTCTTCAATTAAATCAAGAATACGGCTACTTCTGAAGACAACAATGCCTGCCCCATAAAGGAAAACGAGCACTAATAAGCACAAGAAAATAAGCAAAAAAGCAAATATTGAGCGCAATTACAGTGTTCACCTGATGTCACGAATGAAACGAAAGCTCAAAACGAAATGGCACCTGTAGCAGTTTCAAGAAGCCAGCAGAGAATGAACTCTCATGAAAATCTTCAGTTCTCTAGTTAGTCTATAATTTAATTGTTGGTTTTCTGAAGTTCCAATTAGATCAGCAAAAATGAGTTCCCATATTTTCACAACGGAAATGGTCAGCAATCAATTTAGTAAACGGTCTTTTCATAAAGCACCAAAAATGCAGATAACGTAAACACAATTATACTAGTAAAATGTGTCAATGACTTCTTGAATATTCCAATAACTGGAAGCGTGTTTACTGAAAATGCATATTTATTAACTAATGTGATCAGCATAAACTCGAAAAAAAAGCGAAACAGTGGACTGGCTTAAAGCAATAACTAAAGAAAAGATGTGCCATTACAAAACAAGTGCATTTTACAGTATTTCAATAAAAATCAAAAGCATCTAAGCCGAAGATACCGCTTGTGATGCATCGCCAGATACCGCTTACGCATTTCCATCATTAAGCATCAAGCAACGAAGAAAGTATATTATTACACAGCTAATTATTACACAGTATATTACGCAGCTAATATTAAAAGTATTATAACCGGAGGTAGCAAGAGCTGATCGCAATAAGGAAGCACTCACCTACACTACCTGTGGAATGCCATAGAAAAAGGTTGGAAAGTGCAGTTACCTGACAATTGGCTCAAGACAGCTGTAGTTGAAAATATCTCGGACAGGATTCAACGTCCACATATCTAGTAACCTGAAAAACATCAGTGAACCAATACTATGCTGTGCTAAAATTATTTCGAATAAACACCTTCAACCAATCATGAAAAGTTTCAAAACCACCGCATAACGCACTTGCAGTGGTAAACGACAACCTATACAGTTGTAAAAAAGGAAGCAAATGCATCGCAGAATGAGTCCCTACCACGGATTTCACAGTTCAACGATGCAAGAGAGTGATTTTCGGCTTCATTATTTATTCATCGGTTCGTTACTGTGATCAAAACTGCTATAAGTCATATTCAACACTGTAATAACTGCACTTCTTTACCGCTTTACTATAATAACTGCAGTGATAAGAACTTCGCTCGCTGCCGTTAGATATTTCTTTCAGTAGTCATAATGAGGCAGAAAGTGTGACGGAACAACTGGAAGAGCATAGACTTAGTTCTTCAATACAAGCCGCCTCCCTTTAAATAACTGCTATGGAAAAATATCTGACCCATCATCGTGAATCAACAATTCCTGCCCACACAAATTACCAAACAATGACTCGATTGTTGAATGATAAAGGTAAAACAACCCTCCAAATTTGGACTTTATACGCATTAAACATTATGGCAACTCCTAAGATTCCAATAACTTGCCTGACAATTCCGTTTTGCATGCCCAATGCGAGACAATTAACAGCTGTTCCCTCAGGAAGTGATGTCATTCCTAAAGCAGTTACTGTAATGTCGGTCTCCAAACGACCGACCAGGTCACCGTTTACGGTATAAAGACAGACGCGGCTACCATATCCTGCAAAAATTCAGTTAAATAGATAGTTTTGTTAATGAATAGATTCACCTGAAATCTGGAAAAAATGCTGTCCTCTTCTTAAAAACAATCATACAGAAATTAGCCAAAATCAAATCAATAACTATAAATGAGATCGACACCCACACATCCAAAACAAAACCAACCAGACTGGAAGACGACTGCGATATCACACGTAATGGTGCTAATGCACGTCAATTTGGCAGCATCTGATCCGGAAGTGACAAGGGTACGCACAAATGATAGGCGATTCGTATCCCAAACACATACTTTGCCCTCTGAGCAACCGCTCACCGCAACCGCATATTCACTGCACAATGAGATCGTACATAACGCGTTATCGTGCCCATAGAGTGTTGTCTCGAATTTGCACTGCTGTAATCCCTGAACGCACTATCCGTATTACTTGGTTCGGTGCCTGCCCTTGGCATATGCACTCTTTTCTTCAAAAAAGTGGTATATAACTGCTTCATACAGATACAGTAAGCCTTAAAGCAATAAGCCAGTTGCATCATAATTTTACTCCATTTTATGAAATGAGAGACACACCTGCCATATGAGTCGTGGTGCCGTACATTCATAAACGTATACACATAAAAATACTTTTACCTAGCGCATCGAAACTTCTGCATTTATACGAGGAACTGAAAGACTGCTAACGCACAAGAAAGGATCCTTCGAAGTGACCAGTCCTATCGTTCACGTGAAAACAGCAGCAGCAAATGGCTATAACTTACGACTACTCATATGAGAGGATGCCGTAATCGGTACAAAGAATGGAACGACAAATGATTTACCTGAGAGTTGAAGGAAATACGATAGACACGCAAAACGGCTGATGAAAGAGCCAAAAAAAGCAGCCCATTTGATGATGAATAGGCGATCGCACTAATCTATAAGCCGAAAATACTTCACTCTTCCTGTGGCCACTGCACAGTACAGCAAGTTCATGAAGTTAATCGAATAATGGAAACCATTCGGTAATATATTAAAGAGTCTAATCATGCAGTACGAAACGAACGCTTCTAAAAAGCAATCCTTATAATAAATTCTTTTAAAAAAAGTAGAAAACGCAGCCACGAAAGCTGGGAAGCGTGAGTGGATAGCAGCGACAACTAAGGAACGGAGGGATCTGTTTTAGCTGTTTGGGACATCGACGGTTATCGCGTGTTGGGAATAATTATCTCCCGATCATTCATCCACAGTAACATGAGTTCGGTCATTATTACCCAACAAATGCCCACAAAAATAAACATAACTCTTCAACGCGACTAAACTCTGAATGCAATGCCTGGTTGATAAGCCCCTTATAACGAACGTTTCCAGATACCTGGAGCGGACAGAAAGGTACTCATTGCACTAAGTTAAGATAACGAATATTGCAAAAAGACGGCCAGGACGGAGTTCTTAAAGAAAGATCACTCTAAAGGACTTCAGTATGCCCCACAATCCATGACGGGAGCTTTTCAGCCATAGGTAACGTGCAGGATGGCAGGAATGCGCAGAGTAGATGCATCTCCCCGGAAATCATCCTGTAACCGATGGCAATAGAGAGGGGGAACAGCAAACTACGTGGAAGCTCGAAAAGCGGTCCGCCATAACTCTGACGCGCACTTCTAAACTATGTCGAAATGTTTCGAGAAAAATCAACAAAAAACAAAACAAGAAACAAACCGAAAACGATTGTAGATCGATGAGGTTAGTCCAAAATAAAGGAGCCGTACCGAGAGGACGAAAACGTAGCACGGTGTCGGTGAAACGCCAAGAAAGTAACGCGGCACACTCCAATTCTCGTGATCGGAAACCCACTTTGTACTAAAACCAACAGTCAACAATACGGCACAATGTGTTCGCTTTCTTCAAAGGAACCTGAGAAGAGCACATGGTATTTAGGTGAACATCGTGGAACTGCATGTGAAGCCACAAAAACTCATTGATAAAAGCTTAGACTCATTAATAAAACGAAGATGGAAACGACAAGTCAAAGTCTCATGAAGGTAAATGCTGAGCTGCAAGCTTGCAAGCAAAGCTCACTAAATATAATGACAATCAGGTCGAACACATTAAATTTCAAAAGTTTCTAAGTGAAAAAAAAATCCAAAAAACTGAACGCTCGAAAAGTTCAGAGAAAAAGAAGCTATTTATTTTTAAAGATCAAGAAAGGAATAGTTTTCATAAGGCACGACTTGAAACCCCAATTAGACGCCTAAAACCTCGAGGCTCAAACCTATTTCGAGCACACTTACTATAATAGCACTCATGGCCAACATTGCGTAACGTTACGCATTTTGTTACTGTTATAACAACAAACAATACAATACTAACACAGTTACAGTAGTATTTTGTAGTGTTACGCTGCAGTACCTTCGGGCAGAATGTATTCGTCTAATATGCCATATCGGTCAATCGAATGCAATTAGTTACCAACGCAGCTTCATTTGTGGTGACTGAAGTTATAAAAGCAAACACTTTATTTCCGTGCGCCATGCCGAAGAAACTTATACTTTCTTCAATAACGCAAAACAGTTAACCCTCTTTGATAAAACTGGTGCATTTCAATAACCAAAGAAGTGAGTGAAAATATCACCGCTATTAGAAACTCCCATTAACATCTACAAACAAGGAATATAAATAATGATTTAAAATTGACGAACATTTGGAAGGAAGAGAGTCTTGTCAGGAAATGCATAGCAGCACCCATCAGGAGTGACCAGCAAGTGACTAATATGACCCGTTTCACGAGGACCACGTTGCTTAAGCACAACGATCGGTGTGCCGCTCTCTGATTCCGGACTGCCAATAAACTCGCCCCATCGAATGCCGACCACAGAATCCAACAAGTTCTTAAACTTGTTCTCTTCAGAAGATGCATAGTGCCATTTCAAAGTGACACTTTTAAGAGATCGCATATGAGAGAAAAATTGTATTCCTCGTTCACTGGTATCGATGGAAACTATTTTATAGAAATTTCTGCACTACCACTGAAAAATGAACAGCCATCCATCGGATCAGACACCAACTCAATAAGATTTAGAGAAGGGTTCATAGATATATCAGTAAGTAATTTTCACAAACGAACTTCTTTCTACTCATAATATTTTCTTTCCAAATGTTTTATTTCTACATTCAAAATAAGAAATACAAATAACGTACTCCCTTTGTATACGAAGACTTGCATAGAGAGAGGCTTATTTAATAATGCTCAATTCTGAGAGACGCATAATGATTATTCAAGACAATAATTTAGAAGTAAGGTCGTGAGCACTATGATCATAGAATTCTCTTAAATCTTGCTACGCTGAAACTTTAGGATGTACCAAAGGTAAATGGAACAATGTGAAACAAAGATAAATAAATAACCACGAACACTTAACCCCTTTGGGGTTTCCGGCGATCTCCTCTATGTAGATGTTTCCTTTCATACGGAATATCCCTCTACTTACAATACAATGTTTTACATGTACGCAACTTGAGTTATAAAATATTTGCAAGGGACATTTCAACAGTACTTTAACTAAAGCCATGAGCAATAAAATGACGACATAAGAAACATCTTTTGAGGGCTAAGAGAGGTACTGTCCACATTCCATGTTCGAGCAGCTCTAGAAGAGAGAGAGAATAAAATCACTCACTGGCGATTTACGTCTCGATAAGTGATTCGCTTTGGCCGTTAGATGAGGAAGATGGGGCGAAAGAAAGAGCTGTGTTGGCATTTGTCCGTATGTTCGCACCATCGTTCGTAATGCAGACAACGACAGTGGGTCGTGTTTCGCCGATATGTCTTCCTGTATTCCGCCACGGTAAGTCTGTAATCATATATCACTAATGGTGAAATGCGATTGTCCTCCATCGTATGTCGATTCTATCCAGCCAAGCATTACAAATCTACTAATCACTTAAACATCGTCATGCTCGGTTCACACCCCCTCTCGCTTCCTCTCTAGCATTCGCGCTAAAGAACTCAGCTGTTATAAAAAACACACACACACACACACACACACATAACGGAATGGATCCAATATATTGAGAATGGTGAAGGATAAATTCGAAAATGAAAAGAATACCGCTGGATGGAAAACGTTGATTGCCTGAACTGCCGCTTGTCCGGTTTGCTTATAACCGAAGATCAAATCGATCCACGAATGCAAACTCGCCGTCACAATAGGCGATTCGAGTGCTTGCCTATGTATCAAAATAAATAGCCGCGCCGACCCAGCACACCTTAAAAGATAGAAGGCGGTTGAGTGAAGCAAGAAAACATGATTACCTGAAAACAAATATCAACCATCTATATGTGATGGCGATCAAGCATGATACTTCTATTTAAAAAGCAGCATTAAAGCAAATAGGTTTGTCGTACCGCAACTGAAATAAAAATTTCAGCAAAATGCTTCCGCGGGCACTCTCCACAACTTTATTCGTCAGCTGGTTGATAATGATGCCACTAAAAATGTGCGCTGTATACAGAGCACTTAAACAAGCCATAAAAGTGAATGTTATTTGCCTCAATGGGAGCAGAAAGGCAGGTATGTTCATTAATCGCTTAGCAGGGTCGTGATGCTTAGAAGATAAAAAATGAAAAGGACGCGAAAATATCAAAGAAAACCTCGGTCGCATTCCTCAAAAGCAAAATAAGCAACGCAAATAGCTGTGGTATTGAAACACAGCCGGCATATTTTTCAAAGAAGTTCGGATCCGAAGTGATGCCGCCGGTGATAGGCGGGATTAGATGTAACGAAAATGCGATATACCAAAACTGAGGAAAAAAGATAACAACTGGCCCATCCATTGCCTTCCAAGGTCAAATATGAAGGTGCGTCCATAATCGGGCCGAACGAATAAACTTATGAAAAATGAGATTACAGAATTAAATGTTGCGAAGAAGGGGAAATCAAGCGTTCCGGGGGTACCACGCCAGTTAGTCAGAGAGGATTAAACTTTTCTTAGTTGATATGTGCTACCTTTTCTCATTCCTCATAGTCACCCTTCGACTAATCACTATCAAAAACGTATATCGAACAACATACGCATCGAAAATCTTCGCACCATTTTCGTAAAAAACATTTAAAAAAGTAAAACATTTTGGCTGCACTCTCTTTGGTAGAGTACAAGTGCTACGGTACGAGGTATAAGAAAGGTACACTAGAAACTGGTAAGAAGAACATAAGACGAGCAAACTATAAGGTATTTGCTGAACCAGAAATGATAAAGGAGAAACGAAAACTCTGACTGCCTATTTTATGAAACAGCAATCACAATACCACTTCTAGAGAGAAGAATAAGAGGGGAAAAGGCTGACTATGAGCGCGCCATTCATTTATCTTATCTTTAATCGACTACATTCTAACACCCACAACTTATTACATTGAACTCGAACAATACCTATATTATAACTGTCAAAAGTTCCAGTTAAAGCACAACCAACGCGGCGTTCTCACCTTTGAAAGCACCGTAGAGATCGATCGAACAGCTGCTCTACTCTTGAATCACTTAAAAGGTAATCTGGGAAGGAGATCTTTGGGAAAGGAAAGAAGAATAAAAGTTCTGCGACTGATCCGTTTCGCCTGTTGTTTACCAGCGCCCGCTTTCACACTATCAAGCCGATTCTTTCGATATGTGAGACTATCGCATATGAATCACGAAGATTCACAAATTGTCCCTCCCTTCCCAAAAGCAGAAAAAAAAGAAAAAGGCGCCTACATATAGAGAATATAAATTAAACATAATCCAATTCCTCCCAATAACATGAATTTTCCTCACTCGTAGAATCCCTATTAAGAAAAACAAAGAGCGATAATGAAAGAACAGACTAAATTATTATAGATACGTACCATTTCGGCAGTATAACGTCGTTGACTACATCTCCGTTCTGACGGACGCCCATATTCAGATGCTCTTTGTTGAGAAGAAATTCAGGTAAACAGTAGAATTCAGGAATCAGCTCCTTGAAATCGGTGGTCGATTCAGAACTCGATAATCGCCACGTCGTTTCCATCGAATTGAACAACCGATCCGCTATATCAAAATTGTTGTCTGCAAGCAGCGCTCTTCAAAATGAACCCCTCCGCTGCACAGCCGCTATCAACCGAGCTCATTTCAAATTTGTCTTCTAATCTCCAACATTTTTTTGCTCTTACTTCGCGAAGAAACAACTAAATGACCGATAAGCAATCAATCTAAGTGACAGACAAAATACTGCATTAAGCGTAAACGTAAAGTATCATTTTACAGTCTTACTGTCACAACTTCAAGAAAGAAACTGAATACGTTCGCAAACGTTTGAATTTCTTAAACTTGCCGATCTCGAGCGCTTAACTCTACAAATATGTGATAATAATCTTAAAAAAGACAGAAACTACTCATCAAAGGAGATTTCAGTGAAAAAACAGATGAAGTTTCACAGCTTCCTACCAAAATTGTTTCCCTGAACTATTAATTTTAGACAACCTTATGAACAGCCGTAGCACTACTGCTTCATTGCAAAAAAAGACGACCTGGGAAAATATATTTAAAAAATTGCTTGAGTGCTGGAAGTTCTATTTAAAACAACGTTTTCGAAAATCCAGCAAAAAGTAAATCTCAACCTGACATTCTCGTAATTATGTGAAACAGAATGCATTTGACTAAACAATTCAAAAGAAGACTAGCAAAATTGTAAATAACTCCCGAATTTCATTCTAAACAATTAAATCACTTGATGCTTAAAACTCGCCTTGGTATTCTAATGCAATATCGGTGAACGGCGGCAAACGCACCAGATAGTGCACTACGATGCCACTATTCGAATAGTGACTACCATAATGGTATGGCCCGAAATTGACCGGTGAATTTTGTGCACGGCTTAGTCTTTTCGTCTCGGCTGCTAGACATGCGTATACGCCAAGGTAATGCCCTTCCATGCGCTTGTTCTGTATTGCCATCGGTTTACTTAAGTTGCTGAAAATGATTAGTAACCCAAGCAAACCAGGCGAAAATCGGCACTGCACTTGAACCATCATTGCGTTAGTCGTTCAAACAATATAAATAACCAAATCGAGATAAACACCGGGGCAAGATGAGAAAGAAAAAAAAACGTGTGTGCCATCAAACTGTTCTTTGGTTATCAGGAAATATGCTAGGCAAGTTCGGGACAATTGGTTGCGCCATCAACCAAACAATAGTCCACATTCCCAGGAAGTCTTCTCATCTGTTAAAAACTGTCAACAGGTGATTTTGTCACAAGCTGACTGCGACCAGTTTTTTAAAAACAAGCATCATGAATGCTTGTTCCTTTTTGAAGATATTTTTCATCTGGTTGGACTTCCTAGTCAATTGACTGAATCTCCGAATGATAAAAACATCTGTACCGATATGAAGATGCATCGGCCAAATCGATGACGCTCGATGAATAATTGGAAAGAACGAATGGAAAAACTGGATACTGCATGAGATCGTTGAATGAACGTCCTGCCAATTTGTTTAATTGCATCAGATATCTGAAAAGAGGTGGGATGAATCTTCAGCCTAGATGAACAACCTACGCCGGACAAACGTAAGGAAATTGCACCTTCCTCATGGCTTTGCCTGAGTACCATTACGGCATAGTCTTCTCTCGCCGCTTGGAGGAAAATTAAACAAAATGAGCCCATGATTTCAGGAAATAGTTGAATGCACTATTAAACAACTAAAAGAAATGTGGCAATCGTTGTGACAGTGACTTTATAAAAATGCATTTGGGATTTCATGTAGTAAAAATATAACTGCAATGAAACCCACCGATGAAAACAACACCCAACCCAAAAACGAGAATCAGACATTAATTTTTTTCTTTACTTTGCGGAGGGAACAGAAAAAATTCTGAGAATTACAATGTAGATGGACCTAAGGATTCGCGGCTAACAAAAACCTTCACATGATATTGCAACTTTAGCTAGATGCAAAAGACAAAGGCACTCACTCAAAATTTGACATTCCACCTTCACGCCACAGCTGAGTGATCGAATGAAGATTCTGCGGCGAGCTGATGAGATTGCAAAGATCCATCGAAAGCAATTGTGACATGAAATGATCACGACTCTGCAAAACAAAACCATGGTTTGTTTGGCTCGTTTCTGCAATGCAAATGCAATTCTTTTGCATAGATAAATTACGCCTCCCCGAATACAGCACCAAAGATCGTTTATAAATATTACACATAGGAGAGGTTTAGTTATCGACGCGGTATTTCATCAAAAGGGATTTAAGACGGAGGGCAAAGCACAAAGACATGAGAGAGGACGGAACTTGTCGGAGCCTTCTAATTATTAATGGAACGCGAACAAAACAAAAATTTTCTAAAAGCCCAACAGTAAAAAGCAACAGTTCAATCAGTAAACTGCTTATTCAACAACTCAAACGCTAGCGAATTAAAAACCAGCTTTGTTTATAAAAAGAGAATTTAAAGTGAAACAAATTACCGCTTGCTCTTCGAAAACGATCAGATAAGTTTGGCCATCGGATAGAAAAATTTCAATAGCAACATCCTTCAGAAGATGGTGACGCTTATAAACTTCAACAACAGCCGAATATTCCCAGACGACTATCATCACTGTCGCCTGCGATACGCCTTTCTGAACAAATTTCAAGCAACGTAAGGATTAAAATAAGCCAATTCTTGCAAGTATTTTCATATAGTTAGTTTTCTAACGAACAATGATCACGGCGCATATATTCACAAAACCAGGAAGTGCAGATGACGATTTTCTCTAAAAACAACACAAAAATATCAAAAACTATGCGGAAACCCCTCAATGAAAAGTCGACATTGCGCAACATACAGTCTACAAAAAGGTGCAGTGCAAAATTTCCAACCTTCCTCTCCTTTCCCGCTTTTTAGTCAAAATAATTCGCGAACACTGCTTACCACAACCAACTAAATGCCACTCAGCAAAACTACTGACGTTTATTCTTTCCCTCCAGTCTTCAAATATAATTCAAAATACACACTTCAGGCTCACATCTGTTGATGAAGTCCCACCTTTTCAAAATATGGTCCATTAAACAACTGAGCTTGATATCATAGTCGCAAGTGCAGAACTTTCAATCAAGGCCGCAAATGAAGACAGCCCGATCGAGGTGGGCGCAAGCGAATTCTCGTTCTTGATATTAAACGCTAGTACCTGAGTTGAGCGCGTGTTGTCGCCGAAGAAGTAGAATTTGACGTCACCTAGTAGAACCTCACCACTGCTTTCAACCGTTGATCTGACCACCTTTGCGGGTAGCGAGACTCGTATCCTTTCCTCATCGGCAAGTGTCTCCATCATGCTCCATCCCTTTGGGCTTGTTCGTCTTCCATTCTAAACAACATTTCGTTCTACTGATCTAACAAGACCTTCATTAGGTCATAAATTGCAAAGAAAATACAGTGTGCTACGCAGCCACACACTTTGAAACGCAACGGATATAATTTTCCGCTTTAAAGCGTCTCTGAAAATTAACACTCGCAGAGTTCATTACAGCGACATTTTGTCTTTAGAGTTGCATGCTTCCATCCTTCTGGCGATTTCACCACGGGAACTGGTGAAGCAAGAAAACAAAAGCTGGTGAGGTGATCTACGCTACAGAATAGTTCCCCAAGCTTACCTACAAAGTGAACAGTCAACGACGAAAGAAGTTAAAAGCATTCAAGTGGTCTGCGAACTGCATATAGGTTACAACCAGTCTAGTCAAAGAACATCTGTGGGTTTACACGGGCGGCCAAGTTTGTTAGAATGTGCATAACACAGGTTCTATTTGCTGTCAGCTAATGGAATTTGTTAGTGCGATTTGAGAAAGCGCCTATTAAGCCACCTTCGTCGTCATGCTTCTCACTGCTTAGATCGTCGGCATGGCCATGCTTTCAAATGGGTTTGTACCGGAAGTCCCATCAACACTTATGGATTTTCATTCTTCAAAAGCAACCTTCGTAGATTTTGCATTCTCCTCAAAGACCAAATGCACAATTCTGACCCTGTCTATGCTCATAAATGTGAAAGAAAGCCAAGACGGCTCCAACATAGCAGTGTAAAACAATTATTTGAAATCTTTCACCTTTGTTTGTTTACAAAACACCTCTCAAGGCGTTGTAACATACTACTAAGGAAAGGAAAATGTTGATTAATCGAAAACCACTTACCAGCAGATTAGCGAGTGGGAATGGCCTTTCACGATTGTTCAAATTCTTGGCAAATTCGGGCAGTACGAAGCGTTTGTCAAAATTTAAGTGATCGGCTTTCAATCGTCTGCGTTCTCTGTTTGGCCCTTCGGTTGGATCAAGTGCCCAACTCAATGGCCATGAACTTTCATCAAAGCAAACTGCCTCGGGATGGCATAACTGGACCTGCAAATTGCGTCATTATACAGCTGTATTCACCTGGGAGCTCAACAATACTTCACAGTTAATCCACTAATATATTACATCTTCAACCCAAAGTCTGTCACTGCTGAACGATATCAGAGGTGTGTTCTCAGCAACAGAAGTTACATCTGATTATTCAATCCTCGATGCCATCACCAAAAAAGAATTGGTCGCAAAAAGACTGCTAATTTAATACTGTTATTAAAGCAAACTGAAAGCCTTTTGCAGGAAAGATTCTGCTATAACCTGCCACAGCAAAATAAATGAGCCATCATCCACACCTTACATTATTGCTGACTTTAGGGACACATATTAGAGCTTCAATACTGAACAGTGTGTAGAAAGTAGTGATAAAAATCAATATCAATAGCTAAGTAGTGAACAGAAAACTACCTAAAGCCCTCCCAAAACTCTTAACACTATGTATGCTTTCATCCATCAAGAAAAATGGAAAGTATGAACCGATAGTGAGGAGATAATTCTTTCGGCGTAAATGCTGCTTGTTTCGGCGCGATGACATGAACGAAGAAAAAGTTTCCTGCTTAAATTCTGCTCCTCCACCACTTCACAGGTCAACGACATCGCAATCTGCAAAATTCGTCCTTCAAAACTCATCAAAATATTTGACAAACGAAAAAATTTTCAATAAAATTCAACCAAAGGCGAAAACCCATCCTCCTCTTTTCTGTCACGTCTACTGTTGCTTCTATAAAATTGTACTCATTCAGTTAAATATCTTTCTACTCTTCAAAACTTCCTCTCAAAAGCATGTAAAGCCCATTTTCTGACTGGACTGCTCATACTGATAGGTACTGCACACCCCGCAATCCTTACGACTACATTTCATAGCCGAAAGAAGTGAATACGAATGAAAGCATTCAATTTGAATTTCGCCTATTTTCATAATTAAAAAATTTCACTTTACTCATATAAGTATAAAGTCCGCTGCTACTCAGCATTCCCCATTTACTGTAAATAAGAATGGAGTTCCCACCATAATTCAAAATAAATAGAGATTTTGACAAATTTAAACAGGCAGAACAACAAACGTTAGAAACGGGTTCTGATGCCCTTCTTTCGTCTTCATGTAACGCAGTCACACGCTCAAACAGCGCTAGCATAAAGCCGTTTCTATGATCGACATATTCATGCAGCGCAAGCGTCTCATCGGTTGTCAACGACATTATGCGCTCTGAAACGAGTCAAATATATAAATGCCAATTCCAATTTAACAGATTATCCCTAACCGTCTATAAAAAAGAGCGTTTTTGGTGAGAAGACAGGGATGGGGATGAGGTCGAGATTTCTCCTGATTGAGTACCTCGAAGTGAAGATCGACCTCCAATAAGGGTTAATGGAATTAATTAGTGACCTTCATTAAAAAGATTAATATGAAAATATGAAGGAAAGCATAAACCGGTCACAAACTCCTAGTTGAGCAATCTACACATGCTAATGCATATTGCGCTCACAGAGGATACGCTCGCATCCATTTATCGCCAAACAAAGGATTTCAGGATAAGAAGGAGAGAAAGCAGGAAACATTACGAGAGCAATGAACTTTGCAGGAGCAAATGCTGAGGTTGTCATTCGACGTATTGCGATAATAAAACAACTTCATGTCACAACTCAATGGATTTTTGCTTACAAAAGCATACGCAACTCCACATTTTTCCAGCATAATGCCTCAATTTAATCAACCTCCTCGGAAACAAACGAAGCTATTTTCTGGAAATTTGCACACCATCTGTTTAATTTCCCTGCACTACCACGTTTTCTATCATCTTGTGATGCATAAGCTAACTGTAAGAGAAATACTACAACATCTGAATAAAACGCATCCTCAAAATTCCCAAAATTTATAGTAAAAAATACAACTTATCAAGGCATGCAAACGAAGTGGTTGATGAAGAGAGCTACCTGGCGTTAAGTTGGCAAGAGGTGATTCGATTTGCAAATTTCGTAGAAACCGAACGAGCTTCTCAACATCTCGTGCACTATCCGCATCAAGGCAACTGTCAACAAGCGCCAACTCATGCAACGTTAGGTTCATTGCATATTGGTAATCCTGAAAATCGATGAATCACCTCGTAACACTCGTCATGTTATATGCGTCTCAGATCATAGCAATTTCAACACAGGTAGTAAGTAAGAAAAAAAAAGCTCAAATTTTCTTAAAAACTACTGGCATACAACAATTTTAGTTAATTTTCATGTACATATCATATGTGTATCGCCCTCTTTTACCAGCACAATAGATAGACAACAAACAAAAGTCGGTCTTAGCAGCAGAAATAGATGAAGTTGCAGTGGAAAAAACGCAACTTTCTAGCGTAACGTTCCTCACCGTTGTGGCATTCAGCTGTCCCAATTCCCGAAATCGCATGGCGTAAACATTAGCACATTAAGCAGTGATCTACAAAACATACCAAGTTAATATCGAGCAGCGTCTTCAGCGTATTCTTGTAAGGGAGATCGTTGGCAAGGGAATGCACCAGTGTGAGGCGTTTCCTAACCGACCACCTACTACGCTGAAAAATAAATGGACTTCAGAGCGGAACATGATCGATTTTGTGGCTCAGGTCGATGGCTGAAAGGTGGGCGGCGACAAGACCGCAACCGCAGCACCTTCCACACGTATCGCTTCAACGGACACTGCCTTGAAAGAGCAAATCAAACGGACCAATAAAGAGAAATCATTTTCGGAAGATTTTGTAAATTCGGATATCCCGGGTTCAAAATTCCACTCCATGAGGTCAGTTTCCTGGAAAATAAATCACTCACTTTAACTACAGTCGTACAAAATCCGCACTCAGCCACAAACTCACACTCATTTCTCACATCAACACAATTTTCTGAAAAACACTTTCGCATGTCCATTATTATGCAAGAATTCAACTTCCAGGGTTAAAGCAAAGTAAAACTGAGTGAGGATATGCATGAAACAGACGATACAGGAAACAATGGAGCATAAAAAATACGAACCGCAGAACCTTACTTTCTATCGAAAGAGACACACATTCACCACTCTCTTCCGCACAAATAGAATGGACAAACAAGGTGCAATTATAAATTTTAAACGCAAAATGAGCTCTAATGAACACGACGGTTGAAGAGACACAAACAAACATAGAAACACAGAGAGAAATTTCGAGAACGGAGCGTACCTCAGAAGTTGGTGTTGAGCAAGGTGAACTCATTCTAGCACCGATTTTATGTTCAGCCGGAAAGAGCACGAACGCAATAAGCTGGCCAAGTAAAAGGCGAGCTCGATCTCGACATGCCGAAAGAAGATGCGCCCATACCTGTGTACGGCTCGAGGCACCGGAACGCATTGCTATTACCTAAAAGCTAAAAACTTCCAAGCAGATACTGTGGCAAATTAAAATAAAATGTTAAGCTGCCGCGGCAAGAAGATGTAAATCCACATTCCTTCATCACTCTCTCTCTCTCTTGATGTTAAGAAGATGTAAATCCATTTCATCACTATCACTCACCTCAATTTGCCTTTCCCTCTTCGCTAGTAATGCAGTATCTAACAACCTGTTTCAACTCCTCTAAACAGCTACTAATTGCCGCGAATTGGATGTGTGCCGTCCATACGCCGAACTCTTCTCTACGCAGAATTTTGAACAGATTTGTTCTTAACGTATGAGCTAGTCAATCAGCGCTAAGAATGCTTATGAATACTGTAAGTGAATATTTAGTCAATATGGGTCTTCATTGCCCAATAATTCAGTTTTGTGTGAAATAAGAATTGAAGTACTGAGGAGTATGAGCCATTCTTTCAACAAGCCTATAGATGTTTTCTTCAGGCGAGAACGGAATGTGAAAAAAAAAGCAGAACAGACAACCCGCAATCAACTGGAACATTATGTACCTGGAATGGCCTACATAAGAGAAATTTGACCGCCAAGAAAAACTGAAGAATAGCCTATTGCGAGACAAAAGAGTGAAACATTTAAAAAAGTGCTGCGATAACTAACATCCTGATCTTTTTTCCAGGTGGAAAGGAGGAACGAGACAAAATAGTGAAAGAGAGCTTCCTCGGGTTCTGAAATAATTTCAGAAGACGAGCTCGGTATAGCAGTGAAGAGATTCGAACATGCCTCGATACAGAAAAGCACACGATTTGTGCTTTCGCTTGGTGACGGTAGTTGCATTCGATGGCGCCATCTATACCGACACTTCATCTCTGAAATCTGTCACTGCTCAACTAGAAAACTTATAGCAAACTCGATAAAGTAATTCATTTCTGCACAGCTTAACGGATAAGATAATTAATTTAAATGTGAAAAAGGTACAGCCTCCACCACCTTCTAGTCCTTTCCGTCCCTCTTACTACGATGACGACTGATTTCTATACACAACACCCTAAAATTTAGTGAATACAGTTAACTCGACGATCAGCAGACTTTTCAGTCTCGTTTCGATAGAAGAAACTAGGTCGCTTGTTATGCATGACATATTGACAGCTCATACTGTTGTAATGCGGTGACAAGTAGTCTCATCGCAATATAATACATCCAAATGTTGTACATGCGGTGAATAAGAAAGGGAATGACATACTGACAGCAATAAATAAATAAACAAAAAAAGGAGCAACGAAGTGAATAAACACAAACATGACGCCTCTTTTCCGAGGCACCTGCGTATTCCTTTTGTGAAACGAGTTCAATTATTCAAGCGCCTCTACTCAAATCTCGAAGACCCAACGTGAAATTTTTTGGCCTCCCCACTTCGAGTCACAGTAAATGGTTTACTTCGGCAAACGCTACTGAACTGAAATTGAAAGCGCATTATGGAATCTGGCGCGATGTGCCGGCTTTTTACAATCGTACTCATTACATTTGCTAACACATCATCAACCATGAGCAATAATACATGCAGGGTTTAACTCATCTGATCATTCCCGCAGATCTTTTACAAAGGACTCAGTTGCTAATCTATAAATCAAAAATATGTGCCGATTTTTTGGCACATTCAAATTACAAGCCCCTCAGAACTGGATGGGTTAATCTGCAGGGTAACGAGGCATAGTTTTCTGAGTTGAAATTGGCGGAAAGTGGCAGAAATGTATGCATGCGTAACGCTACCATGATTGGTAACGTCTTAAATAAATTTTAAATTAACCTACGATCGCCAATCGAGGAAATTCTTTCACGGAGATTTGTGAACGATTCCGTGAAGAAAGAGGCCATCGGTGATACGCCCTGTAATGATGAGGCAAGCGATGATGGGATCCCTTCCGATTCAATATCCTCGATGTGCTCACCTCGGAAAGCGAATGCGGGCGATTGTGGGCCTTTAAGAACCAGAATTATATAACAGACCAATTGGAACACAAACATAATTTATTCTTTACTAAGAAGCCATTCAAAATGCTATCCTTAACTGCTTAGACTTCAAAATTTCAACAAAGCAACATTCCTTCACAAAACTTCATAAACGTTACATAGAAGCGTATGTATTCAAAAGAAAAATCATTAATCAATTCCATTAAGGATAAGTCCATCCCTTTATCAGCTCCGATGTCTCACCAATCGGACAGCATCAGCACAACGCCTATTCAAAAGATACTATTTCCATTTTTTAGTACAAAAGGCAGAGCAATACACTGTAATCTGTGCCACAACATCAAACACGCATCTCAATCCATTTCCCCGTTGAATATTTCATATCCGCTGACCGTTTCTTTCTTCCAATCAACTGAAGAATTTGTTGGGAACAATACCGATCGATTCGGTGCTTGGTGCAGCGCTTGCCGATAGTCCTTCATCAATATAAACGTTTTGTAAAGTGAGCAGCCAGCAAGATAGTAGAGAGCATAATTCCTTCCTGACCACATCACTGGCATATCCTTCATTCACGTTGTTCGAAAACGCCAACAGCTCATATTCCAGAAGCCAAATTAATCGTTGACACATCTCATAATGATGCGCATCACTAAAATAAACCCCTAACTACTCTCATGTCTCCTTTCATCAAAATGCCCTACATCTATTTCTATACTGATAATACTGCACACCTAGTCCCGTTGAGACTGCACCAAATTCATTAGTAGAGGAGAGGAAGAGAAAGAGAGTGAAGAAAAGGATCGTAGACTGAACATTTAACAGCAACACGTTCCCTGTCCAATTCTATAAGAATTCCTTGTATATGCATAAAACGCTGACAAACATTTTCCGAGTTGCGAACACGACCACCTGAAAGGATAATTCGTTGTTGGCCTGTTTCCAATACGACGCATATTATCCCACATCCATGCCTAGTGTTCGAGCTTTGTGCTCAATAATAAAAGAGATGAGTTCGTACTTGTAAGGGACACATGTGATGAGAACACGCTTCGCAAATGAAGACCAACACTCGAGTAAAGGAGACCAGGCCGATACGCCTTCTATATCCGTCTCTCTGAAAAAAATGTCTCGAAAAATCACATTTTCAACTACAGACTGTTGTTTGACGAATTCGAAACGAATCCTCTTCTAAATCCAACAATATATAGACATGCTTTGACGCGCTCAGACTGCAAGTCAACAGGTTGCTCTTGAAACTATTAAGCAACCCATGCCCTCCTTCATAATCAAGGTTTCCGATGCTACGAACGGAGAAGGGGGAGGGGGAGATGTTTTGAATCTCCAAGAAATCCCAGGTCGGCTTCAAAAAACTTGATACTGGGAACTGCACTTCTTCATCCTGGACGAATCTATCCTTCTTTTCTCTTAACCTTTCCTTTTCCTCGATGAGATTGAAATAAAAAGTGAGGACAATCAACATACAACCTTGAGCAATGGCAAAGAGAAATTTCGAAACAAAAACTTTCTCGTCAAAGTCGAGGAATTTATAAACTTCATGGCATAAAGAAGACAGTGAAGAAAGAGAGGAAATTTGTGCGCACGAACGGCTCAAAGATGGAAAGGAATCAAAAGCAGATAGGAACATCCAATAAAACCATTTCAAGCAACTTCGTCAACAATAATATTTGATTTCACTTTCTAGCAACTGTTATCACCGATATCAATAAAACCCATGCAGAACGCACAACCAGGAAGTGAAGCAAAACACAACAGTGACCTACAATGGTGGCAATAAAGCAATCCGACGCAATACGTTAGCAAGCGCATCACACAGGTGTGCGTCCATCATCGCCTGCATGAGAAGAGAGTTCGCTTCATACACCTGAAGGAAACCATTCCTAATAAACGTCGCTAAACCTGTATTCAAATGAAACAAATAAAACGAATGCACAGCGGGTTCTTTTTTTTTGCACAACTCCACAGCCATCATTACATTCCGAGATTCATTAACAAAGTAAGCATACAAGCATAATGCTTCAAGCAGTCGCACTCTGCAGGCAATTTAAAGGTAATTTTTATTAACGAAATCATAATATGTAAATAAGTGAAGTCTATCGCCACATCCCTTCTGGGAATTCACTTTACAGCTTTGAAGAGATCAAGCACAAGATTCCACTTTCTTTCATTTGCCAACATATCTTATTAAACTGCTCCAGTGAAATACAATGCAGTAAACAATACGTTAATTCGATGCTGAGAACAGTATCAGATCGAAAAAAAGGAGAATTCAAACTGTGGGCTCTCACTTTCCAAACAAAAAATTAGTAGCTATACTAGTGCCTAAACTAGTTCTTAACTCGTTCTTTCATGCATCTATATCAACAGGAAAAGAACTACATGCTCTATAATATTAGAACATGTGTTTACCCCTCCCCTCTCAAAAAAAGAAACCAATTTCCCAACTGCAAAGACGTAAACGCCACACAAGATGCGTTTATCAAAACTCCGCGATGAAAATCTCCACACTTATCTTTGGTGTTTCCCAATATAGACTACACACTGTTGTTCTTTAAAACGTGGCAGAAACAAAACGATGGTTGAACGAGCCTTCAACAACGCGGAAGTAACGTTCCAAAACAACGATAGATTTGAAGCATTGACACATTCTTCCCACATCGGCAGTATTGCCTCGAATGATGAACACGTAAAATTGTCAACATATGCCGATTGAAGGTGATCGGAATCCAAACTGAAACTTCCGATAGATATATCAACTAGGCGCATTGCTTACAAAGCCTTCCGTCACCTCATTTTATTGAAAACCAATGAAATTTTCACAAAAACAGCAAAGAAAAATAAGCCGAACATAATGAACAAGAAAAAATTGAAGGAATAAATTCGTGAAGCAAAGATAGGTTTTGAGCGAAAATATTTCTAAACTAGTGGCTCGCAAGAACGCCCAAAGAAATTTTTCGATATTGGCATATAGATAATAACAGTGCTTTTCATACATTACTTCAGCGACGATAAAACTGCGAAGTTCCTAAAAAGAATCAAATAGATGCAAAAATCAGTCAAAATCACCCTCCTAAGGCTAGAACGAGGAATTCCGAGTGAGCGCAACTGCTGCTGAATCCAACTCAACTACTACAGCAGAGAAACTTTCATTCCTTCTCACCAACGCAAACAGACATTCAATTAAAAACCAATTTACATAGATTATTTAATGTAAAATCAGGATGGGACGTGATTTCTATCCTATTTATTTCTCGTTATTAATTTGCATATATCGGACAAGAAATAAACTTCTGGCTCTACTTTAAGAAGCTACTGGAGCATAAGACGACAGGAAAAAAGAATCCAGAGACACAACCCGTGATACTTAGCCAACCATGGTGTTGTCAATATGCGACAAAGATTAAACCGAAACATATTTAAATCCCAAACGAGCCCGTTATAAGTCGAACGTGAATGCTAAAAAGCAACTTACCCTTCGTCCAACCGTACAGTTTCACCACATAACAAAGCGAATAATGCATTTGCTATTGATGGTGTGATAGCATGTCCTCGAATGTGATTGGCCAGAATAGCAAAACCATGGTTTTTGACGAACGATGCACGCACAGCTGATGGAGAGCGCAACTGAAATGCCCCTTTATGATGAGTTATGTTAGAACGCAAACCGTCTTCATTAGGTATTCGCTTATAGAGAAGGTTTCACCTGCAATCTGTTTGCACTGGATAAGCCGCATCAGTATACAGACCGCTACAAAGATTGTCGCACAGAGGAAAACTTTCACTACACTAAATGCGTGACAGTACGCGATCCCCTCTTTTAGAATCCAGTGTTTCAATGAAGTAAGCAAATAAACGCGGTCAACATAAAGTGGCAATTAGACTTTCATTCATATCAACAATAACTACCCATTGCTTACGAAAGGAAAAATTCCCCTTTCAAAACTTCAATGAGATAACAACTAACCAGAACATTTTCGAGAAGAATGAAGACTGAATTGCGAAAATTGATAACATCTTGGTTGGAAAGTAGAACGATTATGGATTGCCAACTGATCGCGTCATGGAGGAGAGCGAGTATCAACGAGTCTGGTCCATTCTGGATTACCACTGATAATAACTCGATTGCACCTTCAATTCTTCTTTCTATTGCACCAATCAGACAGAATTAAATGCCTAACAGATATTATATAGCATTTTATTTAAGCAATTACGTTGTAAACAAAACGTCACAGCCAACGATTTAACATTTCAATGCAAAAACCTCTGAGATTTAACAGATGCAACGGTATAAAACAATTTAATTCGTCGTTGTGCCAACGGATATTTCTACTCATACCAGAATTCGATTCTCAGCTGCGTCATTGAATAAATCATAAAAATGCACTTTTCTAAATGTCGCCTTCGAACTCTCATCACATATGGAAGCTCCCACCTACCTCGGACAAGTAATCATTGAACACGCTACATGCAATCGAATTAAAGAACAAATAGCTAAGCAGTCGAAATAAGAGAAAGATAGGATTTCATCACAGACTAACTCCTAAAACAGAAATTCGCCCCAAAAAGGGTCGCAAAGTGATCCTCTTCACTTAGCAAACACCTCTGTTTCAAGAGGAACATAGCACTGGTTTCTCTAGTCAAAAAGAATCCACTCCACGAAGCGCGTGTTCGCGCGTTCGAATGAAACATTTTTTAGAGCTCTGAAGCGGGATGGCACAAAGTCCTAGTCGGGAAATTTATGAGAAACAATGAACAGGTAGACGTGGGATCTGTCAAATTTTAAAAAAGGTTGCTTTCCGGGGATTTGTAAAGCAGGTATTACGAGGATCGGAGGTAACGGATGGTCCGAAAAGATGAACGCAGATGAAAAGCTTTCCCCGAAACCAAATGCAACATCAATGCCACGCGTATTTTGCAAGCGAATAGACGTATTCAACACATACGGCCAGCACCTCTCGCGTTTTATGAAATAAGCCTACCGCATCTTAAGGATGAACACACACCGCTTCCTATCTGCTTAGAGGAAACATGATGCCTGCAGATAATAGTTCACGTCTATTCAACTGAAACTGAATCCATATGCTGGTCTGTCAAAAGTGGACACCAATAGCTACGTTCCTTTGGCCATCAGAAACAGCCACCAACATTTTCCTTTTATTCCGCTTGTTCATTCTCAGAAGTTTTCGCTCCCACAATTTCCTGTCCATATCGTATGGGCCATCCACTTCATCAATCTTCATTCTTTCACAATTAAGATGTTCTGAACTTTCTATGAAGGACCAGACAGACAGGGTGGTTACCTATGAAGTTGCGATGGGCCTCATTTCGTTGAAATCAGTTTTCCGAGAATTAGAATAAACTTAGTCGATAAGGCTTCAGCTGAAGAGTTGACAAGAATGGCTAATTTTTACTTTACAATTCTAACAAGACAACATACTGTAGCAATCTGAACATTTGCCTCTTTCTACTCCGCAAGAAAGCAGATAGGGCAATTTAGAATTGGCCGACCAAAGCAATTTCATTCATGGATCTTACAACCAGCAGAAAATCGCATTACCGCAACGAAGCGCACTAATCCATTCTGTTTGTGGATCGCTGAATAATTTAGCGCTTGACTGTGAGCGTTGATCATCAGATTCTTCGACTGCGACATTCTCATCTTCTGTAGTTGCTTTCGTTTCAATTCCTTTCAACTAAAAATGTTTTATGTTTTCAACAATAAAGAACAAGTAGTTTGACTAATACAACGCGGATTATATTCAATGGAAAAAAACCAAAATTGACGACAAAGTACGAAACCGAGATGGAAGGGAAGAACGGAACTGCAGAAGAAGGAAATGTATCGTTCTCGCACAATTTTTCAGTAATATGAATTCACTTTAATCAGTTTGCAGTGTGCTCATAATACGTGAGCTCCTCGGAGCGAATTCCGTACAGCCCTTTCAAACGACGATGAAAGAAAAAGATGCAATAAAATCACTGCTGCAGAAATAAGAGCAAACTGCACCTCCTGTCAGCCGTCTGTCCCGCTCAACAAGAAGCATGGAGATCAAGAATGAGCGAGTTGAATTACGTACTTCTTTCTATGAGCCTACAAGTAATAGCGTTATTCACTAACCAGATCAGGCAGCGCTGAGGGAGACTGTGGATCTGGAACTGGATGTCCGGAACTCGGTTGAGCATCCTGCATTTTTGAGGAATCTACTGCCACAGCAGCCTCATATGCACGCCGCAAAGCCATCAGAGAACGCTGCCTCGTCCATGCATCTGCTACATGCCCTGAAACAACATTTATCAAAAACTTTTGCGGGTGGGAAACTTCAAAAAAACATACAGCTCCAAGCAAAAAGTTGATGAAAAAATACATAAAAAATATTGAATCTCACTTTTTCCGACCGCTCCCAACAAAAATCTGTTAAAGAAAGAACATTCCTCCGAAAGTCCACTGGGCCATTTCCCACTATATTTATACTTAAAATATGCTTTAGTTTTTTTCTCGATATACAAACTAGTGATGTTATTGCGCTTGTACAATTTCAGTGTAAGCCTTGAGTCCCGACGCGTCTCCCATCCCTCCCCTTTGAGGCTGACAAAATATTCATCGATAATGCGAGCCTGAACCTTGCATTTTAAACTTTCAATAAAATCAGTAGCTGCTTTATTTTCTGCTTTGAACCATTCACTTTCTTGGCCTCTTTTTTGTTTGCATTCCGTTCTTCTTAAATGAGCTAACTAAGTGAAAAAAGAATCATAAATGCGAAATTAATAAGAAATTCCCGAATTATTTATGTTTTCCCTGATTCCAGTGAGCATTATGGAACGATAATTTTGATGCGTTGCGCATATTTCTTACTAATGCGTGGCTCAAACGAGACAGAAATTTATTTGCTTGGTTCAAATGAGTCCTGCTTCGAAAGTTGGCTTCTATCTGGAACATCTGGAAAATCACACCTTATGAAGCTGCAGATAAATGAAAAACAGACGGAAGCGACCGTACTGGACAAAGTGTGGCAAAGGACATTTACACCGCCTTTTTATTTTGTGGCGTATTTTCTTGTTGCCAACGCTGTAGGACCGCTGTCTTCACACCTCTTCGAAATTAGTGACCCTCACTTGAAACCACGCAGTAACAGGGTAAAAACCGCAACCTATCGCACCTAGTATGACAGTTTTACGAAGTATTCAAGAAAGCTACAAGTCTCCGTGATGGGTGTGAACTGGTGGGGCGCTGGCAGACAATCTGAAGGCGGCCGAATGTTGCGCAGAAATCGACGTATTGGTTAGAGTAATACGGAAGCTCAGGAAAATACAGCTAGCCGCGGAACGTCTATGCAAAGAGTAGCGTGAATTTAGTAATGGCCGGCAATAATCCTTGGAACTTTGTTTGTTACGCGATGGATCGGTATCTTCGCGTTAAGTAGAACGTTGTTAAACTACTTTTTCTTCAAAACTTGGATTAAAAAGGAGACACGAAGATCTTAAAGGAAACCTCTCCGTGGAAGATTATAAACAAATTAATCTCTACCGTCTTATTTATGCACATCAAAAAAACCCAAAGAGTGAAAAGCATAAGAGTAAGTTAATATTTTGAACCAAAACATTTGTGCGGTGCTGTAATACTATAACTGTAATAGAGTCTTTAATAAATCTAGAATCGCAAGTACACTACAAATACCACTAGGTTTTCGAAAAGTGGCATAGGTTCATTATTGAGGCAGAGGCATGAGTACAGTGTTATATCAAAAATTTTGCTATGATGAAATCACTGACAAGAGCAGTTAGAGATTAAAATAGAAACCTGCTCCGAGGATACGAACATAATCGTTCAGTCGCATAGCCAACGCTGAATTTCCACCGAAAACATCAATATGCAACTCTTTCGGTGACTCTGCAACGATATCTACTTATGACAATTTAACCGAACTGATAACCGCACTCTGTTTTTGGCAATTTCTGAAAAACTACATAATCAACTGATGAAATCCCATCAATTCCCCGAGAAACAAAGAAAATATTCAAAATGAAGATCTAAAAGAAAAAACAATAGGTTGAGAAATGAATAAAAATTTTGGCGGTAAAACAATTCTTTAAAAACGAACAGAAATTCCAGTTGCTTCACTTTAAAAAAAAAATCGATCTTCGAGGAAAACTCAACAAAACCTCAAAGTGGGGTACTACTTTCAACACTCTTCTCATATAGCATCTGACTTTATCTCCACCAAAAATAATGAATGATCAATAGAACAAAAGCAGCGATACCGCTCTTGATCCAGTCATTGTGTCCATGAACTTGATACTGAAGGAAAGCATCAGCGGCCGGATGTGAGAGAAGGATGAAATGCCAGAGGAATGTGACTGCCTCTGTACTCTCAGGAGAGCCAAGGAGACAAGAGATCACTACACTCAACGACTTTACAAGACGTACTGCATTATTGTGCTCCATTCGAAAATTGTTCGCATCTTGCAGCATCTCATTACATGTCTGTAACGTTCATTACATTTGAATGCTTTTGGTTGGAAAATTAAATAGCGCATGATCCCAAATGATTTAATCATTCCCAAAAACCAAAATAAAAAAGGAATATAAAAAATACCGGTAATTTCACATTTGCCCGATCAATTAGACATCCCACTTGAGACTGAAAATTAACCATAGAGGACTCACGTTGAACAATTCAGTGAGAAAGCCGACCCGAACGAGCTGTCCTCGATTGAAGGCAAAACAACGCGCGAACGTATCAGAAAGACATACGGCAACTGCTTCTGCGAGATGAAGCCAATGAATAAAACGACTTTCGCCTCTCCTTAAATGGGAAAACATAATCCAGCGTTACTGCCTCTGAGAATTTAAGTATCACAGATGGGATCTGCGCATATGGTTTGATTTCTATTTGTGGTTGTAGTTTCAATCGCTTTATAAGATAGCAAAGATAAGTCGATGAACGGGAAACCCTCCCTTGCAAACGGGATTTCAGCCCACAGGTAAAATCCCGCCCATAGCAACATGCCTAGGCAATATAACAATGCAACGCACAGTCCTTCAATAGGATTTTAAACGTACATAACCTAAGCAGGTGAGTTAAACATTTCCATCAAAAGTGCACAATTTTTAAATTCCATACGGAACGAAATTCTGAAAACATAAAATAAAATCAATACCGTAATAAACAGTGGCACCTTCATTATGCGGCATACCCCATTTCAGAGGATAGTGAGGCATACATAGCCGAAACAGATATTAAAACAAAAATTTGGTGGCATATTTATAGGGCCGCGAAAAACTTTGAGGTAGCGTTGATGGAATGAGAACTGAGGGCTCAATATTTTGTTACTTTGAATGCTGAGAGTGCTGTATTTGTGCGAATCGTTTTTCAAGCAGAAAAGAGGGCGATCTCCGACAAAAAACCCAAACTTGCACGTTCACTATGAAACATTACAAGACGTAAATATTAACTAAGAACCGTATCCGAAAATCTCCATACTTAGATGATGCACTAAGGTTTTGAATTATATGATACCATAATGCTCCACCAATCCGTTAGTGGCTCTCAAACAAAATGAGAGCCTAGTTCATTTCAAACATGCCATAGGGCACTAAATCTCGAAAGTTTTTGGTTCATAAAACAGAAGAATTGAATTGGACGAAAAACTTCTTCCCACTTGGCCCGTTATTCCAATGCAACTCGAAATGATGGGGAAGGGTTACAACCACCAGTCCCGAGAAATTCAGGAAGAATGCAGAACACAACGCGTCAGAAAAAAACAAGAAGCGAAAAGTATAGAGTATCACTTTTAAGCCATCTTCGCTCCCCTTTAAGCCATCACTCTTGAAAAAAATTTTGACGAGGCCCACTGACTCTGCTCATTAGCTTGAAAGAATACGGTTGCACTCGAAATAAATCTAACCATATATCGGCGCAACAAATTAGTGAACAAATTAGATCCGGATCGATGATGATGGAAGACGGTGTCGGTTTTGCTACATCACTTCCTTGCTCCTCCAACTCTGAGATGCTCCATCGTAGAATCTCCTGCAGGCATAATTACGACCATACATGCTTCAAAAGTATGCGAGGTTAAAATACAAATGAGTTCGCCTCCTCGAGTATTCCGACGTAATTGCGATCGCTGCTGAGTGAATGACGAGAAAGTCGGAAGAATAGCTGTTTATCATCGACTCATTTTCTTCTCTTCTTCCCCCCTTTCATTCGAATTCCATAATATTTATATCGAGTAAATTTCGTCTACAGCTGCAAATCCACAGCTCAATTAAAGAGTAATAGCCTCTAATTCGAAAGTATCAGGTATTGATAAGCTCACCTACGGGTTGAAACGTTTAAAATCTGAATGAATAGAGTGCAAAAAGTGTTTTTACAAAGAGGAATCCCAATCCGAAATCACAAGGGGTTTTAATTATGCTCCCTATCACAACGAAAACATCGCTTGAGTGGACCGTTGCCGAAAAAATTAACGACGCACTGTTGTGTGGTAAATTTGCTCATTAGTTTCAGCATCAAGCGCCACATACCATCCATTATTCCTATCAGCAACCGCGATAAAATGATGAATAAAAAATGGAAAAGCATTGTTACGGATGACTACGACAATGGAAGAAGTCAAGCTTATGTCAAGAAGCTGAATCAGGAGAATAAGACTAACGTTGACAGTAGGCGTATCAATGGAAGCAAGGGGCGACGACAGGCATCTAGCCACAACTGCATATCCAGAAGACCTTACAAAGTCGCCCATCGAAGTCGACGTGCGACGAGCAAATGTCATTAGAAGACGGAACGCAGCTGACTGAACGATGCACTCGCTGTGCATGTCTACCGTCTGCAAAACAGCACAACATCATAAAACAATGAAGGGAAAGGAAGGAAAGGAGAGCCAAAACGTGAAAGAATGGGGATCCTCCTGTAATCAAACGCTGCGTCAAGGCCTGAACAAAGTTCACATAGAACTTTTCGCACACTCAATGAGGTCACGAAATGAAGGGCTAAAACAATAAAAAGGAGAAAACGTAACATACTATAATATGAAAGTTGTAAAAATAGACCTAGGGTGCTTATTAACTCAGTGACGCAATTTTTTTACAACTTAGCAACTTAGTAATGCAAAATAAGACTACAAGTTTTCAGGTTGCATCGATTCTACATATCGGCTATGCCCTGTTTCAATGCGGAAGCGCTCCCATATTATCGAAAGCACCGCCCGATAGATATACGCAGATATGTAGAGACCGACTCCCACAATTATACACTTTTGGTAAACTAAACAAAAGCATAATAAAATATAATTACACAATTATGCTCTCGATAAACCCCTATGATTTAAAAGTGAAGCAATGAAATTCCTGTCGCAGCATTCATCTACTCTCATCAATCTTCAAATATTCGCACAATCGAAAAGAAGTATTACAAAATGAAGTGAGCAGCTTCAGTTATATTCGACATTATACCTGTGCAAATAGCAGCAAAACAAGCTGCACCGATCCGAGTGGAGTAAGCGAGTGCTCTATAGAAGAAATCTGCCTCTGTGCGATCCGACATCGCCAATAGACTGGGTAATCTTTAAGCATCGTCAGACCTAGCACACTACCTCCGCCTTCGACCACCGCCGCTTGTGCATCTACTCCTGGCTGTAGCACGCTGACCCCGAATGAATGAGCCGATGAACTCCTTAAACATTCGAAAAATCTTTTCTAATAGCCGACAAATGACAAAGAAAGAGAAACATAATTTGAAAGCTTTCGGAACCTGAAATTAAGAAAGATCGCAGCATCCATTAACTTTAAACCGATAGACTGAAATAATATGGAAACTATCTTGCACTGTTAGGACAATGGCACTTCTCCCTTACCACATTATCCCAATGTATGATCCTCTGAGCTTAATCACTTCAACTAACACATAGACGACATCAAACAGCAAAAAAAAAAAAGCTTGACTTCAAAAGTTAATCATCATATAAGTCAACAATCTCGTCTAACACGACAGGATGACATCGGAGAAATCCGAATAACTTACGACTTCTAAGACGGTAAATGAGCTCACCCTCCATCCCATCATCTCCCACCTGTGAATGGGCAGTGTGGCCAATGCGTAGCTGATTTCCAGAGGAATGCGAAAGCAGGTGAAGTATGATGGGAAGTAGAAGAGAATTAAAGAAACCTAATAACGAAGAGAAATGCCCTCTGAAGACGAGCCATGTCTCTTTTCGTGTCGGTCAGAAGAGCGAGAAGAGAGAATGCTGCACTCTGCGCTGTCGATGCACTTATAAAACCGATCAGCGATACATGCAAATTGTTGCTCGGTGTTTCAGTGAGAGAACAACACTCGCAGCCCAATGCACGCAATACCAGTGCGTATTGCTCCGATATCGGTCCTTGAATCAATACCACGTCAACGACACAATTTTAAAGCAACCTCCCAAATTTATTTTATTCACACAATTCACTACGAAGAAATCGATTTTGACCATAGTACTTAGCAGAGAATAAGGAAATGGAAACAAATGATACAGGCTGATTTCAAAAACTATGCAGATTTCAAGACAAAAACTGTTGAAAGAGAAGGAATTGTAAAATGGCAACCTACACTGTTGAAGACCTCACTACCGCTTCAACGGATCTATCTGTAGAACATGATTCCCACGACGTCCTCCCTCCACTCTAATCCCATTCCCCAAATGTATATTGTTGGTCCAACCTGGCATTGCTCCTAAGCACTCCACAAACGGTTCAAATTGCTTAGGGCACCCCTCAACACAAACAGCTCATATTCTGCAGACACAAGTCGAACAACAATTTCTTGATTACACTTGAAAAAAAAAATCGACACGTAGCACTTCTGAGAGTCTCGCTGCAGTGATGCCAGAACGACATCAGCAATGTCAATCAAGAAAGGAGGGCCGGAAAATAGGAGTTCGCAACCATGGTGAACTCTTGTCTTAGCATTATATTAATCAGCGCCTCAAAAGCTGCGAAACGATTAGTCTTCTTCACCCTATTTCAATAAAACCAGAACACTATAAAATTCGTTGGAATGTTGCTTTATAACAACAACAATAATAACAGTAATAATAATAATACTAATACTAATAATAATAATAAAGAATAAATAAATGAATAAATAAATAATAATAATAACAATAACGATAACAATAATAGTAATAACAGTAATAATAATAATAATAATAGTAGTAATAATAATAATAATAATAATAATAATAATAATAATAATAATAATAATAATAATAATAATAATAATAATAATAATAATAATAAATAATAATAAAATAATAATAAAATAATAATAAAATAATAATAATAATAAAATAATAGTAAAATAATAATAATAATAATAATAATAATAAAATAATAATAATAATAATAATAATAATAATAATAATAATAATAATAATAATAATAATAATAATAAAATAATAATAAAATAACAATAATAAAACAATAATAAATAATAATAATAATAATAATAATAATAATAATAATAATAATAATAATAAATAATAATAATAATAATAATAATAAATAATAATAATAAATAATAATAACAAATAATAATAATAATAATAATAAATAATAATAATAATAAATAATAATAATAATAAATAATAATAAATAATAAACAATAATAATAAATAATAAATAATAAATAATAATAATAATAATAAATAATAAATAATAAATAAAAAATAATAAATAAAAGTAAATAATAAATAACAAATAATAAATAATAAATAATAAATAATAATAATAATAATAATAATAATAATAATAATAACAATAATAATAACACTGACAATAACATTATTCATGCCAGCAGCTGAATATAAGTTGCTAAATGAATTCAAAAAACCAGAAAGAAAAGTAATTACATGTTTTCAATGGCTCAAAAGAACATGTCCATTACCTTTGAAGGCGAAAATAGCAGACATTTCGAAGAGAAGGGTTATCTGCTTCGAAGGGGTCTTGAGTGCTCCGAACGAGAACAACAACGGTGTCGACGATACATCGGAAGGGCATCGACATTCGCCAGATACATATGTTGAGTGGCCGTTTAATGTCACCTTCAATTATCCCTCATTTTCACTTAATCTTTTACAAGAGTTCAGTGAAATTCATTATGCACGTTCAGTGGCCCAGAAACTGGAGCGGAGAATTTATGTGATTCCCGCGAGAACAAAAAGAAACTTTAGAAAGCGCAGCCTTGTTGTAGCAAACATAAGTTTGAATTATTGCAACTTGATTATTACATCAGACAGTACAGACTCAAACATCACTCTTACTGTAACTATTAAAAATGAAATGCCTGAAAATAGTCGCACCACATTCCTGCATTCGTTCGCTTCCTCCACTAACTCCCTTTCCCCCCCCCCCCACATACATCAGCTAATGAAGTCGAATAAGAGTAAAACTATCAAAGCTCAGAGAGGATAATCTTTAATTTGTCGATGAGAACCGCGATGCAACTGGACTTAGCAGAGAGCAGCAATCGGATCCAGTCAACAGTTGTAGAATGCAATATTTCGCAACTGCCTACAATCTCCTCATCACGCCCAATACAGCTGCACAGCACGTCTAACAAATGAGCAACACCTAGCAAAGCTGTCAACTCAGTGGACATATCTGTGGTCTTGCGGAGAACGATGTGACCCTGGCAGCAAACCGCACACAGAGCTGAGCTCGTTCCCCACATTGCGTACGCATCACTACCGTACTCTGCAATCTGCAAACGAGTGCTAATGCCCATTACAGAAACTCGAACTTGTGATGGAAACATGCACTTTTTTTCACTCATTTAACGCCGAATGTCAAGTTATGGATTGGAACAGTGGAGAAATGCATGTGACTTACGGACACACATGAGCCATATAATTATGCTCGCCCACTGCATACAACAACATATATCGCGTTATTTGCACTGGATTTAATGAGTTCATTGAATATATGCCATGCTTGTTGCAAAAGGGCATCATTTGATATTCTGCGTTGAGCGACTGAAAAAAAGTTGCATGTTTGTATTATAGTTCCCGACTTCGTGTGATGGGCGTTAGTACTCGTTTGCAGAGTGCAAAGTACGGTAGTGGTGCGTACGCAATGTGGGGCACGGCTCATTTCCGTTTGCGGTTCGCAGCCAGGGTAACATCGTTCTCTGCAAAAGCGTCGATATATCTGGCGGTCTCATTTAATTGCTAACAGCTGTTCCTGCAGTTTGCTATTTACATCCATTGTCAGCCATGTAATGTAAAACTACTAAATGAAACGATGCACTGCCTACGTTTCCACTTGTTGCATTTTTCCGCGAGATAGGAATAAAACTTCTTCAAAATAACACATCGCAAATGTCACCGTCAGACCATAGAGCTCTCATTGGTCTGTCATTACTACGATGGGGTAACTGCATTGATAACTGGACAATTGGTAATTTTCGATATGTGGCTGTATGTATTACAGGCTTATTCTTCAAATTCATTATTGGTTCCACTATCGTAGCATTTTGAATTATAGCATCGTCGTTCTCACTAGAAACTTCACAGGCATTCCTTGTCAATGTCGAAAAATTTTTTACGCGAAATCCTCTCACAATCGGCTTCAACTGTTTCATCATTTTAACAATTTCATGCTGCCCGTCTACATCATTTGGTAGTGATCGTATCCTTCTTTTGTTCGATTATAAAAACAATCTCGTAAAAAGCAAAAGCCTGAGGAATAGTCAGCTGGAATCAAATTTCCTTATAAATGCGGTAATTCTTTCACGAAATGAAAATGTTAGAATTGTGGATTACAGGGAAATCTTTATGTAAATATAAAATATTTCGCAAAATAAGTTTACGCCATAGCCCCACGCCAAAACGAGACTCGTCATCGAGAACATTTCAGAAACCGCTAGAACGGTCACCCAAATTCCAAGGCTCCCATTTAGGCTCTTCTAGCATTAGCCGACGAACGTAAATATCAACAATCGCTAATGCAAACTGTCATTCAGGTCAACGTCGAAGCTTCTAGCGATGCAACAATAAGCGAAGATATCTCTGTAAATGTTTCCACAATGGCCCTCGAATACAGCTGGACATGAGTTCGAGGTCATCGAAAGTTATCACGCATATGAGAACAGGCCACCATGTAGTTTTTACTATTTAGCAGACCAGTAGGACTTCAAAGTGGCATTGAAAGGAATGCGAGGAAATATTAATTTGTTACATCTTTAGAGAGTCACATGGTAAGGATTCTCTAAGTTTGCCAAAATGAGAACGAACGAATCAACTTATGGCAGTATGGGATTTCTTAGGTTTTCATAGTCCACACCTCTGTGGTGGCCCATAGAAGAGTAGTGTAGACCTCTTTTTGATTATATCGAAGAAATCCCTCTCTCGCTTTCACAGGTATGACAATGACCTTTGCATTTAGTTCGAACATGGAATGCAATAATGCGCCTTGCATTATTCACCTCATCAAATAACAGTCAAGAACGTAAAGAATCCAAAACGAACGCTCAAGGAGAATGTGTTGTCTTCAACGATCAGCGACATTACCACGTGAGTCCACTGACGGAGTGCAATCGAATGACGCAAACGTTTCCGCATTATCTGACGACCATGTAGGGTGCTGCTGAAATACAAGGAGGGTAGATGACGACCACCACCTCTGCTTAACTTCATCCTACCCACCAACCCAACCAGCACTTGCTTCACTTCTTTTCTTTTGCTTCTACGTTTGGTCAATAACATTTACATCAGTACCTCCCGAGATGGTGCTCTAATCCATTTCTCCAGTTTTCTTGACCAACATTACGATGACACTTGTGTTTACGGTCCCATAAAGACCTGTTACCTTCTATTACTTGTCTGAGCTTCTCTTTCGCTTGGTCTGGATACTACAACGAGTGAAGTGGCCAGTCCTAAACGTCACTCATTATACATGATTCTCGTAGTGTGCGTTCATTATCTCGATGATATATTTATTACTGCCAATTCACCAAATCACGTTCAACACATATTCGATGCCCTTCCCCTCCTAAATAGTGCTGACCCTCTCATCTGCCTTACAATTAACCCCCTCCCCCTGCAGAAAGCTTGCTCTATCCTAATACTTGCATTTTCCGTTCTAACGGTAAGTTCTGCTCCGTTCCCAAACCATTTTCTTCAGATATCTTCGTTAAAGCACCCTTGCTCATCCACAACATAAAAAATTACGCTGTAAGCAAAAACCGTCCACAGTGTCGACCTCAACTTAAATAAAAACAGCTTGGAAGCCTCGTTTCGCCAGCCCAGTCTATTCTATTCTTGCCAGCAATGGCTAACACCTTGACTATTCATCTGGCTACAATCGAGAACAGGTTCTCAACCTTCGCCGAACACGTTGTATGAAACACCAGTAGGATGACCAAGTGTCGCTGCGCATCCCCTACACATGCGACAGTCTTAAGGGTGAACTTTCCTTCATCCACAAGAAGTTTATTCACAGCCGACTTATGACCGTCTATGATATAATCCCTTGAAATAAATCTATCCTTCACATAAGCCTGATGACTGCTAATTGGCAGATTTTGTTTATTTTCTCCAATTTATTCTATACCATCTGTGCTAGTGAAATGGATCATTATTGCAAAAGCGAATTAGACAGCACCTGTTAAACATGTCCTCACTATGGCAATCGTATACCACATGGTCTTGCGAAGTAACTAAATACCACAATTTTCAGACCATTGATACTAAAGTACCACATTACCATAAGTAAGCAATACCACAACCATCGTGAAGATGCTCGCTCGAAGCAACTGCACAACATGAGGGACTTACGGCTACTGCAAAACATAAGGGATTAATGGATATGTCGAAACATCTTCCCTTACTCGTTTCCTCAACGACCTTTGATTTATTTCGGTGTACGACATGCGTACCCAAACTTTCGGATGCAGATTTCTCAATTTTGTAAACGTGACAATTGTTCATAATTTTATGACATATGACAACATGTCTCACGCAGAGATTTTCAGTTTGATTTGCTATGCTTAGAGGTGAGCAAGCCGAAACGTCAGCATAAAGTATTACTCGATCTTTACTTAGCGCATTATACGATCATAACAAAAATAGGAATGAACTTACACAACGTGAGCGTTCTCCCCACTCGACGATAACATCAACGAAAAGGAATAATCGGCAGAGCCAAGCGAACACACCGGCAGATACTGACAGTCGTTCGCCACTTTCTGCAATCAGCACAAATCCAACAACTCTTTTCAACTTCCCTTCACCTATATGTCATCAAGTAAGCGATGATTAAAAAGGAAGGTGTACGATAATGAGGAAATAATGAAACTTCAATGTCAACATCTAGTGATGACGTTGGTTTTTCTTCATCGCTTTCGCAAACTTTCTCTTGATCGCAATCACATCCTTCCGACGAAACACCGTTATCGACCCCCTATTCATCACCACTACGTTCACTGAAAACTAACCTGTAACGTGGATATGGTCATGATACAGAACGTAATCAGCAGCGGTATGATAAAAAAACCCGATAAAGAACAAGATGCTAAAAGTCCTTCTGTTTAAATGTCACATTTGTAAGGACAGATATTAGACATTGCCGATTTAAATAATCACCCACCCTTGCTTCCCCTCTCCCTACGCGGCACTATGATGCACATAGACCAATCAAATGACTCGCAAAGCATTTTATGGAGCGATTCTTCCTGTATAGGAGGTTTAGTAACTAACTACTCTATTAAGAATAGCATAGTAGTAAACGTGCCGATGGGGAACTCAGACGGTGAATGAGATCACCCATTGTAGCTATGCTATTCATTAATATCACTGACCAGGGACAACAATAAAAGCGACCCCACTCTCCGCTGCATGAAAATTTTCAACGCGACTAATACAGAATAAAGAGTGACTTCTACGTTTGGGAGCCTTAATGGAGCCGTTCGAATAGTCTGTCTTTAATACGCGTGCCACTCCATCCGTATTTAGCTCCGTCGCTGAAAATTTCAAGAGAAAAGGCACCAATCGACTCGTTCATCACAACTCATCAAAGGCTGAAACCCCTTGTAGATAAATAAATTTGAATGTACCATTATATTTCTCAGATGATCGACACGCAACCAGAACGATACACCAATCCCATCCGAAAGAAACACATTGAGTGGTGACCCCAATGATAGTTCGGCGGCAAATGCACCTTCCATTACGCGTCCAACAATTTGTTGATCCACAACCTCGGCGCGTTTGTTTGTCTCCTTCTGAATCCTTTCGTTTGTAGGTTTCTGCGCAGCGTTCTTCGACTCATTTTTACTCGGCGAAAAGAAGCGTTCCAATGTCGAGAATAATGAAGATGTGCTTGGCAATGAGGATGTCAGCTTCTTAAAAAAACGGTTCGCAAGCATAAAGCAATCAGAACAGAGAACAGATAATAGAGGAGGGAAGGGGGCGGGATATGCACGCATTACATCTTTTAAAGATACAATGCCACTGGTGCCGAGTGAAGGGGGAAGAAGGTGGTGAGGTAAGAACTGCGTTTTCCAAGCGTAAACACTTAGCAGAAAACGGAGTCTCCAAAAATGCAGCTTCGGCCTGGGCGGAAGGAAGGGAGGGGGAGGGGCGATATACATGCCCGTATATTTCATTCAAACCTTAAATGGAGTAAATACTGGGGTGTAGCGCTTTCCAGACTATTCCTTCCTTCACAGCTGCAATTCGAAAAGTCCTGAACTGAAACTACTTCATTGAGTGCAACGGACAAATATATTCTCACAAAATGTCGAACAGCCCATGAAAGAAGGCATCCTGATCGTCGCTATGTATACCGCGAATATGCACGAGAATAGGTTCATTGAACAAAAGCGTTCTAAAACTTTTATCGACACCGATCATCACTTCTGCTCTTTATTTGGCTATATTCCCCCCAAAGACTATAGCAATCTTTTCACGGAAAAAATGTGGCCACTATGTCTGCACACCTTCAAATAAACAACTAAGCGGGCAAACATATGCAAACATCCCCAATCATCCTTCGAAAGATGTCACTGCCACCTAAATGCAATAAATTCCGCAAACAAATGTCTGAAATTAACCTCCACAGTATATCAGGTGGGAAGGAGGCTAGTATGGGATAGAGATACTAGGCTGCTCCATGCATCAGTATGATCAGTAAATCATTTCGGTAACCGATTGGACAAAATCTAAATAGTCAGCCCAAAAAGCGAACAATGTAGCGAATTTTGTGCTCCAAGTGTTCCTATCACCTTTCAAGGAAATCAGATCACGGTACTTGTCTAATGAACCCCTCCCATTACTTAAATAGCACTATGAGCGAAGCAGAAATTCGAAATTATATAATGCTTGAAGCAAACGAAATGCTCACAGTTGGCACCAACTCGAAGGTTCTCGAGGTGGAAGTCTCCTTCTCAGAATTTGCTGTCATTACCTTGCTATTATCTTCCATATCGAAAGGAATTTCCTCCAGAGCATCTTGGGGAAAGGCGAGACATTCAGTTGGCTCAACCATATTCGTTCGTAACAAGTCGAGTAGCGTCTCCAGAATGGATAACTAAAAAGGCAGCAGCTTTTCGCAATTCCATGAAAAAAACTTGCACTCATTTATAAGACATTATATTGAAAAAGATGATAACTTTTCAACAAATTTGTTTTGAACGAATGATAAGCCTGCATATCGTCTCAAAGCAATAGTGTCATCGCTCAACGTGACGCATCTTACAAGTGAAGGTATGTGACCTTTTATGAGAAAAATATTCAGGTAAGATGGTAAATTAGGTACTTTTCCCGTGCACATGATTTTATCATTAAGTGTAAGAAGCTACTGAGGGCCCATCGGACAAAAAACATCAAATTAAGTATGTTCGTACACAGCAATAAACATCATCACCTTTCTAAAATGTGATTCAAAATGGCTAGAGTATTAAGAAATTATAAAGGACCAATCTTTTCGTCCGGAAATCTTACCTTCTCACTACTTTGCCCTAAATTCTCAGCCGTATGTGGGAAATATTCATATTGGAGAAAGAAAAAGAAACAGATATCACATTAGCAATACTAAACAAGGCAAAAACGTGATGTACAAGGGACCGACCTGTAACTGAGGTGCTTTACGTATAAGCTTGATCAATGATTTTAGCTGGGATGGCTGTGGATCGAGTGATATGAATCCCGAATAGATGCTGAGAACGGCGGCGAAACATTCCACTGATACCGATGACATGGTTAGATTTTCTATCAATAATAACCAAGGTGGTATAACCTGCAAACGGAGTTTCCAAATGAAACGCGCAAATAAACGTCGTCGCTAAAACAATACAACATCTCTATGAACACAATCTCATCGAGTGGATAAATGAAATAAATTATTACAACCTATAGAAAACAGTACTCAGGAGGGGTGAGAACTTGATGCAGAATACTTTCACGAACAGGAAGAAGCAGGTTCGTTTAAAGTTGCTACTATGGCAACGTCGTATCAATATTCACAGTTGCAAAACGGCTAGATTTTCATAAAAGAAACTCTAGAAAGGAGGTGCTGGAGCACTTTACAAGAAAAAACATCAAACTGAATGTGACTGCGCATCGCATTAAATATCACCACCTTTCTAAAATGGTGGCTCAATACAGTGCAGACATAAAAAAGATTATGAAGGACAAGAATCAAATCTTCCTCCAGAGATTTTACCTTTCCGCTATTTCGCCCTAAATTTTTCTGCACTCCGATCATATAAGGAAAATATGGTCATTGGAAAAAGGGTCCAGAACGGCAGCTTGCCAGCAGTTGCGGTGTTTGGACTGCCATATCAAAACGCAACAATAGGCAACAAAATTCCAAAGCAGTATTGAGCGCATACTTCGCATAAAGTCTTAAGAGAAAGCAATATATCTAAGAATGCCTTTTGGTTCTTTCCTTTGTGGTGATTTTTTTGCCGCGCTGGAAATGAATGCATTTATTTCACTCTTACATCCTTTGTGTGTTCATCTTAACCCGATGTAATACAATAACGGCCCCACTCTATCTCTTTATCTGTTGCGACTGCAGCTAAAAGTGACACGGGTGAGAAAAGCAAGTATTTCAATATTGTAAGTTTGAAATGAACTCTGCCTAAACGCGTGCATGACCCAACACGACGATGGTCGTATTTTCTGACCTCAGAGGACTACGCAGTACTCAAAGACAATTCCCGGCTGAGCTACTTATGATAAAAACGTTCCCTAAAAAGATGAAGAGGTGAAGTGGCAACATTGTAAATGTTACCGATGATAAAATCTAGATTAGGCGGGGATAAAGGTGTATTATGTCTGATTTTCATAATTGCGTGGAAAAAATGTATTTACTATAGGAAAGTGGATATTAGAACAGAAAAACAGGAGGTAAAAATTGAAGTAGAAATAAGAAACAGGGAAATGGCTACAAAATCCTCTTTACCTTAGCAGCCAAGAGAGCTTCCAAATTAGCAGGTGACATAAGACACATCGTCCTCATTCTCCCACACAGACGCTTCACACAATATTCGTCGTATTCCTTCAGTTGAGGGCACCTCTTTACCCCATCCGCAAGCAGTCTTATACCCATGAGACACATCGCCGGACGCGATACTGACCGACATTCGGCTGATTCATGTTCCGCCACTGAAACAAAGCAATTCAATCTAATGATCTCTTTTCTATCCTTACAATTCAGGTGCATAAAGCTTTCGGCCCAGAGTTTTTCTCCCATCTCTAATGAAAAGTGGCAGCTGTGTTTATTATTTTGGTTTTCGAAGAAAGAAGCTGCTTCGCCACTTAAAATTTTCCAATTCAATAGGATCGCTTCAAATGATACCGATTCATTTAGAACCCTTCCCACTAATAAATTTACCTACAACAATTTTGCATGCAATAAAACAATCACGTCCTAACGTCATTAAGTTTTTCATTGAACACTGTCCAGTCATAGAATAGAGACGAGATTTCTATCTTAAATATTTGCTAAACATAATTTGTAGAGAAATTTCAAAGGCTGTCGCAGTCACTCGATTCAGTTTGCTATGATATGATAGAAAACATATGTCATTCAAAACAGTCAAAATCAATCAGAATTTCTTTACCTCACCCCGAACAAAACTAATCTTAATTACAGATAGATAGAGCATAAAACTGCGACGAATTCGGTGAATATAGTCTCACAGACATTCCCACGTTGTGCTGCTCGATTGAAAATGGCACACCTCTTAAAGAAAAGTACTTATGGTGGTCTCGAAAATGAACTCTTAATATGCGGACTAACCACTGAAAAGGCGTCGGCACTGGGAGCAATCCCGATCATACTGACGTACCACTGCTGGCATCATCGACGAGTCGAAAAGCGCCGAAACGAGGCAGTAAAGTAATCGGAACGAGATCGGATTTTGCACACTACTCATCGTATCTTTTTCCAGCTGCTCCATGAATTGTGCCTATAAACCACTGCCCATAAGCTATGCCAAAATAAAAGAATTGAAATGAACAGGAAGATGACTTTACTCTCACTGAAAAGCGTTTCAGGCAGGCTGACATGATATGCGTTTCAATTCAACAGGTCAATTGCTGCAACAAATATGCGAAACCAAAAACAGCCGATATGTTTATAATTCCCAAATATTAAACTAAACTATCTGATGTGCCGGTAACTTACACAAATCCCAAACATTCAACTATTTTGGCCAAATCCAACCAAATATACAGCAACGTCTGTGTGGAAATTCGATGCACGTTTAATTGCCAATAACTTATAAAAATGATCAGGTCAAATGAAACAAGGAAAAGATGCCATCCTGTGGTGCCGATAAACCCCCCAAAATGTAATGGCCTCGACTCGCGCATCGATATGATCAGCAAGACAAAAAGGCAAATAATACATTATGTTGCCATAATAAACCTCCAACATAACCCCATGAAGGCCTATCCATACGTGTAACATTTGAACAAAACACTAACGGACATAAATGGTAAAACGAGTCTCTAAAATGACAAGAGGGCAATACCGCAGCAGGTTTCTGTGATGAAACCAACGACTTATGGTGAAACAACTTGAGGGAATAGCATCTGGCAATGCCATTTTGTTGGACTGCTACTCTCGACCAACATCAAGGAAATACAAAAAATGGCCTAAAAACGAATGATTTCTCCAAAAAAGAAAAGTTGACAGCAAACCATCGATGATTTTTTCTCGCATGAGAGCACCACGGCAAGCGACAATGCCAACAATTCTCCGATACGATGCATATGGGAGAAATCACCGCTTGGTGCTTGAACCCAATCTAGGCAAATATCTATGAATATGCCACTGCATCCACGCAGACGCCTTACCAATGCCTCGGGCAATACTGAATAAGAAACGGCGTTACAATAACACTTCTTCCTTATCAATTACCCTATTTTATCTCGCATATAGCTGTATTGGAAGCGCTCATTCTACTTACTTACAAATACATAAAGCAAAATCAAATAATTCGCCACCGATGTGGCTTCAAACACTACACATATAAAACTGAACTGGTTTTCACAGGATTTTTGTATGCCAGAGAAAGCATTCAACAAAACGGAGTGCAAGCAGCCGAAACGACTATAGCAGAACACAGTAAACCTATTCGTCTTACTATGACACAAACAGTAAACGGCTTTTTGCACTGATTCATTATGCATTACGACACATACTAGCATCTTTCCCATGAATTTCGATAATTTCACTGCATTAAAAAAAAAAATTTGCCGCTTTCTTTTCGATTATGCTTTTTAGCCAACCAAACTGAAGAAAAACAAAGGCATCTTTCCTACAGAACAAGCCAAATCCCTCAAGAATATTCCTGACCACATAGTTTAAAAAATATTGGATGAAAAACAACCTACCTGAAAGCTCATATCGTGATAAGAATCCATTAATCAAATCGACGATCGAAAGCAATGGCATCGAAAATTCACTAGCGGATATCAATGTCCAGATATCCGATCGCGCCACACTTAAATCACGCTCCATTCGTGAACATAGCGCTAATAACAGCTGCTCTATCTTAAATTAAACTTATATGGTCTGATGCGCAGGCTAGTACGATGCACTCTTTGTAAATTCACCCGTTAAGTCAACTTACTTTGTAAGCATTCCAAAAAGTTTCTACCACGTTTAAGAAATATATCTGTTTTTCTGATCGACCAAGCTTTTATGCTGACGCACGGATAAAACTTGGATCTGTGAATTTCAGGACCTTTTAGACTTTCATACTTCGCCGAAGGGCCCATGAACTGAGATAAAATCATATTTAGGGCAGCCCTTCCGGTTTTCGAATTAGACCGCTCCCTGATAAAGTCATGATGAACACATGCAGTGCCATTCACTGGTAATGAGGAAGCATATGAAGGCTTCAGCAATAAAATAATTGGCTCTTTGTTTTCTTCTCAGTTCCCTTAAAAGTGTGATAAACACCACTTGAGCAAGTTATCACTGTAGAAAGTGCTGAAGAATGCCCATACTTCGAGCAGTTGACACAAATGGGACAGAGATTGCATGTAAGAAAAATGATTCCGTACATATGGAGGGTAAAATATGATCTCAATAATCACTGAGAATGAATCTGATGCAAGGAATGAAATAAAACTTCAGTTTTTCATGCGCAAGCAATCGAGATTCTTTTACCTTCTCCATGAAAATCTTGAAAGTCAAAAAAGTTAACGATTCCCAAAGGATATAATCTCAATCCAGTGAACTCCAGCTGCTTCGATAACTTAAAAGATACTCTGGATTGACGAATCACAAGAAAAACAAAACAACGAATTTCTTTCAGAAGTCGAAAAATACTCGAAATCAATATACCCATCAAAAGTTAAGCAAGCAGTGCATCAATCCTTATTAGAGTCTATACACTTCATTCTCATAAATTATTAGGTACGATGCTAAAATATATCGTTTTTCATCATTGCAATAGTTTACATCGGACAATGGTAAGAATTAACTACAAAAACAATGTAAACAATAAAAGATTTAAGAAAAAAGAACCAACATGTGAACTGAAGATTGAACTGGAAACCAACACCATGTTAAATAAGGGAAATAAATGCGAAAAATCATCAGAGCAATCGTCCGTTCGTTTAATAAATGGAATCAAAATTTTCCTGAAAATATGTCTCCAGAAGTCTATCTGGAGAAAGGAGAATGAGAAGACGGTAAGCATCGGACCTTTAAAAAATTAATAATTTGGACCAACAAATGCCCTCTTCGCAGCTTAATATTTTTTTCGTTCAACCAAAGTGCTTTCCTCAACAACTATAAAACAGATTTGTGCATGAAAAATAAAAATATATATCCGCTGCGTTAAGCCGTCAAAGATATGCAACGAAAAATCTTCGCATTTCTTTGAAAAATGAAGGTTCCTCTTTAAAAAACGACTGCATCCCATTATACACAAGCAGTGAACATGACGGAATACGCGTATAAAAAGATAATGCAACGGAATAAAATCTCTTTCCCAGCAAATAAGTGATGCATGTCAAACTTGATTAAATGAGCCAAAAAAGTAACTAACGATGTTCCATTTAATCGATCAGCGGATGTGATAAACAAACATTTCATCTGACTTTTTTAATGGAAATTAATTAAGAAAAAAGGCGAAAAAAATGGGTCAAGAACTCCTCGTTGTGTAAAGTAATTTTTAAGTCATCGACAGGCACTGGATATAGCTAAACTACTGATAAACTCTCTAAAGAATGTTTAAGTAGGAGAAGACTAAGGGAAACAGGTCAGGCGCAAGTGCTGGTGCATCTTGTCGGAAATTTCATCGGGATGGCATTTCCACTACAACACTATTCCAGATCACAAAGCGCCTGTAAAAAAATCAATTTTTCGATACCCCTCCCCAGAAAAAAAAAATGCAAACCTCGTACCCTACTCAACAATCAACGAACTAAAACTTACTCAGTTACAGAAGTGGCCGTTCGTTGTCCCACGATGTTTGCCGATAAAAAAAGAAGAATGCGATTGGCAAGAGCCGAATTTTCAGAAAGGATCCCTTTGTGTGCATTGTTATCTTTTAGCAGCAAATAGCGCGATATAAGTGCTTCACATAACGCTTCGGCATCGACATCCGATAAATCTGAAACTATGCTGCAACTGATTTGAATGAATGAGCGATATGCATCCACCACTTTAAAGGTGCATAGGTCCGGGTCACCTCCAAAATGAATCGATGATTGCAGGAATCAATCAAACACTGTCGAATTTATTTTAATAAACCAAATAAGGGAGCAATTAATCATTCTGAGAAATCAATCGGTTTTCTCGATATCAAACAATACATTAGAAATAAAACTTAAAACATTGAGAAGTAAAAGGACAACATACATGGAAAAGCTATTGATAAAAGTCGAAGAATATAATCCACATTCAGTAAGTTCATATTGCGAATCCTTTTCACAAATAAGTCAACAAGTTGTGCTGAGCTTGTATTAGCTGCACACCTGAAATGCATCACACATCTTAACAACAAAAGAAATCCGTTAACGGTTCGAAAATATGAGAATGATAACGATGGATGAGGGGAAATCCACCGTAAAAATAACGTCGTATATATATATATATATATATATATATATATATATATATATATATATATATATATATATATATATATATATATATATATATATATATATATATATACGACGTTTTCTCAAATTCTAAATAAGCAAGGTTATAATTCGATTAAGTGCACCATGAAATATTGCAGAAGTTTCCACAGTCAGAAGCTTGTGGTAAAGTCTCTCCCAGATAAAAAATATCCCGACCAAACAACTCTTTAGTTATAGCCAAATCAATTCGGAATGTCACATTTCCCATGTGCCACTGCAAAAGCGATACTATTACGTAGCAGAAAATCAATGCAAAAATAGCAGCGGATATGGGTACTTATGCTAACGACCACAATGGCATCACCTTCAATAATAATAATAAAGTTGGGAATCGAATTCGAAAAACGTAGTAACTCTGAGAAATTGTCACTTTCCAATCATGTATCACAATATCACACTCATATCCAAGGAAATGGACATCAAAGAAGCACTGTGCTAACAATGATAAATAATATATTCTGAATTACTTTGATTTCGATTGGACGAGATGGCCGATGAGAGCATCGAGAATGGATTCTAAACGCTGATCGATGCAAGGCTCAACGATCAAAGATGAAAGTATGGAGATGGCACTAACACATGTACAGAATCCACTCGGAAACTCCGCAATCTTTTTTAATATCACTTCCAACATACTCCTGTAATATATATCTCGAGAATCGCTGCAATGAATACGACACCTCACATGATTTCACTGATCTGAAGAAACACCTGATATGATTTCACTGATCCTCAGCGTGATCTCAACTTGTGGTTTTTTTAAAATGAAAGACACTATACCAAACGTTATTCAGTTACTACTAGGTTTTTGATGAATTACTGCTGAACGCCATTTAAAACGCGCAATCGATAGCATCTCTACTGAGCCAAATTCAAGTTTCAATTCGATAAATTTCCATCCATATCAGCTTTTGATAGTTGTTGATGAACCGTTGCTTTACTCTCTATGCGATCAGACTCCCTCCTCCCTCCTCTATTTGCCATAACGTAAATAACACTAGAATCACACAACTCCTTTCAATAATTAAAGGATCATACATGCTCGAACAATTGGCGACCATTTCGGAAGCCAACTGATATAAATAGGCGAATGAACATATGCCAGAGTCGAGCTTGGCGATCGACGAATGCGAAATGTGCTCAGCCTGAAAGTATTTGCATGATCATATCGTAGAAATAAAACTTCTGCTATAACAAAGGTAAGCTGCACTTGACGACCTAAAATTGAAGAGGGAGGTTAGTGATGACGAGATGTGGAGGTATGTGATGGGGTGGAGGGCTGTGAGAAGTCGGAACAAGGGGTTGCGCCAAACTCTAAACGGAAATTAAATTCAAATATACCATTGTTGCTTGCTTATAAGCACTGAGTAGGTGGGAACGCTGAGATAACAACAAGGTTTTCATTATATTCTTACTTCGAGCACGGCTTAAGCAATAGCTAAACGGGTGAGAGAGACTACCAGGCAATCGAGGAATAGTTCCCTCCCTCTTTTCTGCATGCTGTGATTATGGTTGGTCACGACCACTGCTATGAAAAAAATTCATTGCGTACGTCACTTGTATGGGAGGTCACGGATAGCAAAATGAACTAAAGAAATGATCTGAGTGATGCCGTATATGGGGCTAAGGATACACTGTCGATTATCAATCAAGCCTCACTTGCTGAGCAAAAAAAGACGACAATATCGAAGATCACAAAACACAAGTAAAAGTGCTCTTGTCTACAAAAGAGTTCATATATGGTGAACTAAGACGAAGGAAATGCTACCTGCATCCAGCGGATATCACCTTTTCAAAACACTTCAACAGGTAATAAATCATGCCCTCTAAATTTTTACATATGCTACCTTCTTCATGTTTTCATCAGGACTTTTGGCCTTCTGTGCTCGAATTGTCGTTTCCGAAAGCATCTGAAGGAGCTTCGTGAACGAGTCGAGAAAGCGTTCAAATGTTGAACGATAGCTGTCATTGTTCGCACAAATTTCACCAGCGATTGCACAAGCATCCCTTAGCGTACCGATGAAGTGATGTTGAACCAACAACGATAGTGCGTCCAAACAAATCAGCAATTTCCTTTCCACATCCACCGATAATGACAGAGACAACGATGTCGCATCCAACACCCACGTCAGACATCTTCAATTTATTTTATTAGTAAGGAAGAAAGGTGATGATCTTCAACCCGCTCTATAACTATTTTTCACGATAGCTTTGAACGGCATCAATCGTTCATTAGCCATCAGGAAGAAAACGAACATGCGAGAAAATAACGCCAATCATCGCGATATCAAACAACATCAAGTGTCTAAACGATGTTAATCCCATCTCAACAACAAATTATGCTTCACAAAATATAATATAAAATTTCTGTCGCCTTTTCAAATAATACAAATTAATTTACTCACGTCTTATCAACGAATTGCAGATGTATACGAAACTTACGCATTACCATTTAAAAACTCTAGACCAATTTCCGCAAGAATTTGAATGGAACAAAGAAAGCGAAGATTTCTTTTCCATTGGAGACACTATGCTTTCTAGCTGTATATCTCCAAGTATTAAAAAACTCGAAGAAAGGATTCGACTGAGGGAGAAAAGAGGAAGACGTCGAAATAATAATAAATAAATAAATCGAAATAATAATAAAAAATCGGAATAATAATAAATCATGAATCAGAAGAACCTGAAAAGAAGTTCGAAGTATGCACAGAAGAGATCAGCGGTGCCTGAATCGACGTTTACTGCCTGCATACTTCCCTTCAGGCCGTAACTGATATTATCTGCGATCTGAAATAATATTCCACCTGATAAAGCAAGATTCAGACTGCCCTATAAGGCGGTGAAATAGTGGTATAGATTAGATTCGCAATGTCACCACCTCTACCTCACACAACACGGGTTATCTGCCTAGTGAAAACCACTATGATAGCGCTTCTCAACAATGCAGTGGAGATGTGAGGTTTTGGCGATTCTAGCTGGAAAGTCTGGAAATCAAAAGGATTTGAACGCAGCATACATAGAGAATAACAGCTGGTGATGGTTTGTGAGTGTAATGACTATCAGTGATCTCAGTAAAAGAGTTTTGCGATCCGAAGAGAAAGGCAGTCGCTGAACGTTTCAGACTGTAAAAACACTACTTTCTAAAAGCAAATGATCCCCCCTCCTATGGAAAGCAGAATTGTCGGTCAAAACGAATAGGGCTTGTGTGAACTTTCTTCTCAGAGGAAGTTATGAACAATCTCTGTCCGTACCTTACTGTGAATGGAAACTGCCTCTCAAGATTATCGCATGAATATTTAAGCTCCTACTCCAGAGAGCTCATCGGTCATGTAAAGACCTCGAAGCCAAAGATGTAGAGACTTTCGCGTCCTTGGAAAGTGTTACATTCAAGTTGCTGAAGGATTCTGATGCTGGAGCTATGGTCTTTTTCTGGGCTCCGGACGGCCACAATCTGCGCGCAAAATTTCTCTACAGACAGAAGCTGGAGGAGTTTTTTTGAGTTCAAAGACCCAGCACGAATCGAAATTAAGTTTCCTCCTGCAGCTGGGACCAAGGTCAAGTCTTTTCAACTGTCCCCTCCTCTTCTAGAATGCAAAACCTAAGCAATGGCCAAGGGTATTCATGAAGCATAATTGTAGCCAAGTCGCTTCCTTTCTGAGGGCTAGAGCTAAAACAGCAGCCAATTATTTTTGGGAGTCGGCAAAGGTTTTCAACTACCTGGAGTTAAGGCTAGCATATGGAAGAAAGAGACGAATTTTTCTAAGGCAGAGCTTAGGTCAGAAGCAGGCTTCTCTGAAGATTTTTCTAATGTCGGATTTGGAGCCACACCCATCGAATTTTCCGTACTTTGTGAGTGCTAGACTCGCCAAGCGTTTTTGCAGTCAGTATGATTGAGTGCAATAACGCTTGGCGAGTACAGCATCCTTCTCGTTGAAGAAAAAACAGCTTTAATTGGCGATACTTGCTGAAATGATAGCAACTATGCAAAGGTTCCAGTAGTGAAGGGTTTTTGGGCATACACCGATGAAAAATGTCACATTGAAATTCAGGAAGCTTTCTGATTCCGGAAGGCTAACAGCATTTTCTTCGAATCCCGGTGAGTCCGAATCCAGAACGGAGCCAGCCCTCTGCACAAAGCCTAAGATAGATTTTCTGGAAGCCGAATCCGGATCTTTGCTTCTTCGCTTCTAGTAACAGTTGGCAACAATTCACTTTTTTATGGGTCAGAATAACTGAGTGCATTACTATTTCATAACCACTGAGCGGTCATTACCAATTTCTCGATAAGTCGAAATTATCGCTGAAAGAGAAACAAGAATGATTACGTGTTTAGAGAAGGTAATTGAGAATTCGATAAGAAGTGGCAAAGATTTTGGATGCTTCTCGATGTGAATTTCGTTTTGAGCCGAAACGAATGCACCTCTCACAAGCAACGATGCTAATACCGTCCAATTAGCGAATTCATTCACGTCGTTTATATCTGTAATAGACATTACATATATCTAGTTTGCTTAAAGAATATTTCTATGGCAATCACCACCATTAGGTGAATGATCCAACTTCGCAGTGAAGACACTATCGACTTATGGATAAAAGTTTAAATGATATTAAAATAAAGCAACACTTGATAAGACTTTTGAAGAAATCAAGTGTGAAATCAGGTAAATAAATCAGGAAACTGAACACTAGATCCCTACGATATCGCAACGACGAATTAATAGTGCCCACTTGCATAAGCTGTGTTAAGCGAAACAAGAAGGTCGCGTTAAAATGAGAATGCTGCAAACCATTACCGATCTTTGGGCAGCTCCTTTAGCTTCGTATCTATCGAAAAAGCAACAAAAAATGTTAGCAATATTTTATAATAATGGTAAGAACAAGTGATAAACAAAAGAGTCTGAGCATGTAGCTGTCCCTAAACCTTCTTTCCCTACCTTTTTCTCAAACAAAGATGCTTCAGTGATGGCGTGAGAATATCTAAAATACCACTTACCTCAACAACAATTAAAATATCCTTACCTGAATAACGTATGCCGGTGAAATTCTTTTTCAACAAATAAAAAGGTCTTAACTACCATGAATTCAGACTTTATGTGCAACAGTTTTGACGAGTACATAATTTTATCGATGTTATCATTGGCATTTGATATGACGGAGTGCATAAATACACAACTTGCGACGATCACTCAAATCTTCTCCCTCTTCTCTCTCGAAAACAGAACATCCTCATGTGAACATCACGGGCACTCGTCACCACCTGTTCCTAATAAAATGAGACCCTTAATTCTATCAGAGCTTCTTTCAGCATGAATTTTTCACCAAGTAAACGAATAACTTTTGGGTAGTTTACAAATACTTTTTGACAGAAAGGCTAATAGGCAAGGCTTCCTTGAATCACCTGCACGCATTTCGCAGCCAGATGAAGCGCAACTGCTGACAGCACCATCCGCTAGTGCTCCGTTCGATGATTTCTGTGTATATTAGGTGATACAACCGTACTTGTGATCACTGGTGGCCACGTTGAATGCATCGCATGAAACCACAAAATATCGCAAACACTTCTCCACTGTGCATGCACAGAACTGCTTATAAGACTCCGTTTTATGCTATCAAAAACGTAATATGAAAAAGTGCAACAAATCTTAAGCACTGCGGTGCTAACCTGGTATAGAAGTTTGCAGGAAGTTCCTTATAATATCGGGAAACCGATTGTTAATGGTAAAACTTGAGATCCTCGGTAAAATTGAGAGTGAATAGGCCACTGATTCAAAAAGCGAATGTGTTTCGGGTACATGGCCAATGCATATGTTATGTAGTATATACAAAGTCGCATCATCCAAATCATAGCAATCGCCTGAAATTTGATTAAAATTTGAGAGAATACAAGTAAAGCTGCGTATGTAGAGCAGCGAAGCAGAAAACAACGGCATGTTTTCATACGAACAAAAAATGTTAAAGCAAATTGGCAAGAATGAAATGCAAATGACTGATTCAAGCTAGAAATATACTACATAACTCTGTTTATAACGCGTACATTTATGTACAACCGTAAGCATACTCTCATTAGAACAGCAAAAAGATAGCCTTTTAAAATTGGACAGTCTGTTGTTTTTGACGTCTATCTATTCAAATTTTCCACTTTCATGTTCAACGAATTTGCATTTGCGCTGTTTGATAGGTGCTTGTATGCTAAAAATCAACATTAATTTTTTATATTGTAGCAAAGATATGCTTGCTTAAGCTTTTCCGCTAAAATTAGACCTAGCCATTCTTTTATAAACGTTCTTTTAGAGGCATCAGAGAAACCAGCCGACGTCTTCTAAAGTGCAATATGCAATATGTGTATAACATTAGCGCTTTATATGGATGTTTTGTAGGTGTTTTATGTTGACCATGTAATGTTGGAACTGTAATCAAAAGAAAATAATTACCCGAAGGTGTAGGGGCATGATCTTTAAGGCTCATTGAAAAGCCATCAGAATCCTCATGAAGAAGATACTCGGAGAAAAAAACCTGAAAACGCATCAATATTTAGGAAAATTTATCATTTTAAAGTTTTTCCACTTCGAACAGCCAAAAAAAAAAAAAAGAAATGCGAAGAAAGGTAAACAATAGAAATCTACTAAACGTGGAGAAAAATATACACCGGTACAACATAAGGTCTGCATTTGCTAGATTTCAGTGCCTACAAAATAGTGACGTTTCAGCTATGGTTCCGAATGACGGAGGTGTTTGCAGCATGAACCATGCATGGTGCACATATGAAAGTCAGATCCAACTGCACTAAGCTCTCAAATTAAAGTACGATCCTCTCTCTAGTCACTAAACCCCGAGACGGAGAGTGAATGCAATAGGACGATGAATGGGGTGTTTTAATCGCATTTGCACTTTGAAGGATCCGCTTCCTTTTTCGGTCACCAGACGTCGCGAAGGTCCCTATACTCTTTATGTTCTACACTACCCTTCAGCAGTTCCTCCGTGAAACACCCACCACATAAATGAGCATAGGCAAGGCTTTCAAATGAAGGCAGAGGCAGAAGCTGCACCATACCACAGCATGGGCTACTAGTCCCTTCATCTATCACTACTAATACTGGCTCCTGAAAGAACTTGTTCGGAGGCATTTAAAATTCGAGGCATCTAATGGCCATGTTAAACTGCAGTGAGAGCGCGGAAAGAGTTTGGTTCTATCGCACCAAATGTGAATACGAGTTACCAAACTAAAAACTGCAGTGAAACTGCATAAAAGATATTATTACTTAGAATGAATATTGCTATTCGCAAGAACGATATAAACATGTAATCACTATATTAAAGCATATGAACGTCTGTGACTTCTATCATGTGAGATGCCAATTTTTGATTCCCAGTGTGCCCCTACCCTTCCAAAACAACAAAGGCAAACTTCTGTGTAAATCTGTGTATTGTAAAAGTTATCGGAACGTCTACAAAGGATCATTTATGCCAAGGATGCGCAATTCATTAATAGGTACCCCTGTCGTGCTGCACGAGAGCACGCTTCGAGTAGCGTCGATTTATCCTTCTGGACCCCGAGTGAACTGTGGCGTCGCTTTCATAGCGTCGTTGAGATCCGTTGTTCCCATCCACAGTTGCTGGTTATCTTGATGGCGATGTTGTTGGTTAGCAGTTGTTGAAGTGTGTTGTGAGAGTATTTGAAGTCTTAGTCACACTGTTTTGTCTTTCGGCGCTCATGAAAAATGTTGTTCGAAAATTGCTTCGACAACCCCTAAGCGCAAACTACATTAAAAAACCATCATTATGGGTGCAGAACTCAATAAAAGACTAACACAGATGTCTTTTCGATGAGATGTCGATACTCTCGCATCGCTTTCAGAGTCTTCCTCATCTGCGCGGCTGACAGCAGTGAAAGGCGTACACTCGAGACGTGAGAGCGAATGCAACAACGCTGGTTTATGGGTCTCATAAATGAATTCTGAGAGTGTTGCTGAACTCAAAAATTCATTTAGTGATTCGGAAATTATTCGCATATGTGAACTATTACCTGAAAATACTTCATTTATTATAAATCACTCGTTGGCATTAAATGATGACGAGCATGACTTCAATCGAATGGATCTCACAGTGATCACTTTCAGCACAACGTACGTCAATGACTAGTTGTGAGCATAGCATTGAGCTGTTTGTTCATTACGTCCATAAATTTTAATGCAGCATCGTTTTATCATTGCCTACGGTGATTAAGTTAGTCGATCCCTCACTTACAAGCAGCGCATCGATTGCTTTTAAACAAAACGACAGTGACTGTAAAAAGTATTCAGCTATTGTTGACTTCGTTTGCGCTATCCTTCTTTATTCTTCATTTGCCCCACATGTCCTTCTTTGAAAAGACAAACAGCAGGAGGAATTACCATGAGTGGGGTTGAGATGAAGTCGGGCGACGAGTGAGAGCAACAAGGAGGTGCGGTAACTGCTGGGATCACTGTGCGAGAGTTGTAAGGCGAGACATCCCAACAGACGTAGACGCCATCCTTCGAGTTTGTGTGGCTGAGGCACGTCATCGTCCTCTAATGCCATCGATGTGTAGCCTCCTCTTACTGCAACTTCATGTGAATGAAATCACTACGATGAGAACAGCAAAAATTAAAAGCAAACGGTTGAAAAGCTCTTTTTTCTCATAAAGTATGCCGTTAAGGTCGGTTTGCAGTTCATACGACAATCAGACGAAAAATCAGTTCATTCCTAACATGGCAAACAGGTAAACGACGTTTCTTTTCAACATTTGCAACCTAGATTCTAGGTAATAGACAAAAGGGCGGTGTTTTTATTGCGATTTGAGAGTGAAGTATTTTGACTGCTCTATTTTCAACAAGAAGAGGGAAAGATGCAAGAGGCTTCGTTTTCTCAAAGAAAAGATTTTAACGAGTAATCTACTGATTAAACGAGTTCTTATGATCGCTGTATCTTTTTATATTTTGTTCAATAAGTTGTTCTGCTCTTTGTTGTGTTGATCTTGATGTGATCTCTCGCTAAGTGGAACCTGGTTTGCCTTAGGGTGAGTCCTTCACACGCCAGAGTGATCGACAAAACAGATGGAATTTTACATAAAAAGCGCATTCCTAGCACTTTTTAGCTGTTGAAGTAGGGTGATGTAACATTTGTTCAAAGGATGATCCCTCGTTTTTCGGCCAGTCCCCTCTATTGAGAACGGTTCCTGGATAACACTGTTTATGATTTTGACATTGTTCTCATGCATTTAACAACTCATCCCGTTTTTGGAGTTGTTCATAATTAAGAATGACTGGGAAAGCATATAAGTATGGACCCCGATACATGGTACATATATTTCTCGTTGGCACCATTAGCCTCCACCCCTTCCAAACACCACCCACCCACCATCCTGCCACATCATTTCCTCTAATATTCTCCTATTATTCCCATTAACCTCTTCCGCTACTATTTTTTACATCCTTCATCAACGCAGTACATTTCGCCCCTTCCCTCTCTATCACTTTCTTAAAAACTGAGCTGCATGATAACGCTTTAATAATCTTGCTTATCAATCTTTCATGACATGAAACATATGCTACCTGCGATTCAATCAGTGTAAAATGTTGCTCGACAATTTGGCAGAACTCATATTGATTTCTAGGCATATTTTGGTTTTTATAAGTTTGTCAGATGGGGGATTAGTCTAATATTTGCCACAAGGGATCATATCCATCAAATTGTCTCAACGGTTCTCGAGCTCCAACAGTCGAACAGATAGGCACATATATACTAACACGGCACACGAGCTCGGTATACCACAGTATGAGCTGCAAATGCAAATTTGTAACAAATGATAAGGAAAGGCTTCCAATGTTGATTAAACATTAAAACAGTTTCTATGAGCGTATGCACTTTTGCATGTTACGTAATCACCATGTTTAGTTGAAGATTCATACATGAAGGTGGCATAATTTGCTACCTAATTCCGCGTCGTACTCTGTTATCAGACTTCAAAATAATTTCCGGCTGAGGGGCTTATGCAGTGGGGTTGTTCGTGTAGGAAAGCACACATGAAATATAACGCACAATCACGTATATTCCATTTGGTTAATTTCAAACTAGTTGCTAAATGCGAGGGAAAGCACAGCAGTCGATTTTTTGGGACGTTTTAAAATATTTTAAAGCGAAGGTGGGAAGAACAGAAAGAACGTTTAAGAAAGTGTCCTCTGGTGTAACCTTTAAATCTAAACAGTGATAACCTCCTATTCAAAAACTTTTCAAATTTTCTTCTAAAGGAACAAAGGAAGGAAAACTCTAAAAGCAAAAAGGAAAACATGACAACCAGAAAAAGAGGAAAAAAGACACCACAGCCTGTACATGTCTCATCATGTGCAAAAAGTCACACGTACGCACGCACGCGAGCAACACGATCGCAGCATAAATTTAAATTCGGCGCCTTTTTCGGAGCTATCGTGCTATCTGTTTGTGTTAAGAACTATCGCTCGCTACATCCTGAAGAGTATGAGTTCAGTGCGGTACCGGAAGCAGGAGAGGGGGAGACCTGAGTGGTGGTGAAGGATGCTACAGGTTTACGGCTACGGGTCTAGTCGGCAAGGAAACCTTTCATCCTGTCGAGGACATTGCTTTTTTATCACCGAAAAAATGAATGAATATTCTTAGAGAATGGCAGTTATTTAAAAACTTTGCCACCGATCAAAAGACCGTTTCTGTAGTCCTTCGCAAATGTAAATTTCTTCAATAAACACAATTTTACCTTGCTGTGACCGAGAATATTTTCTATCCTATTATGTGCTTTTGCTAATTCCCTTATACGTCATATATATGTCCTTGTTTGTTTGCCTAATTGATTTGTTTGAGAATCATTGCACATAGAGTTATGAGCATTGACAGTTATAATCCCCACCTTTTATAATTTGAGTCATCTTGACCTATCGATTTTGAAAAGTTAAGAACATTTTTAAATAGCATAAACATTTGCATGCTTTCTGCACTGGTCGACTTTTCGTTTGCACCAGATGGATTTTTATAGAAGGTTTGCGCAGGTGTTCAAACGTGATTCACGTTTATTATTTATGAGACTTTATTATTTAAGCATTCTCTTCGGCCCTCCTTTACTGCCTTTATCATTACTCCTCTCCTACACAGCTTTCTTTGCATTTTTACTCTACATATGGTTTTGCTGCAATGATCGCAATGTATTATTTCACACTACGCCAACTTGTAGAGCAAATAAAATGAACCTGCTATTTGAAAGCATTGAAAATTTTGCTTGGATATGATTAATGCATGAAACATCACTTTATACATTATATATATATATATATATATATATATATATATATATATATATATATATATATATATATATATATATATATATATATATATATATATATATAAATGCATAATTTGCAGCCAATGCCATAAAAATGAAGAGTTGTTTGTTGCATTTGTTTGCCTGCAGGAAATTAAATGAGTGAGATGCTTAACGAAGTGACGGTGATGCAGTTGGATATTCGTAGAAGTAGAAAACCGATGAAGGTAAATGTGAAAACAGTAGACTGTGAGCACTTATTCACGTAAATCAACCGTTTGTCTCACACCATTTACTTATTCTGCACAAAGTTCTCACCTGCAGTTAATTTGCTTACAGTGAATCCACCTGTTGGTAATCGACTTCACGTGTATATGTGTACGAATGTCCGTAGATTAATCTTTGGAAACCAAAATAGCATTCAACCATTATAAATGATTTTTTGTTGTTGGGAAGGATGTCCCTATTTCAAAAGAAACAGTCTAAGAAACTGAGAGAATTTAGAAACGAGAAAAAATTTTCTGAAAATGATGGCCTTTTGAGAGTTGGTTTCCTTGTAACTGAAATTAAAAATTAGTTCTTTCCTTCAGAATCCATCAGCGTTCCGAAATCACTTAATACCAGAAGAATTTAATCTCAGTCTCACGCATTACTGAGCCGAAAAAGCATCAGATTCTATGGGTCGATTTTGACTTAATTGTGAAAATTTTTCTATTGATAGCGTTAGGCAAGCACCAGCTTCTGCTCTTTCAGCGCAATTTCCTTTTCAAATAAGAGCCAGGCCGTTTAGCACTGCTGAGTGGAGCATAATTTGGGAGAAATAATAATTGCTATTCAATGGGCCGCTTTCGTAAACGTCTAGCTAACTCGCAGAAAATTGTTTTCAGCCTCAGCCACAATCCCTCTTTCCACTTCCAGTGCAAATCAGCGCGCATTTGTTCAGCGAAGTCCACTATGAATCCGAAAATTCTCCAATGGAATTTGTTTGACTGTGGCGCGCTTCGTATCTATAAAGTTGGCTCTATATGATACAGTTGTAGCAAGTAATAGGTAAAGTAATTGGTAATTTACGCTGCTATAATTTGTGACATGCTGACTCTCAAGCGCAGACTTATATGTCACTGAACTGAATTTGAATTGAATCACATATTTTACTGACACATCTATAACGTTATAGACGTTAATATACACAACATATGAGCGCGTCGTTATTAAAGCAGTAATTTGTGATATGCACCTGCAAAGGCCGATATACATTTTAGTCGCCTCTAGGCATGACGGCAATGTTGCTTTCTGCCTGAGCCTCTTTTCTTCTAGCATTAGTTTTGTTTCACTTGATATGGTGTCTTCTTATACACGTTGCTAATATATATAGTCGACCTTTTCGATATCCACTCGCATGCTTATTTTCCGTCTTTTCGTAGTTTTGAAATATTCGTATCCATAGGCTGTTAACATTAGTCAGTTTATAAAATTGTTGAAAGTTGTGGTGGTAGTCGAATTTAGTCGAATGCTTAATAATTTTTGGAGGATGCGTTTGTCTTTATCGATGAAGCACTGACTAAGCAAAAAGAGAATTTCTGGTAGCATAATTATTTCAATAATCATACAAACTTTTTAATTATTAGTGGGTGTATAGTTTTCAAGGAAATAGAGAACCTTTCATGTAGCAACAAATATTCGCCTAGTTCTTCAAATGAGTCTTATGCGTTGAGTTTCTGAATGAAGTGTAAAAATTTTCTTCAATGAAGTGTATCAAAGTCTATAGCACTGAGGCTTATCCATTAATTTGTTTCATCAATGAAAAATGACTGTCAATGTGTCGAAATTTTTCGAAGAATATATATAGAAGCGAATTCGTACGGTCGTCGATCCTTTACAGTCGATAACGCAACTGATAATCCGATAATTAGCTGGCAGCGTACATATTACCCTTAGACATTAACAAATGCATGTGACTCGGTTAACTCACATCTATTGCTCGAAAAGCTTCTTAACTCTTATGAACTCAGTCTACAACTTCAGCTCTTATGAAACACTTCTTTGACAGAATAGTGATAACCAGTATTAACACTCATACCTCCAGCGAAAAGTTGGTGGATATATAAGTCCAGCAAGGCGTAGTATTTCCTCCGCTGTTACTTACCTTTTACAGTTGTTAACCGAGAACTTGAAATTAGACGACAGCAAACTGACCTATGACCGGTGACGTGCAAATAATTCAAGCAGAAATAGCTCCAGAAGTCAACATGCTGCCAATGAAAATGGGGCTGAGGTGCATGCAGAAATAACATTTTTAAGGATCTACACACGGTAAGCAGATACGACAATCAAAAACTGATATCATCTGCGTCACCTGACTTAGATGTTCAAAACGGTAGACTCCCAAGTAGAATTACCTTAGCGAAAGCATTTAGAAACTAAAAGAGTATCTGCCCATTAAGAAGTATTTCTAAAACGTTTCGAAAAGCTGCATGAAAGCTGGACGAAAAGCTCTTTATCACCTAAAAACTAATGCCCTCCGATAATCGAAAAAAAGAGGTGCTGTCTTTGCGTTATTACTTTCATCCCGCAGTAATCAGATACCCTTGCCTGTGACTGCAGTGTGGAATCAACGCCGTTCCTATCTGAATAAAAGTCCAGAGGTGAATATACCTACATGCTAGGAATGTGATATTCTAAAAAGCCCGATGGATGCACACATGCACGCCTTATTCTAAAAAGCCCGATTGATGCACACATGCACGCCTTTTCTAATCGCTGATAAACATGTTCAAAGAGAAGTCTAGTCTAGAACACCGGCACTCAGGGCTGGATTAGAGTTAAATCGAAACAGGATAAACAACTGGATGAGAAATCGGAGCTCCAAAAGCTCCCGAATACTGACAGAAAAGATGAGGATGTTCTTTTTTTCTAGAGTAGAGTTATGAAGCAGAAATATTCCCAGTCAAGACTTTCAGTTTAAGAAACTTTCGAGCAGGTGAACGATTCAGAGGTTCGTCGAATACCTTGAAGGGTTAGACCTCATCAGCGATATGTGAGCATAAGCTGAGGTGAATGAACATTGCTTGCGTACACACTTAATCTCGGAGGGGTGATGATGTTTAGCTGTCGTATGGAGGATGCCGTCAGTTTCCTTTGGTCGCTCTACGACATCGCGACATGCCTCACTGCATTGCAGCTAGTCGCAGCACTAGCCGTTGTTCGTTGTCAGAGCGCGAGGCTGTCCCTAAGAACGGAAACGAAAATGCAAATGTTTTTTGGCGCTTTGGTCTGTGTGGTGTTCGCCGCATTCTGTTTTGAGACACCCTTCCAAAATGCTTTTCTCTACACCTATATGTTTCTCTGTATATATGAGATTTGCTATTACCTCTACGGTTACTTTTCGCTAGATGCAATATTGCTTCATTTCTTATAGAGAGTGGATTGCTCTTTCGATAATTCAACTTGTTTAGATTAAAATCTCAATGTTTATGAAAATTGTAATCTTTCATGCGTACGAAAGCAAACATCTCCAACTTCAGCTGCATCTCCAACATACAAATATACCTTTTTGATGCCAGATAAAAAGTTATAGACAGCATAATGATTATAGCAAATGACAAACCATTGCAGAAGTTTTCTATCTTAAGCAATATCTTGATTAACCATTCTCGAAGTGTTGTATAGGTGGGGTTGCTCAATCTGAATGCAGAGTTTACCATTCTATTTGCGTTAGGTATCCGTTTATTGCATACTGACAAAAATATCGCCAATCTTTCATTAGCGATTAAGTGAATAAAATAAATTTTGGTAGAAATATGAACATTAAGGATCTGGTGAGGATCTATAATGCCTTTTCCGCTTGAAACAAAAACCAAAAGTAAGCTCGAGCTATTTTACTACTGCGATTTTTTCAGTAAGGCATAAGTACCTATCTGATCAAAGTAAATATGACTGCATTGTAGTGAATTTTTATCTCTCTTCTCTTTTTTTTTCCAACGTTAAGCGATGACCAGTGTTCATGTTTAACAGTTTTGATCCTTTGCTTCGTTTTTTTTCAATTCCATATTTGACAATCTACCATTTTTCAAAAGACTTTTCAACAATCACATCGAACTCTATATATTTCAGAACCTCATTCCGATCGTTTGATCAACTCAAAATAATAAAAGAAAACTATTTGCAGAGACATTTAGTGATGAGCTTTATCACACAATAATTTGTGTGCATCGTGCAAGTCGCCGAGTTGAATAACGTTATTCGTACTGTGATATGGATCTAGGATTATAGCTTGAAATGGTAGTCGTCATATTCGGGGAGAGCGAAAAGCGAACAAATTTTCCCAGGTGGAATGCAGCAGTTACACTCAGTTGCCTGTACAACATATCCGAATTAATGGAACGTATTTGATTGCTGAGAGATGAATTTGATAGAATGCAACCGGAAAAAGCTGCGTTACAGAGTCGGAAACGACTTGAACGATGATTGAATGTGACCACATCCGGAGCTCAATCTCCTTCATCTAATGGATACTCAACATTTCCTATAATTCCGACATTTTCCGCCTCTCAGTGATATTGCAGTACGTCAGTCATCCGTTAATAGCATGCATAGGCATGTTTCCAAAAAAAAAAAAACTTCAGATAAAGATTCTTTGAGCTAAGTTTTCTATTTCGCTGCTTTTTACACTATTTTTCTTAAGATAATTCAAAATGCAAAGAATGAAATCAGAACGTTATCAATTTTTTTTTGGAGAAACGTTTTTGTTATTCGTTAATCGTTGAAAACTAAATGACAATATTATAATGGACGGATGAAGTGATCGCACTATTGGACAGCTCACTCAAAATTTGGTCTTAACGGATAGCTGAGAAAAGTTTTGTGGAGAATTTCGGTGCCGCTTATCGAAACAATTTGGGAGAATTCGATGCAATTACGCCGTCTACGCCGAAATGCTAAAGAATGCTTACGTATACTTATGTGGCATTCTTACATTATAACCATACGGGGCAATGCAATAGGTGCATGCCATACTAGGCAACGAACCGTATATTTTGCTTTGTAGCCTATGTCTCAGGTTTTTGCTTTTTGCATTTCCTGATGCGATCAACGATTCTTTTGAAGTCATATTGGTACATTTACTATTCCAATCTAGATGTGAACAATACACTGAAGTCCTCAAATTTCTCCCAATTTCATCCTTTCCCATCTTCTACACAAAAATTGCATGCTAAGTTATGATTTTCCTCTTCACTTCAATTATTTGAAGAAATTGCTAACAGAAATCATTCTGTTGTTGCGTTTGATAAGTAACTCATTGTTGAGGAAGGAAGAAGAATTTAATTTATAATTTAAAATTCTTCTCAAAATATTCACTATTACTTTCTAAGATATTTTATCACTTACTCAGAGCTGGTTGAACTCCTGTCGAAAATACTCTTAACGAAAAATAATTCTGCAGTTTTTGGAGATCAAAGGTTACCACAACTTTTATAGGCTTTTTCAACAGCCGTTACTTTAAAATGTGAATGCATATAATTAAAGGTGCAGACGGCGGCTATGCCTAGTATGCTATGATCCACATATGGACTGTCTACGTGAAGTTAATCTCTACTTATGGTTACAGCTTTCTAAGGGAATCATCGATGCGGACCTTCAATGAATCATCAATGTGTTGCATTTTACCCTTGTTAATCCTCAAATTTCTCCAAGTGATATGAAATAATGCAAATACATTTGTGGATGGATATTATTTGGATATAAATCTGAGAGCCTTAGTTCAGGAATATCTCATCTCTTTAGCATTTCCATCTATTCTCCTCGTTGAAAATGTAGGAGGAGTTTCGACGGAGTGAAATAATGGATCGAAGAGATGTGGCTTAAGAGTGAGCGGGGTGTTGGAGTGTGCAAAGAAGACGATCGAGCGTAAATGGATGTGACGATGAGAAACGCCACTGGGGGGTTAACTTTGGGCACAAAGCTCCACTCGCAATAAAAACTTCATTATGCGCACTTTGTTCGGCGTGTTTAGCACTGCAACACCCTTTCAGCCATTCCAATACTGCAATCGAATCGACATACTTCATCCATACATTGATTTCCTACTGCAGTAGTGATCATTCGCAAGTCGGTCATTGCCTACTTGTTCATTGCATGCGCTTAAAACTTAGAACGCTTCCCTTGAAACAATATGCTCCAAAGTTTTTGCAGCGATTGAACAAGAATTTTGAGGTGGGGGGGGGGGGAGGAAGATAGGAAGGGACGAAGCAATAATGGGCAAGTTTCGAAGTTAATCGTATATCCAAATAAATAGTTTGGAAGAGTGAATTAGAATAATGACGCCATGTAACCCAACTATGTGGCTGCTTATGAATACACTTACTTTTTACTTAACTCGTCGAATGTTATAACTGCTTTAAGCAACTGATCTATGTCCTGAAGCTCATATCGCCCGCATTCTTTTTCGAAATCGAAGTATATTTGAAAAGGAGCTTATCTAGTTGGTGAAGGTGAAGGCTATAGAGCTATGCAGCTACCGTTTTTCGAAGTGTTCATATTCCAAGGTCAAGGCGAAATCTATTCCATAAGAATTGGCATGGAGAGCTTATACTGAAGATCGAGCTTGAAATTGAACGGAGAATTTTTATCTGTTAAGAGTCTTCGGCATTCGTCACTTTCTGATGTATATTCGAAAATGAGCTCACAAAAGGAAGGGCTTAGAAAGGAGAAAATGGCATAACCCCGTAAATGAATATAATGCGTGAATTTTTTTTGTTCCAAAGAATTTTAGCTTGAAGCGTCGAAGAATTTTTGTATGCGAACATGATGACTCTATCGCTTGAGAGAGTTTATTGGGAATACGTCAGAAAAGTACTTGATCGACAAAAGTTGTGGAGCATCCAGAAGCTTGATAGTTAACCATCAACTATAAAGCGGAGTTGATTACTGAAGTGGTATGTGCTTATGATATTCTGCCGCTTGTTCTAGGCTAGCGAAACAATACTTTTGATGAAAAAGTCGACCAAATTTTAGTAGCGGGTAAAACGAGGTATTGTCCTAGTTTTGATTTTGGGAAAGTTCCGCTTATTCTCGATATTTATTAGCACCTCACCCCTCGAATCGAATATTAATGCGGTAAGAGGAGATTTAAGGCAGTGGAATCAGGATGTGACAGAGGATTAATGTATGGGAACTTGCAAACTTATTCGCTTGCTTTAGGCAGCATTTGCTTTGAGCAAAGATGTACAGCGCAAATAACTAATCCGGCGTTTACTATGATAGGTGTTTTTCGAAAGACGCTTGCACAAATATTTCCACTTGTATCCATACTTGAAAATGAGCCTTTTTGCGCCACCGTTCGTAGAAAAGTTTTCTTTCTTTCTTCTTATTGCAAAATAGGAGTATAGCTCCGGCTAGCAATAAAAAGACATCATATGCGAAAGGTGAGCAAATTTTTTGAAATATTGACTTTCATCATAGAGTGCATGAAAAATAATTATTGGTGCCTTCAGGGTGGACATGAATTCTGACGGAGGTACTCTTAAAGCTGTCGCAGCGAAGATGTTGTCGATCAAGGGAGTGGCTAGATGCCCCAGTTTCAGTTTGAGATATCGAGCTATCCATGGGGCTAGACCAAAGTGTTCCGCTGGATGCAAGTCGAAAATCCCATGTGTTCAAGAAATGTAGAAAATATCACCGACAAGATGGTGGTTTAATGATAAATGGGCGACCCTCCCACGATACAAAGAAGGGATGTTGAAAATGGTCTGCTTGACACTTCTGCTAGCCGATGCAGAGACGTTAAATTGAATTTGAGCACTCGTTTATCTTTACGATTTCTTGTCGACGTCACACATTCTTTTTTGTCCACTCAACCGCGAATTCCTGCTCGACAAAATTTGTTAATTGCAGAAATATTAGCATCACTTGCCTGATGTTGCAATCACAATAAGGAAGCTACGAAACATCACCGTTTTAAATCATTTTCATTGCATAGTTAGGAACTCAAATAGAGTGATAATAAAATCATTTTTTACTAAAGCAGAAGTTACGCTAATTTCCTTCTCAAAAATGTGAATGCCTCAAGGCTGCGAATATGGTGCTGAAATGAATATCGCGACTTATAAGGATTGTACAGAAGTAGAAATATCGGATGAATATTATCGAAGTTGCTGCTTCTTCCCCATTATTCAGAACTTGTAAAGCGCAAACAAAAACTTGCAAAAAAAGAAGCCAAAGTTTTAATGCAATCCTCAACCAAGCTTCAATCACCATATCACAGGTACATAGAGTTTCCGTTGAGATTCTTTGCAAGGTAGCAGTTGTTGTAGCCACTCACACGAAGGATGATTTATAAATGACGGAAAAATCGATTATCTTTTAGCGCTTAATAGATAATAAATTCGTCAGGCCATTTTAAAAATATTCGAAGGTTGCAGATTCATAGTTATTTGTTTGTTGATGAATTCATATTCTAATCTTAGCTTTTTGATCGCTTCGTTATAGGACTAGTGCAGTTTTCGATCGCATATTTATGAACGCAACTTGAAGTGTGGTGTGTGCAGAAGAAGGCGTATATCGAACCACACCACAGTAATGGTTGGTCGAGAGTTGAGTGGAGTAGATCTCGAGTATCCGTCCTTTGTTGGCGGCCTGTCACAATGCTCCGATGTTGCTTTTACCAGATATATTAGCCCAATAACGCGACAGCACTTTCTAGGAAGCAATTTTTTGGTATAATTCATCCGTTAAGTGGTCGACGCTGAGGGTAATATTTTTGAGGATGCTATGCGCGCTGTATTTCTGCAAATGTTATTGCTGGTTGCCCTAGAGTGTGTGGGAGGTCGAACCCATGTAAATCTACTCACCAATGAATATCCAATCTACGTACACACATTCGACACAGAGCAGCTATGTCGAGCACAATGCCAGGTGGAATGCTTTATGCACCACATCGACGACCTTATGATGCAGAGGTGGCTTTGTCCTCTCAAGGTGAGCGCTGCTTAAGTTGTCGAATTTTTACCGCATACTATATATCGCAAGCATGTCTCTTCTTGTTTGCTCATCTAACAAAGACTAAACGGGCAAAAGAGTCGGCTGGACCGGAATTAGGTGCAAATGAGTTGGAATTGTTCTGCGCATTCGCAAGCCCAGGGGAGCAAAAAATCCCCAGCTCAAGTATCCGAAAACGAGGAAAAACGCCCAATAACACTTTCTCATCACGAAATCGACTGATTTCACAATCTAATAGTGAATGGAAACTGTCGTCAGTTCATAACCCGTTGACTTGTCGTAAAACTAAATTGCAATTCGTATAGCCTCTTGAAGTAGAAATAGCTCCTTCAGAAGTTGATCATCCTGAGGGGGACGGGAGGATAGGAGATTATCTTATGATGAAGTTGCTCAATAAAATTTATTGCCATATATCTTGTGGTCCTTAAGTTGGAATTGGGGAGAGATCGATGCAAAGACATATTATACGCCATATAACTTTAGCACAACATTTTTTTTCAAGAGTTTTTGCAAATACATGAAAATGAATTGATTTTGGCAGTGCTTGACTGCGGAAGAAATAAATGAATGACGTCTAAATTCTGCAATTAGTTGATCATAGACATTGGAAAAGAAATCGCTCCGTCTAAAACCTTCATTCGCTCATAACTGCTACTTCTTATCTCATGTTGTTTTCATAATACACCATATTTAGACCCCGAGGTCTCAACTTTTCATGGTATCCTGTATTTGAGAGATGTTTTTGATCAATCCCATGGAGTCAATACTTTTCATGCTCCTTGAAAGATAGCTTCAGACTTCAGACCTCCATTCAAGTAAATGCGTAGAGATGAGCTTCTATTCAGCGTTTGAAATAATAAAAATTGCGAAGCAGTACACTTTGATGGTAACTGGAGCGTTGATTTAATAGAGGTTTTACAGCAGGAGGAGGAGAACGAGCCGGAGCCGTGGCATCCCTTCGAGGATGCTTCTTTGGGATTGCCTGTGATTGTGATCGCAACACTCGCCGCTATTGCAGTTGTCGTTGCTACTTTTTGCGTTTTTGGTATTGTGCGAAGGCAGTTTTCTATATCTCGTGTTCTTAATGACCTCTGACAACCGTTCGTTCAAATAATCGATCTGTCTTCCTTTCCCCCTCTCAGTGTACTTCGAGGATTTTTGCTTGAAAACTCAACTTCTTTCTTTTTAGCGACGTTCTACAGCCATTCAGCTCCATGACTTTAGCATCGAAATCGACTCAAGAAAGAGAAGAGCACAAAAATCATAACCATATTGCCTAAGACATGGAACATCTTATTACTTGAGGCTGGTAGTCCACTGAAAACACTTCATGTCGGAATTAGACAAGCAGACCACAAAATATCAACTTTAAGTCTCTTCAATTCGGTTATTATTCTACTATCTGAACCCTTTGAAAGTTCGGGTGCTGCATTTAGTCTAAAAAAATTAACAAGTCCATGAATTCAGCACCTCATAACTGCATTCTTAAGTCATCACTGTTATGGTACTTGTTGCAGTAACTTAAGCAAGTTTATTGAGGTTTCCGTATCTATGGACACTTCGTCTTTCTGAAATACGTTAACTCAAGATTCAGCTAACCGTAATGATAGTAGGATGCAACCTGGTTGGTCTAGGCGCTATAAAGAGAACGAAAAGTAGTCGTTACAGTCATCAGGGTTATTGCTCTGAGTAACCAGCTACGCCTTCGTATTGATGGGAATGCTTTAACATTTTACAATAGTTATTATTCTTTACTCAGTCTCAATCAATACATACTGAAATATTTTATTTATAAACAACTCAACAACTTGTAATAAAGTTTTTTTATTTATATTGTAGAATTCACATAGTTTGGGAACTCAGGCCATTCTTTGGAAGGTTGATACATCCAGCTCAAAATATCGCATATCGTGCACAGTTGAAACAGGTGGACTAAACAGGTTAAACGTACTCGATATTCAGATAGGACAAAGCCGAAGCTTTATGACAGAAACGTTCGATCTATTTTAGGGAAAGGTTTTGTTGGTGTAGTCCACTTTTCTATCGAAAACGCTTGTATTCAACTATGTGATAAACGATGAAACATCAGTACGTACACTGCAATCATATATCTTCCCTATATTCGATGTTACCACTGGATGAATTGATCATGACAGATCATCTTACATTTTCTTTTTCATGAGGTTCGTCTTCTTTCTACTTGAAATATGATCTATCAGTTTCTAGTAAACGGTCAGTCCTAGTTTTTGTTGTAAGTAGAAAACACTTATTTAGAAGTAGATGGGTTGGTTTGGAGTGGGCGGGAAACTTTCACATCTCCTAGAATAAGGTAGGCTAAATATTGCTGAAGATGGGTGAAAATTTGTTATAACACTTCTGAAAGAACCGATCAAAGTAAAAAAAACCCCATAAAGCTCCATGTTGAGGGCGCAAAAATCCACGTATTGGAAAAGCGATACTCTTTTCCGCTTGTGTATTTGTGCTTCAGCAACGGATTATGCGCGCTTATTTGACAGCATTCGACACACTGTAACAAAGCAGCTTCTCATCTTACCCAATGCTTATTTAATTATAACTGCCCCCCAAATTAAGCCGACGACCTTTGCTTTTCCTCATCATCCCCCATTCGCATTCGTACAAATATTATAAGGTTTTATTAAAAACTTTATTGGCGATCTTCAACGTCTATGAGAATACATATCAGAGGTATTTTTGATGTATATAGTCAAAGATTAGCCACCAATATTTTGGAAATATTTCAAGCACAGCACGTTAGCCGCAGTTCACTTCAACAGTAACGTGTGCGTATTTCTGAAAATCTTCACCGCCATCAATAGCCTGCTCCGCAAGTCGACACCTTTCACGACCTTGTTCTGTCAACGAGACGATTCATCCCGTAGCAAAAAGACGGTGCGTGCTGTTGCCACGTCGTTCATAACACAATGGGCTGTTGCAGTCTGCATATCTATGGATAAAATCGCAATCATCTCGTTCTCTACTATTCCACATGCTGTTTCCGTATCTTAAAAACATCACAAGTTTATGCTCACTTTGTCACACCGAGAGATAGCGTTTGTTGGCTGGCGCATCTTGCATTATGCTCAGGTTTTATAGGTGCTTTCAAGTTTTATTGACTTTGCTTTGTTCATTCAATTTATGCACCTTAATTCGGAATGCAGGTAAAGCGCAAGCAAACGGAACAAAACGCACTAGTTTCGAATTTTTCTATGAGTTGTATACAATCCAAAGATGTCGAGCAACCATTTGGAGAGCAAAAAGTTGAGGTAAAAACATTAGGCATGGAATAAACGTTTGAAATAAAATAACAGAATCAGTACTTGCAACAAGATGAAAGTGAGACTTAAAACCTCAAAACGATGTATTGCAGTGAAATGAGGTGATTTAAAAAAGTTGAAATTTGTCAGTTGTCGATTTTTTGTTCATAATATAGAGGGAAGTTGTGATGCACTAAAAGTACAAAGAAGAATAGTGGCAGAGCTTGAAAATTCAAATTCAGATTTATTGACGGTGAGGAATGTACTCTAAATTGCAGAATATTTGAGGTGATTAAGTATAATATTGTAACTCACGTTGTCGGCTGTTTATCCGCTTTTTAACTTTGAATTCCTGATCAGAGTTTCCAATGAAACGATCTTCCATAAACACGTTAAGGGACGCGTAAATGTAATCTTTTTTTGAAAAGCGTTGTGAATATAGGGCTTGACTTAGGAATACGTCCATCTGCGCTAGTATTAAGCATAGCGTATGATAACCGTCTTCAGTTCTTTTGCTTGTGTGGCAATAAATTTTGAACTGGTACTTAAGTTTAAAATGCCTGATTTTGTCACTTTCAGAAGAAAGAGCAATGCTTGTGGAATAGTTATGTGCTATTAGGTATCCCATTCTTGCTCACTTCCACATTTGACAAGCAAAGGGCAGAAGTAATAGGGAGGCCTCCTGGGGTGGTGATCTTCCGATCAACAACTTTTGTGCATATCTGCATATATATGCGCCAACATAAAAGGGTTCGAAGATGAAGATCGCCGATTGTATCGGCGCTTTACGGGCATTATTTCTACACTTTTAATATACCATCGATCAAAAACTCAGGGTTACTGTGATGAAGATGCAACATTCTGCACACGCGTTCATTGAGCTAGGCGATTATCGTTATATGCGGTCGCTGTAATTCGTCTTCTTTTGCATCGCGAGGAATAAATAATAGGTGTATTGTATGTATATGCGAGTGCCTTTTAACACTTTTTGGGCAGCTTTCTTTTTGAGATATTATAGATTATATATTCCTTCCATTTATGAAATAAAGCTAACCGGTGTTGACATTGATATGTTAATTTTGAAAGGAGTATAGAGATTGTAAAACTTCAGTGTGTGTTGAAAAATTTGAATGCATTTCACACTGAACAACTTCTCATTTTATAGTGATGATTCCCCGAAATAAATTGACTTTTTGATTCTGGATTACACAAGAAATCGGATCACCTAAAATATGAAGCCATTATTCTGCATATTTTATGCATTATTTTTTATCAGTAACCTTTAGAACTAGTTGATTAGATGAGCGGAATGCTATAACGCTTCTCCAGTATTCACATCAGAATTGATGAGCAGCGAGCTGAACGGCAGCCGAGCTTGCATCTTAAAAATATGCATATTTGTTTGTTAGGGAGCAGCCGAGATTGCCACCTGCGAAGAACTTCAGTGTGTAGACAAGCGAGTGAACGGACACATGTTTGCATGCGCACGTAGGCAAAAACCGGCAATTTTTAGGTGTCATAGCATTTACTATCGAATTCCCGCAGTTAACTTTTTTGATATGACAAAAGTAAACTTCACTTTCAGGACAAACTAGTAAACTCCACTTTCAAGGCAAACTATGGCTGTTTTATTAACGAGCACAGGAAAGAATGCTTTCTCAATTTTTACAGCGTAAAAAGAAAATGTGGAGAGGCCATTGCGACAAACGGGAAGGGCAAACGTTCAAGACAGTGCGGCAAATGTTATTCTCTCTTTCCTTGCTTCTTCTTTTTTTGCTCCGTTGTTTTTTATAAGCACATAGTTAGGCGACGCAACACGCATTTTTTCATTTGCATTGTATGGTTAACAACACCAGTGGCTTTCTTATGCGTAGAAAACATTGGCAAAGAAAACGCCTGTTTACTTGTTTTGTAGTTGTTGAAATGTTTGTTCAGCAAGGAAAATAAAGAACACTTAATAAATAAAACCAAATAAAATAGGAAGTAGTTAACTACTACTACTGGTATCGTCACTAGGAGAGACTACAAAGAGTTATTGCTACCCATGATTACTAATTTTAATGCGGCATGAAAGTTATTATTAGTATTGTTAGTTTTTGATTTTCTAAAAATGCGATGAAAATGACAAGAAAAATGCGTTATATCCTTTCTAACGATGCTGTCACTTAATCAGTGGTTTTCGTCTAAGGATGTACGTAACCATATATTTAGCATAAAAAAAACGAGAAGTGAACATATAAGGTAGGAAGCAGGTGTATAAGTTAAAAAACAACGACAAAGAGGAATTTGGTCATAACGAAAGTTGTAAGACACGGCAATGACGTAATGAAAGTGCCATTATGGGTCCGCTGATATTCCTCTAGTCTGATCCTCCTAATGACTTATTCCCAAAAAGCCGATAGTTCGCTCAACTTATTGACGTGAAAATGGAACATGCATCAAAATTGATATCAAGTAGCATGTTATTCAACAAGAAATTATGACAGAAAATTATTCGATCGGATTTCGAAATAAAGTCAAAAATGTTCGATAAATGTTTTGGGGAAAGCCATCTGCTACCACTGAACTTTTCGCCACCCAGTGGCAGGAAGCGAGAAACAGAAAAAACTTTCTTTTCGAAACAGCCGAAAATTTTATTTTCTGATCGCTTCGCTTTGCAACACTCAGCGATGCGTCTACTCTGTCTAATTCATCAGAAACAGTCATTACGTACATAATTCAAAATCAAGCAAAGCTTTCGACTTTCCAAACGCCGTAATAGGAAGTAAGGGAATGAAGGAGGTGGAAGGGATAATGTTTGTGCTACAAACATTAGGAATTTAAATATAGTAAAAACAGCGCTAATGTATATTGTAAGGTTTCAGGCGAAAACAATTCTATTGAAATCGAAATGCTGCGAAAACAAGGAGCTTTGCAGAATTGTTTGTTTCGTGAGCGTGTTCTTCGAGTTGCTCTGCAGTGACGTGGACTATCTTAGTTATCTCAGTTAAGATCGTAACATGAAAGCACCACACACTGACCCCAACTTTTAAATCGCTAATAGAAAGTGGCTTGAGAAGAATTCGAAGAAGGAATGCAAAAAACTTTTAGTTATATGCGTGGTTATATGCGGGTAAACAGCTATGCCGAGAAATATGATGAATAGTCGCATCTACGTTGCACATTACGTACTTCTTAATCAATGCGTCAGTACGACTGTATTTTGTAACGTGTTATGACTTACATTAAGAGGTCTCCTGTCTGCATCCGCCATCATCACAGGACGGTTGTCCAAATGAAACTGGTGTTTACTCCATTTGTGTCATATATGATCGTTCACTCGATGTCTTCGTTCTATGCATTCTAAAGCAGAAAAAACTGCAAAGTATCAGGTGCCTGAACGTGATCCGATCGGAAAATCTCGGCTTTCGGTTACCTCAGCGAGATAAGTGAAGCAATATTAATGAGAACTCGGAAGTTTTCTGGGCATTTTTGAGACCACAAGCCGTTATCTCCGCCAAAGGTTGAAGTAAAGGACCCTCAAAACCAAGGTTTTCGAAATAATGCGGTTGACGGGATCGAGGTAGAAGAAGAAATTGGGGATGAAATTTTCTTACTGATCTCAGTGACTCTGGCATCAACTATCTTTTAAAAGGTAGAGTTAGCGAGTTATCGAAAACTGACAGCTGTTGTGCACGTCATTTAGTGGCACTACGCCAACGTTCAGATCAATCCGGCAACTTTGAGAGCAGCTGTAGAATTTAAACGTGCTTGAGATTTTGCATAGGTAAAGATACTGTGCTAATGATCCGATCGCAACACACGCTAGGAATGAATTGTTATGCTAAATTTTCATGAATGTAGGACAGATTGGTTCGGCGGAAATCTCTAAAGCTTTATTGTACTATACTTTGCCGCCTTGAAAATTTTCTAAGCTGCATCATACTATATTTTAGGGCTCCAAAAGTCACGTAAACTATGCTGTAATATACTTCATGTGGGAACAATACAGCACAGTGGTATGTACAGTTGAAAAAGGCATCGTAATAAAAACGGGGGTTTTCCAACGGTTCGTTACCGGAGAAGCCCTTTCTCTTGAAGCATGCCCGTTCCAGCAGCATGATTCATAACACCTATATATATATATATATATATATATATATATATATATATAGTATATATAGTCGGCTTAGGTTAGGCTTCCCAAATCCTGTTCCTTTATACAGGCTTAGGCTTAGGCTTAGGCTTAGGCTTAGGCTTAGGCTTAGGCTTAGGCTTAGGCTTAGGCTTAGGCTTAGGCTTAGGCTTAGGCTTAGGCTTAGGCTTAGGCTTAGGCTTAGGCTTAGGCTTAGGCTTAGGCTTAGGCTTAGGCTTAGGCTTAGGCTTAGGCTTAGGCTTAGGCTTAGGCTTAGGCTTAGGCTTAGGCTTAGGCTTAGGCTTAGGCTTAGGCTTAGGCTTAGGCTTAGGCTTAGGCTTAGGCTTAGGCTTAGGCTTAGGCTTAGGCTTAGGCTTAGGCTTAGGCTTAGGCTTAGGCTTAGGCTTAGGCTTAGGCTTAGGCTTAGGCTTAGGCTTAGGCTTAGGCTTAGGCTTAGGCTTAGGCTTAGGCTTAGGCTTAGGCTTAGGCTTAGGCTTAGGCTTAGGCTTAGGCTTAGGCTTAGGCTTAGGCTTAGGCTTAGGCTTAGGCTTAGGCTTAGGCTTAGGCTTAGGCTTAGGCTTAGGCTTAGGCTTAGGCTTAGGCTTAGGCTTAGGCTTAGGCTTAGGCTTAGGCTTAGGCTTAGGCTTAGGCTTAGGCTTAGGCTTAGGCTTAGGCTTAGGCTTAGGCTTAGGCTTAGGCTTAGGCTTAGGCTTAGGCTTAGGCTTAGGCTTAGGCTTAGGCTTAGGCTTAGGCTTAGGCTTAGGCTTAGGCTTAGGCTTAGGCTTAGGCTTAGGCTTAGGCTTAGGCTTAGGCTTAGGCTTAGGCTTAGGCTTAGGCTTAGGCTTAGGCTTAGGCTTAGGCTTAGGCTTAGGCTTAGGCTTAGGCTTAGGCTTAGGCTTAGGCTTAGGCTTAGGCTTAGGCTTAGGCTTAGGCTTAGGCTTAGGCTTAGGCTTAGGCTTAGGCTTAGGCTTAGGCTTAGGCTTAGGCTTAGGCTTAGGCTTAGGCTTAGGCTTAGGCTTAGGCTTAGGCTTAGGCTTAGGCTTAGGCTTAGGCTTAGGCTTAGGCTTAGGCTTAGGCTTAGGCTTAGGCTTAGGCTTAGGCTTAGGCTTAGGCTTAGGCTTAGGCTTAGGCTTAGGCTTAGGCTTAGGCTTAGGCTTAGGCTTAGGCTTAGGCTTAGGCTTAGGCTTAGGCTTAGGCTTAGGCTTAGGCTTAGGCTTAGGCTTAGGCTTAGGCTTAGGCTTAGGCTTAGGCTTAGGCTTAGGCTTAGGCTTAGGCTTAGGCTTAGGCTTAGGCTTAGGCTTAGGCTTAGGCTTAGGCTTAGGCTTAGGCTTAGGCTTAGGCTTAGGCTTAGGCTTAGGCTTAGGCTTAGGCTTAGGCTTAGGCTTAGGCTTAGGCTTAGGCTTAGGCTTAGGCTTAGGCTTAGGCTTAGGCTTAGGCTTAGGCTTAGGCTTAGGCTTAGGCTTAGGCTTAGGCTTAGGCTTAGGCTTAGGCTTAGGCTTAGGCTTAGGCTTAGGCTTAGGCTTAGGCTTAGGCTTAGGCTTAGGCTTAGGCTTAGGCTTAGGCTTAGGCTTAGGCTTAGGCTTAGGCTTAGGCTTAGGCTTAGGCTTAGGCTTAGGCTTAGGCTTAGGCTTAGGCTTAGGCTTAGGCTTAGGCTTAGGCTTAGGCTTAGGCTTAGGCTTAGGCTTAGGCTTAGGCTTAGGCTTAGGCTTAGGCTTAGGCTTAGGCTTAGGCTTAGGCTTAGGCTTAGGCTTAGGCTTAGGCTTAGGCTTAGGCTTAGGCTTAGGCTTAGGCTTAGGCTTAGGCTTAGGCTTAGGCTTAGGCTTAGGCTTAGGCTTAGGCTTAGGCTTAGGCTTAGGCTTAGGCTTAGGCTTAGGCTTAGGCTTAGGCTTAGGCTTAGGCTTAGGCTTAGGCTTAGGCTTAGGCTTAGGCTTAGGCTTAGGCTTAGGCTTAGGCTTAGGCTTAGGCTTAGGCTTAGGCTTAGGCTTAGGCTTAGGCTTAGGCTTAGGCTTAGGCTTAGGCTTAGGCTTAGGCTTAGGCTTAGGCTTAGGCTTAGGCTTAGGCTTAGGCTTAGGCTTAGGCTTAGGCTTAGGCTTAGGCTTAGGCTTAGGCTTAGGCTTAGGCTTAGGCTTAGGCTTAGGCTTAGGCTTAGGCTTAGGCTTAGGCTTAGGCTTAGGCTTAGGCTTAGGCTTAGGCTTAGGCTTAGGCTTAGGCTTAGGCTTAGGCTTAGGCTTAGGCTTAGGCTTAGGCTTAGGCTTAGGCTTAGGCTTAGGCTTAGGCTTAGGCTTAGGCTTAGGCTTAGGCTTAGGCTTAGGCTTAGGCTTAGGCTTAGGCTTAGGCTTAGGCTTAGGCTTAGGCTTAGGCTTAGGCTTAGGCTTAGGCTTAGGCTTAGGCTTAGGCTTAGGCTTAGGCTTAGGCTTAGGCTTAGGCTTAGGCTTAGGCTTAGGCTTAGGCTTAGGCTTAGGCTTAGGCTTAGGCTTAGGCTTAGGCTTAGGCTTAGGCTTAGGCTTAGGCTTAGGCTTAGGCTTAGGCTTAGGCTTAGGCTTAGGCTTAGGCTTAGGCTTAGGCTTAGGCTTAGGCTTAGGCTTAGGCTTAGGCTTAGGCTTAGGCTTAGGCTTAGGCTTAGGCTTAGGCTTAGGCTTAGGCTTAGGCTTAGGCTTAGGCTTAGGCTTAGGCTTAGGCTTAGGCTTAGGCTTAGGCTTAGGCTTAGGCTTAGGCTTAGGCTTAGGCTTAGGCTTAGGCTTAGGCTTAGGCTTAGGCTTAGGCTTAGGCTTAGGCTTAGGCTTAGGCTTAGGCTTAGGCTTAGGCTTAGGCTTAGGCTTAGGCTTAGGCTTAGGCTTAGGCTTAGGCTTAGGCTTAGGCTTAGGCTTAGGCTTAGGCTTAGGCTTAGGCTTAGGCTTAGGCTTAGGCTTAGGCTTAGGCTTAGGCTTAGGCTTAGGCTTAGGCTTAGGCTTAGGCTTAGGCTTAGGCTTAGGCTTAGGCTTAGGCTTAGGCTTAGGCTTAGGCTTAGGCTTAGGCTTAGGCTTAGGCTTAGGCTTAGGCTTAGGCTTAGGCTTAGGCTTAGGCTTAGGCTTAGGCTTAGGCTTAGGCTTAGGCTTAGGCTTAGGCTTAGGCTTAGGCTTAGGCTTAGGCTTAGGCTTAGGCTTAGGCTTAGGCTTAGGCTTAGGCTTAGGCTTAGGCTTAGGCTTAGGCTTAGGCTTAGGCTTAGGCTTAGGCTTAGGCTTAGGCTTAGGCTTAGGCTTAGGCTTAGGCTTAGGCTTAGGCTTAGGCTTAGGCTTAGGCTTAGGCTTAGGCTTAGGCTTAGGCTTAGGCTTAGGCTTAGGCTTAGGCTTAGGCTTAGGCTTAGGCTTAGGCTTAGGCTTAGGCTTAGGCTTAGGCTTAGGCTTAGGCTTAGGCTTAGGCTTAGGCTTAGGCTTAGGCTTAGGCTTAGGCTTAGGCTTAGGCTTAGGCTTAGGCTTAGGCTTAGGCTTAGGCTTAGGCTTAGGCTTAGGCTTAGGCTTAGGCTTAGGCTTAGGCTTAGGCTTAGGCTTAGGCTTAGGCTTAGGCTTAGGCTTAGGCTTAGGCTTAGGCTTAGGCTTAGGCTTAGGCTTAGGCTTAGGCTTAGGCTTAGGCTTAGGCTTAGGCTTAGGCTTAGGCTTAGGCAGGCTTAGGCTTAGGCTTAGGCTTAGGCTTAGGCTTAGGCTTAGGCTTAGGCTTAGGCTTAGGCTTAGGCTTAGGCTTAGGCTTAGGCTTAGGCTTAGGCTTAGGCTTAGGCTTAGGCTTAGGCTTAGGCTTAGGCTTAGGCTTAGGCTTAGGCTTAGGCTTAGGCTTAGGCTTAGGCTTAGGCTTAGGCTTAGGCTTAGGCTTAGGCTTAGGCTTAGGCTTAGGCTTAGGCTTAGGCTTAGGCTTAGGCTTAGGCTTAGGCTTAGGCTTAGGCTTAGGCTTAGGCTTAGGCTTAGGCTTAGGCTTAGGCTTAGGCTTAGGCTTAGGCTTAGGCTTAGGCTTAGGCTTAGGCTTAGGCTTAGGCTTAGGCTTAGGCTTAGGCTTAGGCTTAGGCTTAGGCTTAGGCTTAGGCTTAGGCTTAGGCTTAGGCTTAGGCTTAGGCTTAGGCTTAGGCTTAGGCTTAGGCTTAGGCTTAGGCTTAGGCTTAGGCTTAGGCTTAGGCTTAGGCTTAGGCTTAGGCTTAGGCTTAGGCTTAGGCTTAGGCTTAGGCTTAGGCTTAGGCTTAGGCTTAGGCTTAGGCTTAGGCTTAGGCTTAGGCTTAGGCTTAGGCTTAGGCTTAGGCTTAGGCTTAGGCTTAGGCTTAGGCTTAGGCTTAGGCTTAGGCTTAGGCTTAGGCTTAGGCTTAGGCTTAGGCTTAGGCTTAGGCTTAGGCTTAGGCTTAGGCTTAGGCTTAGGCTTAGGCTTAGGCTTAGGCTTAGGCTTAGGCTTAGGCTTAGGCTTAGGCTTAGGCTTAGGCTTAGGCTTAGGCTTAGGCTTAGGCTTAGGCTTAGGCTTAGGCTTAGGCTTAGGCTTAGGCTTAGGCTTAGGCTTAGGCTTAGGCTTAGGCTTAGGCTTAGGCTTAGGCTTAGGCTTAGGCTTAGGCTTAGGCTTAGGCTTAGGCTTAGGCTTAGGCTTAGGCTTAGGCTTAGGCTTAGGCTTAGGCTTAGGCTTAGGCTTAGGCTTAGGCTTAGGCTTAGGCTTAGGCTTAGGCTTAGGCTTAGGCTTAGGCTTAGGCTTAGGCTTAGGCTTAGGCTTAGGCTTAGGCTTAGGCTTAGGCTTAGGCTTAGGCTTAGGCTTAGGCTTAGGCTTAGGCTTAGGCTTAGGCTTAGGCTTAGGCTTAGGCTTAGGCTTAGGCTTAGGCTTAGGCTTAGGCTTAGGCTTAGGCTTAGGCTTAGGCTTAGGCTTAGGCTTAGGCTTAGGCTTAGGCTTAGGCTTAGGCTTAGGCTTAGGCTTAGGCTTAGGCTTAGGCTTAGGCTTAGGCTTAGGCTTAGGCTTAGGCTTAGGCTTAGGCTTAGGCTTAGGCTTAGGCTTAGGCTTAGGCTTAGGCTTAGGCTTAGGCTTAGGCTTAGGCTTAGGCTTAGGCTTAGGCTTAGGCTTAGGCTTAGGCTTAGGCTTAGGCTTAGGCTTAGGCTTAGGCTTAGGCTTAGGCTTAGGCTTAGGCTTAGGCTTAGGCTTAGGCTTAGGCTTAGGCTTGGCTTAGGCTTGGCTTAGGCTTAGGCTTAGGCTTAGGCTTAGGCTTAGGCTTAGGCTTAGGCTTAGGCTTAGGCTTAGGCTTGGGCTTAGGCTTGGGCTTGGGCTTAGGCTTGGGCTTAGGCTTAGGCTTAGGCTTAGGCTTAGGCTTAGGCTTAGGCTTAGGCTTAGGCTTGGGCTTGGGCTTGGGCTTGGGCTTAGGCTTAGGCTTGGGCTTAGGCTTAGGCTTAGGCTTAGGCTTAGGCTTAGGCTTAGGCTTAGGCTTAGGCTTAGGCTTAG